>KK351016.1:1086573-1298404 GCA_000671755.1 Glossina brevipalpis | reverse complement strand
AAAAATTTTTGATATCGTTTTTAACATACATTCGCTGAATTCTATTTTTCTTTTTTTTTTTTTTTCGTTTGAAAACATCGACTATTTTCCAATTGTTCTCTCTTTTCTTCTTTGCTTTCCTGAACTGTTCTCTTTTTGAATTTTTGCCAAAAACTAAAAAAGAAATTTCGTAAATTTCATTTAAATCTTATGTATGCTTAAAAAAAGCATAGATAGTGTTTTAATTCATAAAATATATGCGCATTTTTAATTAATTACGTCCGTCTATTTATCCTATGTATAGAAAGCGTAATAAAAACTTCAGTAAAAATGCTTTACAAATATGAAAACGCATTGAACTTAGTAGGGGAAGACAATTGAAAAACTTATATATGGACAGACATTAGCAAATTAAGCTAACAGATAAACATAAAGCGATTAAGAAAACTGTTCTAGAAAGGAATCTGAAACGACTGGTATAATAAAAGAAGGAGCCATTTAAAGTTTTTCTGAGTTGTATGCATACAAACGCGCAAACTTAATATATCCTTATCAAGCATAGTGTGGCGTATAAAGGCAGGAAAAAGTAAATTAAATATGATTTAAAACAAATATTTAAATAAGATAAAGTCATCACACCTTCTATTTAACATATGAATGTTAATAAATTATGTCGTTGTCAGAAAGTTCATAAATTTTTAAACGCACAATATTTAATTACATTAATTACTCTATAATGCATTATACCCCACACGACCAGATACGATATACCCTTGAATTAAAATGAAATATTTTTAAATCATATGATATAAAAAATATTGCACTTGCAACTTGAATGATTGTGGACAATAGACCAAACTGGCTAATTTCTAAAGGAAATTATCATAAAAAATTTGTGGTCTTGGCGAATCCATAACTCCTAACATCGACTGATTTTTGGAAAACGCAGAGATGGGGACAAATGCCTCATTGAATTCTTAAATAATTTAACGGTGAAAGTAAATCATTACACATCATTCACTTTTTAGAAGAATATAAAGAAAAACTTTTTTTGATATAAGAAATAAATTTAGAATTTTTTTTTTTTATGATATACAAGCCAAGGAGTCGACAAAATCGATTAAATACAGAATTGGAATGAATTTACAAAGCTTTCCGCTCTTCCGTTTTTGTCTATTGGATGGCAATTATAAGCTCGAAGGTTTGTGTGTGTGTGTACAGAAGAACAACACTCTCGTAAATCTAGATTCAAAAATCAATCAAAGTCATAAACAATGTAAAGAAACAATAATCGAATAATAAATGTAAGCACAGATAGAACCTTTTCCTTTTATTATTACCTATGAGATACTATTAGATTGCATACGTACGTATATATATTTACGAGGTAATCATCAAGCTTCATAGAAGATATTCAATGCAAGCAAATGATAAGTGTTCGATTCGATTCAATTTAAGCCAAACATAATTTGACGAACTATAATTTGAAAATTGCCGTCTTTAACACATCTAGAGGCCTTAAAAATTAATATTCTCTCTCTCTCTCTCTCTATCTCTCTCACTAAAACTACGTGATTTCCTACATTTGTGCTATCAAATGAATCTCTAACTGATGTTACCTTTACCCTTTTTCTTCTAAAATTCATAAATAAAGGATTTTATTTGCATTATCAAGTAATATAAGTGAGGAGAATAAGGAAATATTAAAAGCGAATTGAAACTTTCTCAACACGAACATCTTTCTAAAGAAAATATCTAAAACAAAGCTAATATACGTTTAATGTATTATCAACGTGTTTACTTATGAAACGAAAGTAAAAAATCAAGCGCTTGCAAAGTCATAATATAAACTTTTTTTAAAATTATGTCAGTCAAATTGTTTTACATTAACGGGAACTTTTTCTTTTTCTTCTTTGTGCCAGTTACTATAGTCTAGAAGAATGCTTTTATAAGATCGCTTAATTACGATTTTTTGGAAATGATGCGCTCACTTCAACTAACCATCAATTTTTATATTAAGTTACTTAACATCGTTCGTTCATTGCATGCATTCGCATCCCGCCAATTGAGCTTCTTCATCTTTCATGTTTCTTTTCATATCTCTTTTCTTTTCTTCCTCTTCTTTAACTAGAAAATCAGAATACAAAAGAACTTACTTTTGTTTCCTTAAGGATTTTTTTCTTGTTAGCTACGTATGTAGAGCTATTGTCACTGTGCATGCAACGCATGGTGTATTGTTGTTGATAATTGTTCTTTATTTTTAGTTAAAATTCTTTCTCTCTTTGTAATAACGATGTGCTTACGTAAGAAATTATATACATTTTGTTTTTATTCCATTACAATGCTCGCTTATTGCGAATACGTATCGTAAACGTACCAGAAAATGTAATTACATGTAAGAAATTCTTTCAAATTTACTTATAGGAACGTATATGTAGAGGAACGTACATGTACAGAAACGTACATTGTCTCAAATGAGCAGCAAGCTGATGTACACGCGTAATTGCGAATTTTGTCATCAAAATGCACAAAAGTAAAGAAGCGGCCTTTCATGAATTTTTTTTTTTCATTTGTCATTGTAAAATGACAGCAAAACTTTATGATTGTTAACATTACAATACGAACATTTAAAATCCATTTAATACGCACATAAGTAAAACTAGACCAATATCATCTCATAAGAATTAATGACATTCTCAAAAGAAATAGTAAATGTTCTCTATTTGAAATTTATAATGCAACCTCAAGAGATTTCATGGTCCCTTTGCATAAGAGTTAAGTCGATATTTTGAACATTGTCGGAAGACCATGTTACAAATATTTTACGTTTGCTGGACAATTTCGCAAGAACAAAATTGTAAGCGTAAGCATGCAAGGCATGTAGAATTCATAGCAGATTAGAAGCAAACAAAAATTTGTTCAAAACTGCAACATAAAACAACTCAACTCACTTTTCAAACTAACCTTTGATTTTCATAGATTCAAAGGCCGCTTAGAGTATTAGGAGTGAAAAAAGTTTTTGCGGATCTTTTAACATAATTCACGGTTTATAAAAAAAATGCCCCAGAAGATATTTTATTCGCTAACCAATTTTTTCCATTTTTTCGGCAGATTCTAAACTCTGTATGCGAAAGACAAACTGCCTCTTAAGGCACTGCATACAATAACACACTTTTTAGGTATAGTCATCAGAATGGAAGCCCTCCTCGCACAGATAAGAAGTGATCGTGAGTAACCAGTGCTAAGAAAGGAGCTAGGAAAAGAAGTTAATTACTGAAAACAGCGCGGCGGTTGGTTGTGCTCTTGTGTTCCGGGAGAATTTCGCTATACGGCGACAAACTTCATCATGTCTTAAAATCACATTAGCACAACTATTATCCCCCTTTTTCGTTCCAATTGCATCAGTTGCTGTCAGTAGCGTTTCTTAGTGATGGAATTTACATGCAATCAATCATTATGCACCACTTCCAGCTGATACCCTCAAATAGGGCCACGATAAATATTCAGCTGTATCATCCGCATAAATGTTGCTCTAGTTTGTGTCATAGATATTTGGGCTTTAGTTATCCTAACGGATCCATGGTTCATCACCCGTAACAGTTCAGTAGCACTATCATTTGAATTAAGCATAAAAAGAAGAGTTTTCCCGAAAATGGCGTTGTTTTGGCTACGAACTCGAACTATACAAAACTCAGGAAAACTATTTTGTACACACTTCACTAAAATAATTCATGTTGCGTTTGAGAGCTAACTTCAAATGCTATCAAATATAAATACTTATATTTTATAATACACATTAGCAGCACTGAGAATGACACTTATTGGGAAAAAGCGAAAGCATAATCAAACCTCCGATATATACATTCTTGATAGGCAAAGATTAAGATATTAAACTTGACAATAATATTGGAAGTTTTCGCACGCATATTGGACATAGGTCAGATCAGTCAAAAGGTGCATACAGTACAACATAAACTGATAACATTTGTGTTTTCAAAACCAGAAAAAGATGTCATTTTTTCTGATCTAAATTTTCATGTATATTCTCTATGGATGATTCTACTGGTAAACTACAGAGCTACAATACTACTACAATAATAATAAAAGTAGACAAGCAAATGGAGAAAAGAGAAATTTATATTTTTGCGTACGTTTTTTGCAAATAAAAGTAGTGACTGCAACATAATATAAAAAAAATATTTACTTTTCTTTGAAATTCCGGTATGTGGTCTCGCTAGATCGTGAATAGCGTAGATTTTATTTATAAATTAGATAGTTTTTGCAATGATTTAAAAGAACTTATCTCTTTAATGCTTTAATGTTTTTTTGCTTCAACCTACAATTAATTTCTCTTAAAGGAAATTCCCTGCTTATAAGCATTACGAACATCGCAAATACTGCTGAGATTTATGAAGGCTTGTACACAAGGTGAAGACTGTTGCTAATAAGCTATTTGAAGATGAGTACATTTTCATTATAAAATTATTTGATGTTCATTGCAACAATGTGATGCTAGATCTAGAATTGATGGGTATGGTCTTTTCCCAAGACTTTAAAAAGGTGAGCAATTCTAACAACAGAAAGCTCGATCGGTCAATATTCTACATCACTCCGCTTCATACAATTCATTCATTTATTTTCGTGATAATAAATCAATTATATATACCTTTTTTCCATGTAAAACCATGCTTGTTTATATGGGAAGGGACATAGAAGGTGAACTGACATAGCCAAATTTATAAAAATGAATATTCTTGTCAACGGTCTTAGTATTCCTCGCTTATTATCTCACTTATCACGAAATCATTTTTATGATGAGTAGTTCCAAAAATTGAACATCCGATTCAAATATTTCACTTCAATTTAGCAAATCGAAGTAATCTGACTTTGTGATTTTTGTCGAGATATTTTGAAACTTGTGTACGCGTACTTAGCTACTCCATTTTTAAAAGCGTTGATAGGGGACAATGTACGTTACTGTAGGCCTAAAAGTTGAACATAAAAATACATTGACGAACCGATAAACAGTCAAACTTAAATCGATTCAGAGCATGATTCTGGAACGTACGATGTTATATACATTCGCACAAAGTTAATTTGGCCTGTATCACAAGGGGCGCAGCGAACTTACATTTAATGAAATTAATATCTTACGAGTTTTGTTTTCCATCGATATTGAATCATAGCAATGCAATTTTAGATTTAGAATTATGTGTTCCAAAAAGAAATTCGTAATTAATTTTTGAAGTATAACTATTCTACAAGCGAATAAAAAACCTAATAATTTCTTCTTGATAACTGGTCAGTCTTCGCATGAATTAATTGTACACATCGCTATTAAAAACATCGTCGAAATTGACCTGCTGATCTCGACTTACTTTTCCGCAGGTTAATATGACGGATCAAATAATTTTAAAATTATTGAAACCGAGATCTTTGTAGGACTATAAAATAGCATTTAATTTTCATCAGATTATTGTAAACTTTTCACGAATTCTTCTCAAGTAACGCTTTCAAATCAAACGTTTTCAAAAGCGAGCTTTATCTTATCACAATTGCCACGAAAATATTTAAATTATCATTTTCTCACCACTTACGTATCGTATCAAGTACAAAGTTTTCAAAGTTCAATTCGAAAAATGCCTATTCTTTGTCGTTGACATCAAAATCACCATTTTCGAACCATTGAGACCAAAACCGACAATTGTGATACAATGAACCAACATCACCATAAGGTTCTAAAAGTTTTTAACGGGATTCGGCAGCAGATTTCTTTAAATTAAACAACAAAAATACTGAATGTCTGTATACACTTAGTAATTCAATAAAATTAAATGGAAAATTGTTAATTTAGATAGAGGAAGATCAAAATTATCGAATTAAACTCTTATGTACGCTTGTGAATCCCATTACTTTATCACTTTTACCTGTAGAAATTGCTGGCCAACATTTTTGCAAGTATGTAGTAATACGTAGTTGAAGTTCTTAAGAAGGTACCGCGATCCAAGGGGTACTTCCAAACTGAAAGTGTGTGTACCTAGCTCTAGATGATATTTGACGATGCTACCATTGAAAGTGCGTCAAATTATCTAATTTTTTCCTTTTTAACATCTTACAACTTGTCAAACTGGAGAGAATCCCCCACCTTTTCTATATTTGTGGAATTATTACAGTATCCTTCTTTAAATTCTAATTTTTTTAATATTATTTTATCAATCTTCCAATTTCAAGTATACGTTTGTAACGGAAACAAAATGATTTCAATGTTAAACTAGCACAATTGCGTCACAAAGGAAAGCAAAGAGAGTATGGTTTGGATTTGATTTAAGACAATTTGAAGCAAATCAGAAATCATCAGTTTATAGAAACGACATTTATGAAACGATTTCAGATTTGATCGAAATAATGCAATGAAAACAGACCACCAGTATAAATGCAGACTAATAAAAGAGCAAGTGTAACAAGTCTATGATACGATTGAACTCAGAAAAAAGAAACGGAAAACTTACCTTCCAATAAACAAAATATATCCTCTTAAGAATCATACGTAGATACAACAAAATTCCTTAACTTATGTGAGATATTTTATTAAACAACAGATCACTTGAGTTTCCTTGCGCTGCAATAAAATAAAATCTTGCAAATGAATTGCAAAACCTCAAAAGCTCTGTTTTAAATAAAACTAAATGAAATTTTAATAACACTTGTGTAGGAAACCTCTTAAATAAACCGAAATTCTAATGTAACAACTCGCCCATTAAAATATTGAGATTTTCACGTTTTATTAAAACTGTGAGGCTTTGTAAACGAACAAAATTGTTTCATTTAACTTATTTCACCATAAACCTATAGTAGTAATAAATACAGTTGCTTACGGGTATATATGAATGTAATACTTTCCAAATGTTATATAAAACAAATTGAGACAAACAAGCACATTAAGATAACTACAGCAGGCAGGCAGACAGGCAAAGCAACTAATCGACCATTTAATAAGAATTTCAATGCTTCCAAAGACATACTTGGAAACTGACTTGAAACTTGTGGCATTTGACTTTTACAATTGGCAAAATAGCAAAACTAAGTGTACAAACGTAGCCAGTATCTACAAACATACGACGCAGTACATTTCATTTAAGAGCAAATGATAACACAGTAGAAACTAGATAAAAACTAAACGTGTTTTAAGATCACAAAATCGGTTATCCACTATATGGTCGTATAATATAAGCATATCAAATCGGATATATATATATATATATATATATAATACAATTGGTGTTGCAAGATTAGAAATGAAAAAAAAAAAAAAAACAAAAAGGAAAGAAAACATGAGGACCTTTAGTAATTTTTTACAAGCAGAGACACACTATTAAAAGAAATTCAGTTTATATGAAAAAAAGAACAGCCAACCACAGAACAGAAAGGTTCGCTTTTAATAAAGAAAAATACATAAAAATTTCAAATTTCTCCTTCGCTCATCTTCATGGTCATGGTTATAAGTAACAAATTTGGATCTTTTTTTCTTCGATACCGCGGGAATAAGAATAGCAAGTATGTCTTCAAGTAAAAGATATAGACGAACTGACTGATCAAAAACATATATAGATTTTGAAGCTTGCAAATGCTTATATTTTGTTACTACAAATTAGTTGACAAATGTAGTCTACATATGTCCTTGTAATCCATAATATGAAGAGGAAATGAAAAACAACAATCACTTCTTCTTCTTCTTCTTCTTGCTGTGGTAGAAATTTGGTTCAATTAAATTTCATTTCTTCATAATAACGAAACAATTCCGAAAATTCTCATTAAGATTTTCAATTCGTATAATAAACATATACCGCAAACACACAAACGCATATATATATATATATATGGAGTAGATATGCAGAAAATTATGTACACTGCAATAGCAAAACTAACATTGCTATGGCGTTCGGCACTGAAACACACTAAACGAATGAACATAGAACAAGCGAATCAACGAGTGAAAGAAATGTTAAAATATCCTTGAAAACGAATATTGCAATATTGTTATACATTTGACAGCATGAATATGCATTATATGTGCCTTCATTTTCGTATGGATGCATGCATGATTGTACGTATGTATGTGTGTGCATGTTCAACAGTGTTGGCGGTTTAGTGGTTGCTAGTGATAGCAGAAACAATTCAAAATCACATATTTTTTCCGTTCTCTCTTTTATTTTTCGCAAAATATGTAATTTAATTTTATTCCTTTTTCAGAGTTTCTTTTGCCATTTGATTCACGATAACCAACCGCTCTTTTTCAAATATACACAGCCACACACACACACACACACACACACACACATGCAATTTTTTGCGTATACGCGTATAAGGTTTATATTTGATATTTTTTTGCACATGCACATACAAATTCAAATTCTTGGTACAGTGCCATGAAAACACTCACTTACATCAAACACAAACACATACACACGTACACACTCTCCAACATCAGAAACCACTTTTACTTCACAGTTGAACCAAAAATTTTTATTTTCATTCTTTTTTATTTGAATTTGATGGAATTCATGCACGAAAGCAAAACTATATATATCTGTCGAACATCGAAAATATACACAGATAAGCAAAGGTACAGAAACATGGAAACATTGAAAAAAAAAAAGAAAAATAATAATAATAAAAATAAGAAAATTACATTCGCCATAGGGCGAAGCTTTCGCATTAAACCTTTTATATCAGACTATAAGAATTGTGAAATATTTTTGTGAAGTGTTAGCAACGGACGCCATAATAAGATAATGGAAATATTTGTACCAAATCTTAAAGAATTATTTCTTAAATGTGGTAAGTTATGGTTTTTTTTTCGGAATTGTTGCCTATAAAATTCAACTTCTACACCAAATTTTCCGGCAAATGGACGTTTGAACTTGAGCTAGTCCATGCAAGAACGTATATTGATTTCTGGGTGTTCCAAATAGAAGAATAAACTTTGAAAATCTTTTCTACTTTCTAATAACAATTTCCATCAGTAATAATGTGAGATATATATTCGCTGCCTTTTGGGCAAGAAATGTATAATCAATTCCAATGGGCTCTTTACAATTTCTCTGAGCATCATACGCTTTCAACGTTAATCTCCATGAAACTATACCAACATACATTTGTTTTGTAAACGATTTTAATTGAGCGTGTTACAGGTAATATTTGCCAGAAGTCTCCTGTAAGCAATATTAATACGTTCCTAACTGCGTTTGCAAATCTTACAATAGTCGATCAAGTGCCTGCGGAGTATTGCATTTCTGCGATAGTTGCTTGTAATATATCGAACAAAGGAGCAACAAATTGATCCAATGATGAGAACTTTGTTCACGATTTCCAAGCACATGTCTTCAATTATTGGTTTTGAATCGTTGTAGTTTTCTGCTGTGAAATCCATGTTCATATTTAAATTTTTGTTATCTATTCGACAGTATGTACCTCTACCCTATAATTATTTAGATAATGAACGAAAGCAGGGGGCCAATATGACGATGCATTGCATGCATTATTAGCGCATACCTCCCTGTATCCATCGCTCTCCAAATCTATAAATTTCACGCGAACTTCAAAAACACGTCCGTATTAAACACAACGCTTATTTATAAATGTGACAATTTCGACTGTTGCAAATTATGTGCTGTGATATCAAAAGAAAATTAATAAATAAATAAAAAAAAAACAATTGGAAACATTGACAATTAAAAAACCGCATTTTTCTAGATATAAAAATTATATAATACATTCGTTCTTCTTTTTTTCTTTTTTTCTTCTTCAACCGAAATGAGTGCTATTAGAACCTAAATGAGAAAGCTATTAGTTGCTATTAGGATTAGGGAATTTAATCTATAATATCACTTTAAAAAAAATTGAAGTTATTTACCATAACGAAGACTCATTGTTGCAGCACATCCGTGCAAGCCTTTACTTTTAGTTTTTCCCAAGTGGAAAATAGCTGATTGAAATTTCTGGGAAGGTCAAAAGAAAGTAAAAATTTTCGAGACGTTTAACCATAGATTTCAGAATGAAACTTTTCTATATATTCCGTTTTGTACGCGTCATTTGTACTTTTAAGAATTTCGGTAGAATTTCATAGTTCCGGCACTTAAGCAAATCGTTGAATTTACGAAGTTAGACTTCACATTTTTGATTGGTCGTACATCCTCAAATTTCTGATCTATATGCTACTGAATAATTACAATTAATCTACTTATTGGTGAAGGAAATAGGCAGCGAAAAAGGAAGCAAACAAGTTTCCTCTCCCCCAACTTCCTTTCAACCTATCTACTCTTACCTCTTACGAACAAATGATTCTTTGTCAGGAACGTTCAATTGAATTCTTAGGCCATGCAAATGGATTAAATATTGTGCCAGACGACTACAGCTGAATGAAATGCAAAGCCACAAATGAATTTACAATTGAGCTTGTAATGAAATGACGAGCCTTACGGATGTTACTCATCATCATGATGGTGATTACAATTACAAAATGGTAAACGCATTGCTTGTTGATGTGCGGTAATTTTGCTTTTTCATTTCTTTATTTTTGCACAAACAATTGTAAAATTCCAGAGTGCTGACCCGGGATGTATGTACCACAAACATTTTATTAAATGTTTACATACGTAAACGCACGAGCATAGAAAATATAAATGCGACTACGATAAAAGTTCATTGGTAGCCAGTTTTAATATGTAACTGCTGTGCGGTAAACAGACTCAACATTTGCATTTGCATCAATACTAATCGTGTGTGCATGCCAACTAGGATGGATTATATATGAATATACCTTCATTTCAATTCAGTGTGCCCATCCATTCATTCAGCTATCCATTTACTTTTATGAGAAATTTTGCTTGATTGATAACATTAACTATCACATATATTAATACATTTCAGTTGTCGTATATGCAAGCAACCCACATAGGTGTTAGTTAGCGATGTTTGAATGTCTTTAAACATTTTTATTTTCAACTTATTTTCTTCTATTTTCAATTCTTAATTTTATTGCAAATATCCTTCATGCACAACACTGCTTGCCTGCACTAACCAACTAACCAACCAATTCCCTTGCTTGCATTCCCTTGCATGCATTAAATACAGCATTTTTTACTAATTAATACGATGGCAGATATGTCCCTACTTAGGCTATAAGCCTATCTATTAGAAGTAATGTTTTATTATACGTATTACACGATCACCATCTCGTTCTTTTTAGTTAGTTAGTTAGTTATAAGAGTAACTTGCCGTTATCTTAAGTATAGTAGCATAGAATGTAAGCAATTTCGTAGAAAGTCGGCGTTGTCGCAATCAAAATTGTAACAGTTGGTTTTGAATACGATTATATAAATTAGCAATTAGCGGCACCAATCACCAAGTAAGAGGTTTGTATAATGGAGACTACCGTTTCCCATTCTTTTTGTTCCAACCGCTGTAACAAAACTCAATCACAATATGGAAGAACGGTTTCACTCGACAAATAACGATAGTCTTACTTTATCTTGTTACAAAAATGACTGCACAAGTTCTTCGATATATTCTCGTTTGAATGAACAAATGTACGATTAGGGTACACAGTGGGTCAAAGTGGTAGTCGTAATTTATAAATGAATAAATTATGAAAGAAATTGCAGAATAATTTAAAGTATTTCAATAGTTCCTTTCCTTAAGTAATTAAGAAGAACTTGAATTTTTCTTGCTATCAACTTCGAAATTAACTTATGTCCGAAAAGCGGTAGCAGGATATAATTTATAACAATTTTGGATAACTGCAAAAAGTCCGCCAAAATAAATCCCGGCTTTAGCTCGCGGATCGAAATCTGTTCCTCATAATCATCATTCATAATCATCAAAATAAATAAATTAAATGAAAACAAAGCAATAGCGATCATAGTTTCAAGTGTAGCTTCTAAACAGATGCGCCTAAAATTCGTTCGGGCATCTTCGCTTAAGTGCTTTACGTATTTGTATTTAATTCCTCGTTCTCGATTACTTCTATTCTGCAAACAAATCCACCAACAAGCGTTTGACAGAAAGATAAAACTCATTAATTCATTTTAATTCGTTTTAAACTTAAGTATTCCTCTGCCAATCACTTGTACGCGAATCAAATTCTTTTACTATATTTAAAATAGAACCGGAATGTTTATGTACGTCACTTGAAACGTATAGGTATGCGGCAATAGAAATGCATTCAAGCAAATCAAAAATACGAATTCAATGCAAACATTTCTAATTAATAAAATTTTAGAAGACGTTCTCATTACTTGTTAGAATAACAAGATTAGCTAACACATTATTTTACTTATTTACATATAAGAAAAAATATCTACAGACAAACTTAGCGAATTAGTTAAAATTTAGTCTGCGCTTTTCAATAAAAGTCGAAGAGAATTAAAGAATTTGTTTTTTTTTAATGTCGCTTTACAAATTAATTTCATCTCACAAAAATAGTGAAATTTATTTTATTGTAGTTTTACACGGCATCACAACTTCATCTTAAAAACAAAAATAGTCGAAAAAAATTAAATTTCAATGCTCTCTAATACTGAATAAGCGTGGCTCATTTTGTTCATTTTTATATTAGCAGTAGAGTTAGGTACGGTTTTTTAGTCAAAAATGCATTTATTTCGCAGAACATATTCAGCTTCGGCTACTGCTTTCTCTCGCTTTTAGATAAAATTTGAACTCCGTGAAGAAAAGATAACTGGCGTTTTGAGACTATGCAAAAATAGGCATACTTTTTATTTTCAAAGAACCAAAGCCCAGATCGAATCACAACGATTGTAAGCGGTGTTAACCGGGAGGAGAAATGTCTCGTAATAACAGCGGAAAGAACAATATATTTCCTGGCGACCTTTTCTTAATGCAATCGAATTTTGTTATTCTCCAAAATCAGGATATCATGACTTTCTTTGGGCATACTGCCCCAGTTTATCGTCCAAATTCACCAATTATTATTGGCAGCGTGCCAGCAGCGTGGTGATTCCATTTGATTGGAACAAACCATCATACACCACACTCACCGGTTCCAAATGAGATGTCCATGGATATTCAGCGATATCGTCTATGTTAATGTTTCATCTAGTCTAGTCTAGTCATGGTTATTTGTACTTTGGATATCGTAATGCAACCAATGTTTATCGCTCGTAAGAACTTGACGGTAATTTTTTATCGTATCACGTCTTTGTATTTGTTTCCATTACCACATACTATTGCTCTCAATAATTAGCTAATCACTTTTAATTGAAAATATTTTATTTTATTCTCAATTATTGTTAATATTTCGCAGCTGACGTATCATTTGCTTTCAATCGCTACAAATCACACCATCCCCCGTCTTCCAAAAAAAGAAGTAAAATAAAAAATTTAACGGTCATCTAATTAAATTTGGACAAAACAATGCATGTTTATAACAAATTGAGTTGATTGCTTCGTTTAATAGTCCAGTTTGTGGTTATTGGCTATTGCAACTGGTTGCCAGCACTGTTTCTAATTGTTCATCATTGCTTTTGTGTACAACAGCTGTGCTTTTTAAAAGATATTTTGATTGAAAATATTTCGCACAAATTGCGGTTTTTTTATTTCAATGATTTTCACACAGGCCTTAATTATTGATTGATTGATTAAAAATGTACGCAGTCTTTCCCACGCAGATGTGAGATGAAATGTGTCGACATTGCGAACATCAATGGTAATCGCATCATGAAATTATAAATTTGCTGCAGAACCAGGTAAATCATATTTATTCACATCATTTATGGCCGCTTATCCACTTTGATATATTTCCAAAAATAATGCCATGAAATCTTTATAAACGTCTATAATCAATCAATCACTAGTGATCGGTACGTATCAATAAATGTAAAGAATAATAAGATCTTTGACAGAAGCTATTAATCCTGCTAAATTTGAACCACTTCAGGTCGCGTTTTAAGGTCCTTCTATACAAGAGCTGTCATGAAAAATATGCTTTTGCATGGAAATAATTGCTGGAATTTTATTAGGAAAATGATTGACAATTGTATTAGACGAAGTAGTGCAAAATATGTAGCAGTCGGTCTTACTCGAGTATATATATTTTTATTTGTATCTATTTATGTAAAACTGCTGAAGCGGACTAGGTTTAATGCGTCAATTGGGCATGTATTTTAGAAATATTCCTTCTAATTTTTTGTCTAACACTGTTGCCAGAAGGAAGGATGTAAAAAAAGATGTAGAAAATGATGGAAATTATTTTGAATAATATTTATTGTACCATTTTTTTCGTAACATAGAAAGATTCTTTTTTTTTTTTGATAAAATTTGATTTTATTATTCAATATAATTGCCTTCAAGTGTGATACAATGATTATAAAGGTCATAAAATTTTTCGATACCATTTTTATAGTACGATTTGTGTTTAGCCTCAAAATAGGCTTCAGTTCACTTGTAGTCCACTGGGCTGATTGTCGATTGGACTCCGGTGTGAAATGATGGAGCCATTATCACATATCGACGCAAACATTCGTATTTAGTACGACTGAACAGTTCCAAACACTGCTTAGAATCATCAATTGGTAGTTGTTTTTGGTAGATTGTGAGCTCGCGCAGATCGCAGAGCTTTCGCATATCCAAATATTCATTCACGATATGTCTAACACGTTCATTTGATATCTTTAGGGCCTCCAATATCTCAATCAACATCATTTTACGGTTATCCGATATTATTTTGTGGACTTTTCTGATGTTTTCGTCGGTAACAACCTCTTTGGAGCGTCCACGGTGCTCATTTCGCCTCGTTTAAATTTAACAAACCACGTCTCTACGGTTGATTCTCCTGGTGCAAAGTCCGAATAATGTTTATCAAGCCAAGCCTCGGCTTCAATAGTATTTTTTTCGTCAAAAAGTAACAAGTAATAGAAGTTGCTTCACTAAAAATGTTATAATTCACATAGTAATAGTGCAACAACTACCAAATTTATACACGTGTCTTTTGAAGGTTATGGCTAACTAAAAATCATATGATTCTAATACTAGTAGCGCCATCTATGTGTCAACCTATGAACTTTTCAGACCACCTGTTAATAATTCAAGCGACAAATAATCGAATTATTGAATATCGAATTGATCAGAGTTAGTGAGTAACTCTTTCAAAACTTATCAAACTACTCTCAATTTATTTCAATTTATTTTAACTGTATTCTTAACATTTTTATTTGCTCATTTGCATTCATTTGCGTTTATATACTCAAGATAGCTGTTGCGATGGTAACGACGAATACGATTCCTTTCGAACTTCAAATTTATTTTTAAAATGTAATATTAATTTGCATTATTTTAAAAGATCACTTTCAATTATGAATTAAAGATAAATGCGGTAAAAAAAAATCTTTATATTGATGATTATTTAATACATGGAAGTCTTTCTTATATAAATAAGCACCACAAAAAAAAAACGCGTTTCAGATGATCGATACTTAATTTTTTCTATAAGTTTATTTACGTACTTACTTACTGTTTCCTATTAAATGTTTTTTGCCTTTGAACGTTGCCTGAATATTTGGAGGAGAAGTGTTTAGTTGGTTAAATAAATTCGCGTCAATCAATCACTGTTCGTTTTAAAGTACTTTCTGTTAACGAAATTTTAATTGTTATTCGTCTATATACATCTAATAATAGAATGTCAATATGTAAATTAATCTTATTCTGACAATAGCTAAAGCTGCAGATGTCCCGCGGTAAGCTGTCTATTTCACGCTTGTAGGTAAGAGAGCAAGTGAATGTTTTGTACGGGCAATCTGCACTGCGGACACTTAAAAAAATTTGATATTTGAGCTCAATGTGAATTTAAAAAAAAAACGAGTCAATATTTATAAAATGAAGTGATTACCGATAGCAATTATGCAAAACGAGTAACTATTATATTATGTTTTACGGAAAATTGCTGCATCACGCCGGGTTATTTAAGAGATTTAATAAAAAGTTTATTTATTTATAAATAAACAAGTTGTACGTAAAGCCCATTATCGACTCTTTGGACATAAAATTTGTTTATAGGAGAACGAAATTATATTGTTACACTTTTTGCCTTTGAATTCAAACGTTAACATGATGCATTTACTCGAGTGTGCATGCAAGAATAAATAGGAGTCAAAAGACAATTTTAAAACTACGATTATACAAACAGTAGAGCGAGTGTATGCCGTGAATTTTACTTCTTTTGTTGCCCTACAAACAACTTTTTCTGCATATGTAAATGAGAGTTTGTGAATCTCCACTGTTCAGCTCGTAGAGATTCGTTAACTTTGCACAGAAAAGAAGAAGAAGGAAATTTCAAAAGTCAACTTCAGATGTCTCCACATAAGAAATATGTACATAAAAATATAATATATATATAAAATATATATATATATATATATATGTATACTTGTGTGCATGTGTATGTACATATCCATATGTGTATATATGTGCATGTACTTCTTCAGTTGATTAATATAAGTTGTTACCTTCTTTGATATGAATATATTTTATATTCCTTTGATACAACGGTAAATATACATTTTGTGGAGCGATATTAAAACATCTGCCAATGAGCGACACATATAAGAAATTGTGGACCTACCTCCAATATGTTCAAGTTTATTGATATAAAAAAGTGCAAAAATTGAGACAATAATTTTAATTCGCACTATTCACTTCGAAAATTAAAACGCGTGTTACTTTAAGAATAAAGGAATATCGATGAATAGTTTCGAATCGTAACGTGTTAACAATTTATCTATTACCTTAATTTTATATAACATCAGTACTTGCTATGTTCTTCATGTGCACCTTTACATTTTATCAATATGACGTGACAGATGAAAGCTTGAAAAGCAACACATTTATTATAATAATCACAAATTTAACACAACAACGTCACGTTAACAATCATTCTGCATTTTAAGAAGCTTCGAAAATATTGCAATCAATTCATGCGATTTTATTTTTTGCACATTCGTTGAGTGAATTATTTTATAAATTTACCAAATATTCGCTTGTCTTGATTTATTAAAACACTTAGCACTGATGCTCTGTTAGAATTCCACTACAATTTCTATACGCAAATGTTAACGCAATCTGAACTTCACTTTAATTCTAATCCGTGTAAATAAGTATTAAGTCGTTTCAATCCTGTCGTTCCGTCCATACGTGAAAAATTAAATTGTATAACAGTAGTATTGCTACGGATAAAAGAAAATCTAGCGTAAAATCGGAAACCATAGCAGGTTATGTAATCGACATCCTCGATGTTACCTGATAACTATATAAAATTATGTCAGTTAATTTGCTTGCACAAACTGGTAAATCAAGCTGAACCTGAAGCTCTCTCTGTAATGAAATTACATTTGCTAAATTTCGCAGAGGGAAAATCATTGTCCACGTTATATATTATAGATCTTGTCGGAAAGATATTTTTTTCTCTGTCCAATCTGTCTCTGAAAATAACTTCTTAATACGCTGCGAACTACCATTAATTCTAAAACATTTAAGAAACTAATCATGGCACAGTTTTCACTATAGTTGGTATTCCCTATTGTTCTATGCAAACGTGCGTGCGCTAATGTCTCTGCTATTTGCTATTCTGAATAGAATTTATTTAACTTTTATTTATTTCTTGTTGGTCTTGCTTTGCATTTATTGTTATTATTAGTAAGGGATTATTCTTTTGCGTTCTTATTTATTATCATGTCGTCTTAGATTATCGTATTGTTTTTGTAATTTAAGTTCATTCATTATTCCACATTCCATTCCGTAATAAATATTTGTATTATTGTGTGTTGACTGAGAATAAATCCTTAGAAAAATGATATACGAACCGAATTTTCTATACAAGAAGAGAAAATTCCGCTAATTTCCAAAGGCTGTTGCACACTACTAATCAGTCCGACAGTTGGTGGAAAACAAATTCCGTTCCACTTCTATTTAAAATTTTGTTTAAAGAAACGACATTTTAAACATTATAGTCAGGCAAGACCGATCATCTAATAACCTACACTTTTTGATTTATTTTCGGGATAAAAAACCAAAATTCCATATTAAAGCATGCTTTCCATTAGCGCCCTTATAGGGAAGAGAGGCTAAAGCGTGAGTTGACATGGTCCAAATTTAGATTATTTTTCCGTTAAAGACGTTGTTCTTCAACTATATCCGTCATAAACTACAAAAAACTAAATATGGGGTCCAAAACATAGATCTATGTGATCCAAATTTGATGCAGTTAATTTTGATATTAAACTACTACCATGAGCCAATTTCTATCGTGAAATTTTAACGATCAAAACTTTTTTCCTTTAAAGATTTACTTTTCATGTGAACTCTATCATATCATCCTAAAATATTAAAAATTTGACTTTTCCCCTTATAAACAATCGCTTTTCTTGAGAACGCTTATATGTAGTGATTTCCAAAGAATGGATTAATGTGATCCAAATTTTTATATTAAAATATTATTAAGACTTATTATTCACTGGCATAAGTATATGGGAAGTGATTCAAAGAGTAGTTCCACCCCATTTAAATTTTTCACGTTTATTTTATATGCCAATATGATTCTCAAGCCCTTCTAGGTGTAACAGAAACCCGAACGAATTTAATATCCCGTACCACAAGTGGTGCAGCAAATAAAAACATACACCGTTTCGTGATAAAAAGGGTTATTTTCTGTGAAAACCAAATTCCATACAAATTTAATTCGTTTAATTTTTATATCAATAAAATAAAACTTTTTACCATATAAAGAGCTTCCTTTCATAGGAACGGTGATATGGGAGGTAGTTCAAAAATGGTTTCAGACGATCTAAATTTTTCAGATTTATTTTGCATATCAAATTACTGTTTCCTACCGATGTTTGTCGAAAAACGCTAGAAATATGGGAAGTGATCGTAAAAATGGTCAGATCGAACTTATTTTCATTAGAGGTCGTCCTTGGGTCAGAAAAAGCCAGTAGATCAAATTTCGTCAATATCTCAAAAATTGCTACCTGTGTGTTGAACACAAGAATACATCGAAAGACACTCGACAGAAAGGCAGACTGAGAAGTTTAGATTAGTTCAGATGGTTGCAAATCGCTCGGTACAATAAAAGATGGTTGTCTCTGAAAACCATCTTGGTGTCGTATACATCATCACAAAATTATTATATATCCAGTCCTCCAAGTAATGTAGGGTATAATTATCTGAGAAATAGGATACTATATGAGCACATTGTTCCCGAAAGCGAGCCGATGCAATCCACTTTTAGCCGAGTTCGCCCTAAAAAAAATCAGTGCGCAAATTTTGTCAAAATATTTTACAAATTGCGACCTGTAGATTGAACGCAAAATTAACCGGATCGAGATTAGATAGGCAGACAGGAAGCAGTGAAAAGCTTTAAACGATTCAAAATCATTCTATACGTAATGAAAGATAGTTTTATCTGAAACCGTTCTGGGTGTTATATACATCTGCGCAAAAAATTAATGAATAAAAAATGATGTCCGCGATCCGAACGCAAACATCATAACATTTATTTAGCCTTGAATATAAAAAAAATTTTAATACATTTGCACTAATAAGTGTGGGATTGAAAAGTCGAGTAATGAAGATAATATTTTCTTATCCGCTTTTTCCTATAACTCACAGTCTCAAAAATTATGCGGAATAATTTAAAGATAAAGGTGAAGATAAGGACTCCGACCCCATTTATCCATATTGTTACACAAAAAGCGAGAGAAAAGGAATAGTTTTTAGTTAATGAGCACAAATCAATTTTCAAGGCAGTTGTGGTCCATTCTGAAATACGCTTAAAATGACCAAAATGTTAAATTGTAAACAGAAATTTAATACGCTAAATAAGCGGATAATAGATAAATCAACCGAAATACTTTTAATCACAATATTTTTACTAATATTCGTATTGTGCGTCCAGCTGAAATCTCTCTAACTTGCAGGTTCTCTTAGAATTTATGGATGAAGCTTTAATGAGGACTGCATACTTTTCAAACACACTGTAAATTCTAACGTGGTTTGTTTCTGCTTTTTTTCAAACCTAAATGTCTTCCTTGAAAATAACACGTAAAGCGTAAAGGTGTGAACATCCCATTTCGAATTACTGCTTATTTAAGTGCACATATGTGCGACACAAATAAAATAAAACAAAATGTTTAGCTTTTTACTCCTTTATTCCTTTTGTTCCTACGCCAAAGCTCGTAGCCAGAAAAAATGTTTTTTTTTTATTTTTGCAAGCGTATTATTAATTAACGGCACTTAAGTTAATTAGCGTAATAGCACTAATTAACAAAAGCAACAACAAAATGCATTACAAATTAATTTTCATTCTCATCGTACAACTACACAGACGAAATTGAATAAACACATTTATTGATTTAATGTATTCGCGGCCAAAGAGTCACATTGACACATTGTATGCTGCTTATGTACATACAATTCATTGATGACAAGCAATTACGTTCGTTTTATACAATGGAAAAGTAGTTGACTAATGAGTCATTCCTTTTAACGAATGATATATAATTGATAACAAAGAAAAACGAGTATGAAGAGCGAGAGGGAGAAACGTAAAGAGACGGCCATGTGCTTATATATAACCAAATATTGTAATATTATAATTTCCTATTTACAAAAATAAGTAGAGTTTTTCGAAAACTCTATGGGAGGTAGACGTGTTTTATCTGAATTTCCGAACAATATCGATCACATATATTATGAAAGTTTATTGATGTGAGTTAATTCAGTTTATTAAACTAAGAAAGGCACTTGGAAAGGCTTAAAAAGAAAACGTTTTTTCGACAATTTTGTTTTTTTTTTTTTGAAAAGAAAAAAATCTGCTAAATATAATAAATTAAAAATTTAAGAAAATAGGTATTTTAGAAAAATATTAAAAAATAGCACATTAAATGGTATATTCGTTAGGTAGTGTAATTGGTTTAGAACAAAAAAAAATCACTTAGTCCACTCGAAGCAGTTCGTACTTCGTGTGTGCAATGATATTGAATTGAAGTTATCGCTTAGCATGGAACAAGCAACCACCGAAGTAAAACAAGCTTGAAATAAAAAGTATCTTAGGAATGTACATAAACATAAAATTTCGATATTGGTTTTAATTTAGTCTCTAAAATAGATGACTCAGAGTCAAAACTATTACAGAAATAATTCGCATAAAAAGAATCAAAATTGTTGTAGTTATACCGTGTATCGTTTTGAAAAATTTGTTCCGACAAAAATGCATTTTCTGGATAATCTAGAATCTCAGAAACATGAAAAAATTTCCTGACTTGTTCAAATATTCTTCATAACTATCTATCGTAGAACATACTTTGCGAGAAGGTAACACCTTTTGCCGCATCTTCGAAAGATAGAGGAAATGGTAAGAAGATGTGCCGAATTCATAACTGACATCAAAAAATGCATTCCAAATTTTTAATTTTTTCGACTGGAGCATTGACATCTTTCGAATCGATCTTAACCTGATATTGATTCAACGGCAGTCTCAGTGAAGCGGCACAAGCGTATTTTTGTTTAAAAATGGTTTTAAATGAACATAAACATTTTCTAAAGATGTCTGTTGAATGTACTAGAGAAATTAAAAATCGACATTATCTCAGCATATGCTTCCCTGTTCGTGCATCGGTAGCCCCTAATAGCTCCGCATTACTCTTCACAAATATGTCTAAAACATAAACAAATATAATGATAACATCAATAGTTTGTCTATGAAGAAGATGTTGATTAATATATTTATTAAAAAATAATATAATTATTAAATACTCTATTAACACCCTATTAATGCATGGTCAAGAAAGAAAAGTAATTTTTCTATTAAAGGTGATGAACTATCTTATAAATCCAATAGACTTCAAGTCTCAACATTTTCAAAAAAGTAAAATACTTTATTTATGAAGCGTAGGTGCGTTTCATGAGAAGGCTAGGATGGACATAATCGTCCGTTTGATCGCACTATAGGCAAAACTGTAAAGAAATTTGAAGAAAATGAATCTGTAAAATGCACACATCATTGAAACTTGCACTCGAACAGAAATATTGGTGCTATTAGTGAAAGTATTGAAGAAGATCCAAATATATTCATTACACGGCACACATAGCATTATTAACTCTTTTGGCACAGTTGCTCGAAAATTTTTTCGAACGTATAATTTCATGTTTTGATGAAGTAAATTGATCACCAAGATCGTGCAATTTCTCAATGGTGGAATTTTTTTTATACACTTATGGAAAGGAGCGAACTTATGCGAATAATCCTAAAACTCTTGGCGAACACCCTTTATATAATGACCGAGCCATTGGCCGCCATGCCCATACATAACAGACCGGTGTAATCGAATCCGGACGCAGCCTGAGCCATAATCTTGGCATTGGCATTAACAATCTAAACTTGTATTATATGCATACGCGAGTGAATACTGTATTGAAATATATGCTTCACGTGTGAGAGCCATAGTCGGTGAACTCAGACCTTTTTTGCGAACATTTAATTAAGCTTTTATTGATACAAATGTATGAAGATATTCTGTGATGAATCTGCTTACGATTGCCTTACTACGAATTAATGTGCAAACACATCCACATGATCACTTTCACAGAAATGTAATCCGTCATCTTACAGAATAGACAGGTTGCATAATAGCCGTCACATATTTTTCTGTGCGCACTAGAATGCATAATTTTTCTTGCAAACGTTTTTAAACACTAAAACTTTGTATTACTTGCGAGTAAAAAAAAGCAGAAAATGTAACAAAATAAGGAACAATGAACTGAATTCTTGCAAAGTTTCAGAAAAAGAAAACAAAAATTTCAAAAAGTTCATTTAAGAAAAATTACCCGCGTAACTATAAACTAAAGTTCGCAGTTTTAAATTTTCTTGAATCGAAAAAACATGCAAAATAATAGGATTTAATGTATTCATTTTTTCGATAAACGCCTGAATGTGAAAAGTTAAAAACTGTTAAAGCAAATAAACACTCTGTGCGTTTACATGCATTTAAAGCACACAGGCACATAGGCACATAAGTAGCGATGTATGTAAGTAATAGAAACACAAACCAAAAAGATTAAATCAATTAAAATGACAATTTTTATCATTTCACATCATGCGGATATTTTGAAAACAATGTATGTGTTTGTGTGTAAACTAATAAGAGAACCAGTGCAGGGTTGACTGAGGTTCGATCACTTGTTATTTTACAAAAGAAAAAAGAAGGAAATTTGCAGCAAAAAATACAAAAAAAACTTTATGTTTTTTAGGGACAATATGGAAGGAATAGCTCTATGTGCAACCAATGAGCAAAAGCAACTCTATGCGAAGCTCACAATGAATTCCCGCGTATTGCTTGATCCGCCAAAAAAAATGATAATTTTACAAGCTGGACATAAAATAATGATTTATTTTTCTACCTTTGCTATTAAGTAAAAAGTACGATAAAAGTTGTCACTTATGGTTTACAATTTACAATTTAGTCGGACGAGAAAAAAGTTAGAAAAGTTATGTTAAGAAAATTATTAAAAAAATGTGAACGTAAAACTTCTATGAAACTTGTAGTCCTCTGGCTCTCAGAAAGCGTAAATTGATTTTATGCAAACAACTTTGCATACAATTAAAGTTACTATTGAAGAGTGTCTGTCATTCATTAGATATTTATGGGTATTGTGTATGAGTAGACAAAAAAGTAAACGTTATGCACAAACTTAAGAGAACTTTAAATCTTTTTCGTTTTTTGTTTCTTTTCTTTTTTTTTGTTTTTATTTAATATTATATTGCTGCTTATGTTATCAGCAATGTAACAACTGGAGAAAAGAGACAGATAGAATTCTACACACAGAAAAGAAGGCTTCATTCGAGACTTTGATGTTATCCACCGTTCAGAACAATGCATAATTCCATTGCACAGCAGAGCCGTTCAGTGCACTTGTACACTAAAATAGTAAATATTGCAAAAGTTTTAGCATTTAAAGCAATTTCAAACTATCATTGGGTGGGAAAAAAAAATAACTAAAAAAAATCTCAACTGTTTGCTTATTTGTCGGTTGGTTAGTCGGTTGGTTGTTAGTGCTTTATATTTCGACTTCAAGAAACGCATACTACCAAACAATTGCGGTAAAGCAATGCGATGAGAATAAGGCGAGCAAGTGGGGATTGGAGGATGATAGGTAATTGTAGGTAAATAAATGAGAAGGGATGGATGACTGGGTATTGTGTAGGTGTAGGTTAAATGAAGCAATTAGCTAAACATTAAATAGTAGTACAGTTATATTTTCCTATATATAAAGTCGGTGGCAGAGTCAAGGAAGGAAGACCAGAAGGAAAGTCTAATGAGTATACGATGATGATAAATTCTACACAATTGACCTAATTTATAGACGACATAGTAATATAGCAGGAGAAGATGAAAGCAAAGAAAAAAGAGAACGGTCTACACGAGTTTACACACTATATAATACATCGGCCCAGTAATTATTCAGATTAAGTAAGAGAAATATAGTTCTTTGTAAATATTCAAATAAAATTCACGACTGAAACAATCAGTTCGAGGCTTTTCTAACATTTTGATGAACGATTAGTGAAGACCCCCAAATTAGGTTTCGGATGCCCCAATGATTATTTTAATCATACAATGGAAATTTTTTTCAAGAGTATCCTTTGGGTATTTTGAAAGCAAGTAACAGTCCCTGAAGATCGTCTCATGCTCGAATAAATTCTATCCAATATCCATACGATCCCGCTTAAAATCAACGAACCGCAATGCTGAGATTGAACAATGCTTTTTTCCAATCAAAAAGCAACTTGAATCAAGAAAAGGAAATCGTGATTTTCTCATTGTTCTAGAAGCAACAAAAGTAGCTTCAGTTGAAATGCTTCAATTCATAAACAAATGATTGAACTGACCCAGAGATCACACTAAACATATATATTCCTGATCAGTATCAAATTTAGAATCGATTTAAGCATATCCATCTGTCAGTCTGTGGTAAACAGTTTTCTGGCCACAAAAATGAAGAGATCGGTATCAAATTTGGCAGAAACGTTGCTATTGAAAATGGGCCAAATCGATTACAGGTCACGCCTACTGTATAAAATAAGCTACAGTGTAAATAAAGCAAACTATTTTGTTAAGTTCTCATAGATTGCAATTATAGAAAAAATCTGCCACGCCCACCCATCAACGCCTAATATTTCCCCTTTCTTAAGACAAAGGTGGTGAGTATAAAAGATTCGACACAGTCGAGTATAATTTTCTTAACTGTTTAAAAATAATAGAGTTATTTTTTTTTTAAGAGGACGTTCTTACTGTCGTCTCGGTACTTATTGACAAAGAAGTTGAACAAAATCCAGTTCCAAACAAGAATTTTTTCAGTACTTACATTATCTTGTAATTAGACGCCAAATAAGTGCAATGTCTTCTGACGGTATGTGTGCATGTAACAATTGCTTTAAAAATGTTTTCGTTTTATTTGTTGCTTTTTATTGTTGCTATTATCACTATTGGTCGTAAGTTAGTTTACTTTATTACTATTCACAATTTCTTCACTCTCATCATTTATTTACAGTGGTTCTCATTCTTGCTATTGTTGAAGTTGTTTTCGAACATACAGAAAAACGTGGATGTAAGAAGCATGTCTGAAACTCTGTTAACGGGTGGAAGACTGTTTTATTTTTTTTTTTTTGTTTTTTTTTTTTCTATTTATTTATGTATATAAATATCTTTTTTTAAGAAACTTTTTCGCTCACTAGAAAACAGAAAATAAAGCAAAATGAAGTACGCAGTCGAGATACTTAGTTACACAACAAATTATCGATGCACCATTAACAACATGCAGCCTGCTGTGCACAGGCACAAAATAATATAAGCTGTGCATGATCGACACGCATGTATACATATACGCAGCGCCAGGAACGACTGTCTGCTTACGACAACTTTTTTTGCAATTTTCTTTCCGTTTCCGGTTGTTTGGTTTGTTTTATAACATTTTTACTTGTTTGTCTTTAACAGAAACACAAACATACATACACACACACACACACACAGTTAAATAAGTGTATAAAGTACTTACTCACGTAAATAATGCAACGTTCAACAATAATACACATACACATATATGCACACGTACTACTATCTATGCAATTATATATGTCGGCGGAGAGACAAACATTTCAGGCGTGTTCGTGTTAAACTTTAGCAAAGATTATATTTTTTTTTATAAACGTGCTTTACTTTCAACTGCTGAAGTTATTGTTGTTATTATCATTGGCGCTGCGAACAAATAGGGAAATAATTGAAGGATAAACAACATTAATATCAACAGCAGTCACAGCAGCAACAGTAATAGCATTAAATTAAGCAACAGCATGCTGCCTGCTTGTCTGCCATGATCACAGCATAATATTCAATTAAACTGCGTTGTTGGAAATAAAAATACGCAAAGAAAATAATATGTGTGTGATTTGAGTCGAATCTTTTGCCATCTACTTCCTGTACTAAGGTACGATAAGGTATTATGATGATATCCATGATTACGGCTATAATTATTTACTATTACTGTAACAGTATTATTATTATTAGTATAATATTAAGAAATGCGAATCGAAACGCTCCATGAGAAAACCATCCTGATTGTCCAGACGACGCGTTGTCACTTGAAATCAACCTCTATTCTCTCTTCTTGATAGATTGCATTTACAAAGTGCACAGCAATTACAAATTCAAAGCATACTCTTGCACCTGAAATTTCACGGTATCGTAGTTAAATGCTACCATCTTCAAAAAAACTAGACAATTTTTTTTTGGTGCAAGGACTCAGTGCGAAGAAAATATAAGACTGGCGCACCAGGAATCTAAGCTGGTTCTTCTTCCGCTAGAGGATTAGAATTATTATCATTATTATTGTCTTATTGTCATTTTCGTTTATGCCCAACTAAGGATAGTGTAGAGTAAAAAGTTCTTAGAAAATGGGAGATAGTGCTTGTTTTTGTAATAAAAGTTGCAATTTGGAATGCCTTCTCGCCAGGCACTTATCGTACTTCGCAATCAAGAAGTTTTTCAAATGGCCTTTCTTCCAGCAAGCGAAAAAAATTAATGTTGCTAATGCATGGTCTTTGGGCTAGATATTTTTATGCTAAGCCGGAAGAACGGCGTTCCTCCGCGATCTGGCTTGGAGGAGAAAGCGCAACGCATCGTTTAACTAGGTGAAGAATTGAATTATTGAAAACTGACGAAAATGATATCTGAACTTATAATGGTAAACAGATAATATAATATTATTATCGTCATCCTCGACAAATTTTGCAAGAGGTTCTGGAAATTCAAGAAGTTTGATTATGTACGCATTTCATCCCCATACAATAAATATTTCATTTTTGTTTTTCTATTATTTCTATCAAGTATCCCGAGTACCTTTTTTTTCTAGGCTTGTGTAAATGCAAACCTATTCAAGAAATAGGACGCGTGATATGTTTAAAAATTCCCCATCAACATGGTCAGTCTAAGAATTGACAGCCCAAAGAACAGCTATGTATCCGTGTAGGCAACATATTGAGCAATATTAAAAGCCTTTATAATGGTTGCATCGCCAAGGGTTGAGTACGTTGTATGTAGATAACATAACTACTTTCAGCATCATCGAAGTTGCAGAAATGCCCATAATAATAACAATATCAAAGACATAAAACCACAATAACATCAGCAGTGTGTTGAGATAATTTTTAGCATTTGTTTGCAGTTGGCACTGTTGGTTGCTTTACCGGTTGCCCTACCAGCATTCATTGCCATTGAGTGGATGAATTATGGTGTATATGTATTGTTAGGCACATACGAACATCCACACTTCCTGTACTTTTAGCGTACAGGTTCTAAAATTGATGTGCAATGTGATAACAACAATAACAACAACAACGGCAGCGACAATAGTAGGACCATGAAATGCACGATTATAACAAACTAAAAATAACAGTGAGAAGACTGTTTGGTGCTTTGGTGTTAACATGCGTTGTGCTTGCTCGCATCCAAAACCTACTCACACAGAAAAGCTGAGATGCTTCTTCGGGCGCACATACCCATGCATAGTGTGCATCGGTATGAATATACATTATGTTCTTTAGCAAGAACAACGAAACACAAAGAACAGTTGTATCTACAAAAGGAATCATATATTTTTTTTATGTGGCAAAGCGTACTTTATAGCATCGGTTAGAAGGCGCGCATTTAAAATGCTCATCAGCAATTTGAGGTTTTTATTTTTTGTATTACTTTGTTGTTTTAATTTTATCTTCACATGCTCCAAATTAATTGCTTTTCATTATTCATATGACCGGTAATTCTTCAACTACAACAAAACCACAATGCACAACAAGAATGAATGTGAAAGTTAGATGAATTTTAAAAATCTCTCAACATTCATTGAAAAAGTTTAAAATTTAATGTTATTTTTACCTCCTTTTCTAACAACACAACAATGCCATTAGAATTTTCAATTTAAAAAAAAAAAAGGATATTTTTGTTAATTTCTATATTAATTATTGTCGTCAATTCCACTGATTTGCGTTTGCTTTTAATTTAGTTTTTTCAATTTTAATTTTTTTCTATAATTTCTTCCTCATCTGTGCTTATCGTTACTTCATAGGTAATTAATTAATTTTTAAGTTTTTTTTTCATTAAAAAATGTTACTTTCGTTATGACTCTCGATGTTTTACTTTGCTTTTTACAATGTTTTCCTCTTTTTATTCCTTTTAATCAAATTATTTATTTATTTAATTTTCCTAACGTAGTTAAGGATTTCTGTTAACCCAACACGCATAAGAGCCTTTTTGTTACTAAATACAATTGAAAAATTATCAAAATATCCTTGCGGTTCCTTGTGCAGCATTATGACATCGTTCGTATGTGTGTGTGTTTTAATGTGTATATATATATGTGTAGTCTGCTAATCGTGCCTTCTCCATTAGCACTCGTTATAACAGCGGCAGCAGGAGCATCAGCCAGGCGCGATTCGTACTCTTACCTACAATTCAATTATTACTTCGTTTATTTCCTCTGTTGGTGGGTGGAACGTCATGAGTAGTTGTGCTTTTACTTTCCACCACGTGGTACGCTAAGTTCTCACGTGTAACCAGAAAACTCTGATTAAAAACTAAGTTTTATGAATGGCTTTTGTATTTTATCTATTTATTTATTTATTTATTTTTTTTAGTACACTCAGTGAAAAGTCAAAATACAGAAAATTTTCTAAATCCACACATACTTTACCTTATGTAGAATGTGAAATTTATGGTACCAACCCAACCATACGTAGCTCACAATACTTCATGCGCATGTCATTTGAGAGAGAAACGCGCTGAACAGTTTTTCGTACTTATTCGACTTAATATGAGCGAACAACAGAGAATAAATCTCTTTCTCCTTCTTTCTTTCTTCTCTTTCTTTGCTGTACAGACGGCAACTAAGAGAAACTGTACCATCGGTTGCAAAATTATAAAGAGTATTACAAAAAATTGAACTTATATTAATCAAAACTGTTCTAGAGCGAATTGAAGTGAATTTAACTTATCCCGTTACCAAAATAACTGTGAAAATCTGCTACTAAAAGAGATACTTGTGCAAAAAAATGAACTTCGTATAAGAAAATATTTGTAAACATCAAATCATTCATGGATAAGATAACCTAAAACCAATCAAATTTCTTTCTCTCTTTGACTTCCATTTTGCAAAGATTTTTCTATAGAACGTATAATAATGCATGTAGAAGCAATTTCAGTTCCTCTAAACTCTATTCATTTCAGTGAGAAGTCTTCATACAGTATTTGGATAGAAAGATCTTCCTCAACACATATCTGAAAAGAAGATTGCGTAAAGAGCGGTCATCACTTATTAAATTTAAGAATTGTGCGACGCTTCTAAGATCCACACAAAACTTCTATTAGATCAAACTAATTTTACACTATAACAAGTACAAAACACAAATGGAATTAGGTCAGGGCTAGCCGTTAAATACTCTACATCACTTCATTTAACAAAATTTGTGATGAATTACCAAGAATTAAGCCTTGTCTCCATGCAAATGCCTTTTATGTGAAGTGACCTTAAACGTGAACTGACATAGCCTAAGTTTAGGAAGATTTAATTTTCTTCTGAAAGATCTTATTATTCTTCATCTGAATTTTCACTTTGTTGTCGTGTAAAGAGTTATTTTTTAACGATAACGCTTATAACGGATAGGCTCCAAAAAAAAAAAAAACAACATGATCTAAATTTGCTATAATCAACTTCTATTACTCTCATAGAGCTTTTTATAGTGAAACAGTTAACTTTTCATCCTTTTAGAGAGTGGAGTCCAGAAAATTTACCGACCTGGTCCAAATTTGATACAGTTATCTTTTTTACCAAATTATTATTACCCATCAAGTTTCATGATAAAATATGAAAACTTAGAGATTTTGTCATCCAAAGGCTTACTTTTCGTATGAAAAGTTGTTTAGGGGAAGTTCGAAAAATTGAACCATCCGATCCATATTTTTCACTTTAATTTAGTAATCCGACTTTTTAGCGCAGAATATCAAAATAGGGCGTGATTTGGGTAGTGGTCGTAAGAATAATCCGACTACGTGCAATTTGAGTAACGTCCACCTTTGGGTCAAAACTAAATTTCGGGATAATTTCGTAAAAATATCGAAAAAATGCAGCCTGAGAATAGAAAACAAATTACATGGACCGACCTCAAAGAAAGGGACGGCCCAGCTTAAAACGATTGAGAATTATCTCTGTATATAAAAAGGCGTAAATCCCCAACGGTGTGGGATATAATATAAAGCAGGCATAACAGTATGGCTTTTTTAAATTTGCACTTAAAACATGTCATTTTATTGAACAGAGTATTTATTCACTTTTATTATCAAATTGTTACGGATTTAATTACACATGTTTAGCTCGATTCTAAAGACTTGATTTTCATATAAATATCACTTTTTCCTTTAATGAACTCTTACTCGAACACAAAATTTTAAAAATAGTCAAATGGGATGAGTGCTGACTTTTTAGTTTCAACTTTGGAATCTATCTGGTAAGAGGTAAGTAAAAGCGTTCTCCTAAAAGTTTATGGATGAGATGGCGAAGAATTTCTCGAATCATCTGGTATAACGACATCTTTTTGCTTTTAAGCAAACTTTATAATTCTTATTTTTGTCTACTGATAGTCAAAGTTGTTTTTAAAGCATCAGAACAATCCAAAAGGAGATGCAGCAATTAATAGAGAAATGCCTTAAAATTGATTTGTAATAATGTCTTCAGGTAACAGGGCAGAAATGCTCCACGATTGGAATTAGCAAGTGTGCACACCATAATCATTTAAGAAGCGTAAGTAATAGTGATAGCAGCTCATACTCGACTTTACATATACTTGCGTTAATCCTTAATAGAACAAAGAAGATTATAAAATTACATCTGCATAAGTCGATTGAGGGATGACTTATTCGAAAAAATTTTGACAAGCACAACAAAACTACACACTCCAGAAGGAACTCATTTTTAAGAAGGATTTTTTTTTTATTTTAAGATAACGATTCTTATATCTTACGGCAGCAAAATTTCGTAAAACGAGGTAAAAGAGCTTCGGTGTCTATACCTTACCATTCTTAAGTATCATTAAAGACGTTCTTAATTAAATGCATCCTAGATAGTTGAGTTAACACAGAAACTCAAAAGGGAGACATAATATTTATTAAGAGAATTGGTATGAAAAGAATTGTTTTTCTCCTAAGAATTGATAATTTAATTTGTAAGCTAAATATTAGATTACATGTAGAGAATAATCAAATTGATATCAGAAACATTTTTATTTTTTTCTAAATATCACTTAATTTTGGGTCTAAATACCCATATGAAACACATTTACTTTTTACCGGGAATCTCTCAAATCTTCAGATTAGGATGAAATTGAACGATTTGCATTATTGAGAAGGTATTGAACGTTAAAACTTGACAAAATTGTGTGTGTCATTCAATCCACGGGAAGGTTTGCTTCTCAATTTCTAGAATATTTTTACTTTAAAGGACACGATATTATTATTTTATTGGTTGGCTGGCTGGGGTTATATCTTTGCGATGATATGGAAGTATATTTTCAACTTAGCATAGATTATATGTAAAGTGCGAAAGTGTCTGTCTATTCTGGGATCATACACCTTCTTTCGTTTTATCTATTTATTATTACGAAATGCTTCGGATCATTTTATTATGTTAAGCTTATAATTTTTAATTTTGATTCGTGACGGTCTGATTTAAAATTTATGTTAAGAAAATCAATCCAGTTGATATTTTAGATTATTACCCTGAAGTAATAAACAATTAGATAATATAATAATACATTGGCGGCTTTTGTAAATCTTTAAGGTCCACGGGAATAAACATAGGATTGCCTTTCTAAAATTCTTGACCCCACTTATTATTTCGTATATCAAACTTTTGTCAACAAAATATTATGAACAAAATTAAATTATAATAAAGATAATATAATATATGTTAAAAAGCACGTGTTTTTGAAAGAGTTTCGCGCGTTTTTACAGCTCGTTCAACAAAGTTTATTAGTGGATATGAGAAACTCAGTCCTGGTTTAGCGTTAACTACTGTTTTTGTTTTTTTCTTCTCTCTGAGAGAACTTTACAAAAAGAAGTTTAAAACTAACAAACCCGAGATTAAAATCAAAGACACTCGGATCTATGTTATATATTTATATTTATTTCCAAAATTTTTTTTTTTTTTTTTTTGTTTACTTTAACAGGGTTAAATTCTTTTTATTTACACTGAATTCATTTTAATGGGTACTAAATGAGTTGTGGTTTTTATAATTTTAACCAAAACGATAGCATTGCTTTTGACTATTCAAGCTTAAGCTGGTTAAATGTGCATCATGCAATCAAACATATTATCCCTCCCCTAACTTATAAGCAACGTTGACTAGTTAAATAAAAATATGAAAGTGAGAGGAGGAGAGGGAACGTAAAAGTTAAGCCACTGAATATTTAGAAAGAAAATGTAGTAGATGTGAATATTCGATATCTTACACATAAAAATAACAATGTTATAGTATAGTATATATGCATTTTTCATCCTTTCCGCACACTCTAGTCACTTTAATCACAATCGACGTAAAATAGTACGTGAAAAAGATTTTCTGCTTTCGTCTAAAACAAAACAAAATATTTTATTTGAGGATATATTTTAGCATAAAAGCAAAGAAGAGCATTTTTAGTAAAATATTTACTTAACAATTTAATTGTTCTAACTATAGAATAGTTAGGATATTTTTTGTGTGTGGAACACACAGAAAATTATTACAGAGTTTTTTGATGAATAGATGGAATTTTGTTGTGTAAATTATTTTCCTTACAGCATAGAAATACTTGTTGTTCGTTCGTTCGTTCCTTCTTCTTCTTCTTCTTCTTCTTCTCAGGCAAAGCACATCTGTTTTCCAACAAAAGAAAACAAAATATAAATGAAGTCGAGTTATATAAAACTCTCTCATCATCAACATACTCAAGCGCACAGTCATCTTGGCGAGTATAACACATTATTATGGCACTAATGTTAAATAAATAGATGAAGTGTAAGATACTTGTTGGCATGTTTTACTATTCACTATATATGTATATATATATATATATATATACGTGGTAAGCACATAAATAAATAAACTGTAACAAATAAGCAAATTGAGTAAACAATACACATTCTAAAGCGAATCTTGGACGCACATCATCCCAAGTACAAAATAAAAATTGAGCACAATTCATTATGGGTTTGACATGCATGCTGTAAAAACAGGGTTTAGAAATGAAACAAGTTATACTCGGTAAGAACACTCAATCTTGCTCATTCTAATACGTAATTTAGCTCCATATGTTGCTTACTTTTTACACATCGACTGGCGATAAGGATCATACGTAGATGATGATTTAGAAAAGTTTTATAGATGTTACAAGCGAAATATTAAATTTAAAATGTTTTCACCCATATAAAGGTGTTTAAAAAAAATTTAAAAATTTTGTTATAAAATTTTTTATGGAACAAATTGCTTAGTTACGTTAATTATTCCCTTTTGTGCACTGGAGATACTTCACTAAATATTATAAAAACTTAAAAATGAAAAAATATTTCTTTTACTGTTACTGTGTCTGGTTACAAAAAAAAAAAACCAGAAAACATAACTAAAACATCCAAAATATGTAACAAAGAGTCACTATTCAAAACTATGTAGCATTTATTATTCAACAATACAGTAAAGAAATACTTCTTGTGCATGACTTTCGAGGGCCAGCAAAGAAGGCGATGAAGAGAAAACGCAATATTGGTTAAAGAAAAGAAAACCGCTAACTAGCTGGGAAACCTTATGTATGATGAATTATGAATTTTGCTCACTTTTAAAAGTTACTTAAAGCCCTAAACTCGTTAAAACAATTTTTTTAAATTCTAAAATCACTAAACTCTGTATACTTCCTCTTTGCAAACATTAGCTAAATCGTTAATATTTCCCTTTATGCGACATCAATTTGCTATTTGTCTTCACTTTTGTTTCTTCTCAAGTTTTATTAAGTTGAGCTTTGATTTTCCATTTATTTATTTACCATTGTCATTGGTTAAATCAAGTTTTTAAATTTATTTAACGATATCTCCGTGTTTTTTCGGTTATATTCGCTTAATTATTTCTCAAATAGTACATCTTTAGTTCTTCTTTTCCTCTTGTTACTATTGAATATCTTAGTTGTTCTTTTATATTTGCCTTTCGGACATTAATCCATGTGTCCCCCGTATGGGTATCCTTTGATACTGTCCTCTCATTCTTCTTTTTTCATATATATTTATCTCTCCGTTAAGACAAAATATCCGAATTCAAGATGTCTCTGTTAAACAAGCCGCGTTGTGAACGCTACTTAACTATTTTGTCATACGAATTGCTAACGTTTGCTGGTATACCTCTGGTCGATATCTTGATTGTCTAAAGGGCAAGCTTTGTTGGACTGCAGAAATTTCAAAATAGTAAATGCAACTTTTTGAGAAGCGCTAGGAGCTTTGGTCGACAAATTTAAGTAATACCGAACGATGTTCGATGACTTTGTGTAGAACGCTTAGTTTCACTTCTGTTTCAAAAAGATACAATTGCTAATGCTATTGGAAGTTTTTCCCCAATCTGCTTCCCATTGTAAAAAATTATAGGACCAGTCTCAATTATGCTACTGCTGCAAGGAATAGCCTCCTATTAGAAAATCTTCAATTTCTTCAAGCCTCCCATGAAAATAGAAGAGTTATTCCATCTCTATTTTCTCATATTCAATAATTCTGTTTCATCTACTTTCTGTGGGAAATATACAGCAATTCTAACATCGAAACATTACAGAGATATCAGTATAAAACATTAAGACAAATCACCTCCTTGTTCCTTGCTTGTGAGGAATATTACTTGTCAGTTTTGATTTCCTAGAACTTAAAGATGAAATAAAAGGTTTTAGCAGCAATTACCCAAACAGATGAAACCTGCACCGTAATAGTTTAACTGTAAACTTAATAAATGATAGATAATATTGGATCTCTCCTTCATAAACGTATATTACACTTAATGTATACTCAAAACCTGAGGTCAAAAAGTAACCAAGTATATATTTTTCAAAATTCACTGGAATATATGTTATATTATTGTTGTGTTCTATTTTTGTTGTTAATTCATTTACTAAATATTTAAATGTATATAGATTGCAAATAAAGATATTTTGGGGGAAAAAAATGGGTTTTTCAAACGCCGCAAGCTTTTATGTGTGGTCACACAAAAGTGACTAGAACAATATTTATTTTCCACCTTTTAGTTCACTTAAATAAAGGGTTCTTTCAAAAAATTGTTATATAACTTCTTTAGTATAATTTCTGTTTTCCTTTTTATATCACCCTTTTTAAATCTGCCATTTGTGAAACAGGGTATATTAAGCCTGCACGGATGTACGTAATACTAAGAAACAGTTTCAACTTCAAATGCGCAGATTCATAATTATTTTCCGAATCGATTTAAGTTTTAAGTCTGTCGGCCTGTTCATGTATTCTGTCTACACATTGTAATTTCCGAAGTATTTTGATGTAATTTGGTACACTCTGGTCTTTTGGCACAAGGACGAACACAGTCGAAAATGGTTTTGGATTGTCCAGTCTCCATGTAACTCTCTCATTTAGAAAATTTGTATGAAAAACATACCTTGTGATGGCCGCCATTTTGAATTTGGTCAGAAATTGTTTTTTTTTTTTGCAGACAACTCCTGTCTCGATATGGCGCCCGCCATTCTGAATTTAGATACTCTTTTGCAAATGGTGTCGTCACCGTATTTAAAGGTGTGTGTGTAAAATTTCAGCAAGATAAGACTTTCCGTAGTGCCCAATATTGCGATTTGAAAACAGATGCTGCAATGATGACAGGAAAGCAAGTTAAATAAAAGCTTATAACTATAATATGTGAGTTCAAAATAAAAGTATAGTCGTAGTATCTTTTAATAATTCTGACTAGTCTGGAGATCACGAAATTTCGAAACTCTTTGCCGAATTTCAGTATCGATAGTATTGATTTTAGTGCAAACTATTCATATGATATTGATTTTACAATACGATGTAATGGAAGGTTTAAAATAATTAAAGTATTTCAAGTCATTCCATTATATAAACTTAAAACGTTTGTTGGCAGACATTGAAATTCGCTGAAATACGGCGTTATTTCGTTGCAGTTCTCTTATTTAATTCATATTTCTACAGAAGCGGAAAGTTGAGAATTATAGCAGATGACAATTGTAGAGTTATTAGCAGAATTATTAAACGAATTTAAATTGGATAATTAAATTTCTATATTAAATTATCTATTTGCCCCTTTCCGCAAGACAGACTAACGGTTGTTTGATAATCACCGAAAATTCCGATCCTTCGGTTTCTCCCTAATGTTAACGAAGTAGTTGAGCTCTTGTCTCTGTAACAGATCATTAGGAATTCTTTTGAAATCTTTTTATTCTGACTCGCTTCCTCAAGGCAATCGCTTACAACCTTCTTTACTCATCCTGCACATTAATACTCTCCTCTCCGTATTTCAGTCAACTCATATGCCAATCGAATGCACGACAATGACAGCAACTGTTCTCCTTTGCTTTAACTCAGGATGATGCCGACCTTTACTTTAATCCGTTTTACAAAGCTCGTTACATTTTACCGATTTATTCTGCAAAATCGATCCTAAAAAAATGCAGGAAACTTTCACTCTCAACAGGGAATGAATTCAGTACTGAGTGTTTTATTGATTCAAATAAAGTGGAGAATGTCGATACGTTTCTTAATCTAGATACACTCTTTAATGATAAAGTTCCCTTTAACTTACCTACTGAACCTTCCATAAATAAAGCCGGACCGTTGCCAGACAAATCAGTAAAATGTATACCTATTGATGGAGAATACTTAGAATAAAGCATTTTTTTGTCACATTTTCATATAATAAACGCGTAGTTTCTATACAAAAAAACACGGTTTCATGTTTACTTACCTGGTATATGGTAGAAAGGCGTAATTTGTAATATTTTAGAGTGAAAATTATTTCATGATAGTTAAACTGCCTTAACAGGTTTTCATAAAAGCTAAACCTTTATGCTGTTTAATTTAATGGTGAAAATTCGTCGATAATAGTAATTTGACATAAAAAACGACTGTGTAGTGAAATAATTTTATGATTGAAATAAAAGCCGAACTCATAATCAAGCCCAAAAACTTAATCCCAAACTTTTACGTTCTTGGCAGAGACATTGAAAACTTTAGAATCGCTCTCAGGCTCATATCCATTCTCAACGAACCTACACTAATATATATTTTTAAAGTTTAAAGTTAAGTAGTTTCCCCCTTTAAGTAACCGAATATCGCACATGTCTTAAAAGACGGACTGTCAGACATAGTGACCATGGTAACGTAAAATGTTACAATAATATAAAACAGGAGTTCAATGTACTTCTATTTTTTTGGCGAGGGCTCCAAAAGTAAATCGTGCAAACTAGATGTGTGTGTGTGTATGTGGTGTTAACAAAAATACGTGACATAAAATTTATGATTATGAAACTTTACAACGTAGGTATCTGTCCAACAGGAGTCGAGTCTTCCATCAGCTAGACTCTGCATTTTCGCTGAAAATAACGTTGAAGCACATAAGATATACTCACAGAACACAATTTGTTACTAAAATTCTTAATTCGAGTGTAAATGAAATGAAGAGAAAACATTTATATAGTAATCATAAAGTATTTCTGTCAGCATATGAAGTGCGCTATAATGAAAGAAACCCGCCTGTCTGTATGTGAGAGATCATATACACACGTATACCACATATACGTGCCATCGTGTCATGCATAGAAATATTCTTTAGTTTATTTACGAACATACTTATGCACTCATAAACGTGTTGATACCCTTTTATTTTCACAGTAAACATTATTTTTTTGTGTGTGTATGCAAGCACACATACATTCATTTTAAATCTTATGGCGATTTGTTTAGCAAAAAGTTGCGAAAAGTTCAGCTGACCATTCTCACTCTATAAAAGATCCAATTAAACTGTGAGTTCCACAGAGACCATAAAAGAAAGAAAGAAAAAAAGAAGAAGACTTGTGTGTGTGTGATCCGAGAGAGAAAGGAAAACAGAGACGGGGAGAGAGAGAGAAAGAAAGAGGGAGAAATATTCACGAGATGAATGTTCACAAATGAAAACATAATTTAATTTCATGTTATGAATGTTACATGGTTTTCGTTTTATGTTCTTCATCTTATACGGGCATAAGGAGAAGTTCATATGCGTATACGCGTTGCTTGGCACAAACGTTTGCATACGTTTATATAAAACAACAAAGTACATCGTAAAGAAAAACTTTACTCTGAACAGACTCTACTACTATTTGCAAACTCGCACAATTTATTTTATATTCAAAGAAGAAACTTTTCATTTTATTGCAATTCATTAATTTTGTTGTTGGTTATTCACTTACGGTAGGCACAAACAAGATTCAAACGACAAGATTCAAAAACTCATATTACACATTTAAAAAAAATTTTAAATGTGCGTAGCTTTTAAAAACACAAACATTCGAATTCAGTAGCGGGGTGTACCAAAAGGTAGTGTGCCCTAACGTACTATATATAAATAAATCTTTTAAGGCATTAATTGTAAAATCAAAAGTCCAGTAAAGAACCTAAATAGGCATTTTCGCCGTGCACACAATTCGCAAAGATACATGTAATTTGATATAGGTATGTATATGGAAACAAAAATTTTCAATTATCAAAAGTAAACCGGAAAAACATCAAATCAAGGAACTATGAAACAATAATTAAATTATATCATAATCAATTAAGCTTTCATTGTTTGTTTTCTCATTTTCCTATTACAAGATATTTTTTGCACGATAGGAGTAGCTCTAGATTTGCTAATAATTGAAATAAGAAGAATGTGCATCCCTAGTTTTAGAAATTCTTCCGCATATAAAATCACTTTTTAACAAAGTTCAACATTTTCTTAATCCTTAAATTTAAAGAAAGGTTGACAGACTTATTAATTGAACAATTGTACGTTGGCAATATATATATGTATATATCTACATATATATATATATATATACAGAAGGGAGTTCCGTAAAAAGTATAAAAGCAACCATGTGTATTTGTTCTTTGCTTTTTATTTACATAAGAGTCTACGCCACAATCATTGACGTTAAGCAAGAGCTTAAGAGAAAAAGAGTTCAAAGGCGTAACAGCATAAGTTTATTTCTTAAATCCAAATCTTTTACTTTTAATAACTTCTCCATGCAATTTTAAAAGTATTAAAAGTTAAAATCGGAGATTATTTTCGTTCGCGTATCCTTTTCAATCTTTCTATTAATAGTTCGAATGGCTGAAGTACTAAAAATACCTAAAAATCCAGCTTCGCATAGATTAAATTATTTGCATTGCCCTTAAAACTCCTATTCCATAGAAGATTTCCAGGTAAAAGACTAAAATTACTTATATTACGAATTGTTTTGTTATGCCATTTAGCAATACAATACATGAAATGTTACTGTAATTCTATCTTTCCGCATTTCTTTGTAACAACCAGTTGTGTAGGTCTGAAATCATTTGCAAGTTCAAAAGACACTTGAAACATGAAACAACAATTGAAAGCCGATTTATTTTGTTCAAATGACGATGAAAATGTTTACCATTTAGCTTTTCGTTTTAATCAAACAATCGGTTACCACTTAGAATTAACAACAATTCCTAGCGTCACAACAACAATAACAACACCCAGAATATGCGTATATCAAAAAAAAAAAAAAAAAAAAAAAAAAAAAAAAAAAAGAAATGGTGCATTCATTGTACAAATACACAAACCCTTTGCGTACTTGCATCCAAAACATGGTAATTCTGTGAAATTCGTATTTACGACAGTGCTTCTCACCTAACATAAAGTTAACAAAATTAGAGGACTACTTTAATAAGCTCATCGAAATGCTGTTGAAACAATTTGTTACGCAAAGCATGCATTACTTAATGAATACTTAATTGAAAATGTTAATAGAAATTATTTTGAAACTTTTGAAACCAATGAACTTCCCAACTATTTTAAACGGTAACTTATTAAGCGAAAAGTACTGTATTTATTTGTAGGCAGAAATTATTCTTCGTTCCTTAAAAGCTGGTAATATTTTACGTAAATATAAAATTAAAACATAAACTTAATTATTTACGTACCTCACATTCTCTTTTCAAAAACACAATCAAAGCTGCGTTAGGGCTTGTGTAGCCCAATAAATCCGTGAATACTTCTCTAGTCACCCAGCGTTTGTAATGTTCTTGAGAGTTATAAGCGTAGGATTATATTGAAAATTCCGTTAAATAATAGTAAAAACCATTGAAATTGTGAATAAAATCTACGCTTTTCACGATTTAGCGAGACGGACTTTGTCTGAAAAAAAATACAAAAGATAACTTGTAGCAATACATCGGAACAGCCTTTGCCAATAAAAACTTTTCATATTTGACTATCAAATGGATAATCACTTTGTCGGATCCCAGAAATGAATCTCAGGCGAAGATATCGATGTATTGTCCTGCAAAACTGAGGCTATACCATCGATTTAAAGCAATTATATCGGGAAGATATGGTTGGAACGGTACAGTTTTGAAATTTGGAACATCAATACCAAAGTGTTGCACTGATCATTCAAAACACCATGGAGAAGCTAAAATTGGCATTTCAAAGGGACTGATCATTGAAACATTCTCCTTTCATATTTGAAGCAGCAATATATGTAATTTATACCCGTGCCTCTGAGTACGCAAGAGGACAATGCAAGAGATAGCATATCTGCACTTATTGCGAAATTCAAGCCGCGTTAAAACCCTTAAAACAATAACATCCAGAATTGTATCGCAGTGTTTTAATGCTCTGCAAGAGCTCGGAAAGTATAACGAAATATATCTAATTAGGGATACGTCGCATTCAGAACCGATTGTCTAGCCGACAAAGGAGCTCGAATAACGATAAAAAGTCAAAAACCTTCATATGATATGTCAAGTAGTCATATTAGTCATCGCAAGGGACACAATCATTGGAAGCATAATGCAGAATAATGTGCAGAAATAGACAGCGGGCCGAATGTTCCATAATAACAAACATGTCATAGTGCTCCGTGCGGGAGGAGGGTAAGCGATTCGCAAGAATTCTTAAATTGGTCGACCAAGAGCTTTAGCGAATGCAATCTTTTAAGTCGCACTACAGTCCCTGTGTATAACGAACAGAAAGATACATTGATCGACATCGGACGAATGGACATGCTGATACTGAACTGATTCGTACAATGAAAAATCGATCTGTCGCAAATCTTTATATAATATAAATATATATATATATATATATATATATATGTATATATATTTGTTCTCCTTTTTTAAAAATATTTCAAATTGAGAGCTGAGAAACTACCTACTTCTACATCTTTTTCATTATCCATTCACTAGCAATGTTCATCACCGGATTAGTTGCATTTTGAAAATTGAAAACAATCATACAAACAGTCTAGTACAAAACTAAATAATCATACTATTGTGTTCCGCCATTGTCAACTATAATTCCTTTGTGCTGTTAATAGGATTTATTGAAGCCTCTGGACAGATGAGCTCCTTATATAAGAGTTTTAGGTAAACCGCGCACCTTCATTTATTCTTTATTTTAATTTTTTATTTAAAAAGTGAGAAGCACAAGCCGTCGACGAAATTGGTTATCTCTTAAGCCTTTTTGTAAAATGTAATGCTTTTGCACAAATTACCGATCATCATTGTAGCTATTTCGTTTTCTTCCTCTCTTGTTCGTATCCACAAAGGAAACTGTTGTTCTTCAACATAATGTATTGTTTCAATTAGTACATTTGGAATAACGTCAATGGTAAGGAAGAAGTTGGAATAACTTGGTATACCATACGAAAGTGTCTAGTGATGGAACGAAAAATATAACATTTTTTGTCACGTTTTCTGGCGGGAAACAATGCTCCCAAATTACTGCTTAAAAGCGTAATTCTTTTCATGGCAACAATTACATTTGTCCTTTTATTTGAGTTGCGCATTGTCAGCCGCAAAATACACAGATAGGCCAACAACGACAATTCAACTTACAGTCTGTGAGACCAAGAGATTAACTGATTTTTTATATTAATCTCAAAAGAATACCGTTATATTGTACCCTACATCATTTACGGGACTGTATATATTAGCTTTGTGCTGATGTGCACACAACAAGCTGGGAGCGTTTTTATTATACCGATCGATTATAGAATCATTTTTTGAATCGATTTAAGCTTGTCTACCCGTCAATCTATGTGTCTCTTGACCTTGTCTCTGTCAAACTTACATGTCGCAATTGTTGAGATATTCTCACCAAATTTGGTATATTGACGTGTTTTGTCCCGAGAATGAACGCTATTCAAAATTGATTCGTTGGATCAATTTTTGTGTCCACTCCACATATAGTACACCATTCGAAATGTGTTTAAAAAAAGCCGGTAGAAATTATCATTTTGATATATAAGATAAAAGGGAAAAATTTGCGTCGGATGGGACCATTTTTTTACCCCACTCGCATAAAATCTTCCCTATGAAAAGTGAGCCTTTATATGATAAAAATTCTATTTTTCAATATTGTAGGATGCAAACAAGTTCCTAATAGTAATTTGATATAAAAATGAGCAGTGGTTGATTTGGACAACATATGTCTATGTCCCTTATGAAACGTTATATGACAAAAGGGTCTAATCTTTCATATTTCATGATGGAGAATAGATCCTTAATAGTAATTTTTGATATTTTTTTGATGAAAGTAAATTATTTGACATAAAAATTAACTGCAAGAAATTTGGATCGCTCAGGTGTTTTTTTTTGGGCATCCCTATCATATTATATATACTTAATTTTTCACGCTTCCCCACAGAATTAAGCCAAAAATTGTATTAGGGAAGGCGACATAGGGCAAGTAATGGTTGGGCTTTAAGAAAAGTTAAGTTAGAAAGCTTACATCAGGATTATAAGTACATAGTTATTCACTCTTGAAAGAAATATTTGAGCGAAAGACAAGTAGAGATTTGTGCAAAGCTTCTAGACAGAGTAATTCTTAAAAGGTTAAAAATCCAGTTTTCAGAAGATGATTATTCAAAATTCGATCTAAAATGTCGTCTTCTATCATCTCATTTCGACGTGTTGAGTGTACGATGTATATTTATTGTACCTATATTCACGATGTCATACTTATTACGCGCTGCAACACAAAGATTAAAGGAAGAATCGGAAAAAAACTTTTTATCTTCGCTTAACGAAATACGCATTCATGATTTTTGCTTCTCTTTAGAGACAAAGGATAGATGTACTTTCAACAGAAAACATCTGCAGAATATAACCCACAAAACGTATACCAAACTATAAGCCAACAATATTAATACAACAATGTTAACGCTATGAAAACCGAACAATAGCAATAAGTGCTTACATAGTTCAATCACATTAAACAATAAAGCTGATAACAAGAACAAAAACAAAAACACTTACAGACAAATTCAAGTGATTGTCTATAGAATTAGTTACGTACGATCTCATTTTAATGTGCTAAGGGGCTCGGTCAAGAGCAGATGCATCTGCAGAAGAAAGAAAATTGCTTGTTTCCTGCAATAGACGCACAAAACTGGAAAGCTTAAATCAACAGAAATTTATTTAAAGACTTAATACATGAGTCTTCATCATTGCTGGATTAACGTTTGCTGGTACATTATACCATCTTTTACTTTATTTTGTATTCATCTTCTTATTCACGAATATTTCGTTTGTTTTCTTTTATTAACTTCCTCGAAACTATTGTTTTTTTTTAAGTAAATAGAATTATAAATCTTTAGCAACATTATTGTCTGTACACGTGGAACACATAAAAGGAACGAATTTGCTACTTTGTTATATTAAGAAATATTTCTCACCTTTGGCTGAGCCTTGTCTTACATTTTAAGGAGGTAGCGATTTCTGAATCTCGGAAGCTTGCCAGAACTTTTCCCACCCGTAACGGACCCGAGTCGTGCAAAGGCTGTCTCTAATTGTATGCCCAACAAAAGACGCCGATGCTTGTAGTTGAAAGAAAATACGGACCACACTATCTACACTACTACACTATTCTTGGCCACTATAATTAGTGGAATCAATTTAGATATTTCTCTCTACATGCCTAAAAATTAGTTTGTCTCTCTTATGTCCGTTTGTGGGATCACGATTAACATTTTAAAACTTTTCTTAAAAAAATCATTTCTTCTGAATCTTATCAGGTCACTCAAGAGAGTCAGCTTATGTGCTGGGCGATATGCTAAATTTGCTAAAAACGATAATAATTTTCGGTCGTATTAAGGTCTTAAAAGCTACGCATGGGAATATTGATTCTACCTTCTAATATTAGCAACGAAATGTTTTTTGTTTAGTCCGGCATCTGAAATATGCCAATCTTCACTAATTGTTGAAAAGGTAATCGAATTTATTAATAATTTGGTGATCAGACCGCGGCACATCTTCCACATTCAAGTTTGATGTGAGCATAAAATTTTCAAGACTGCAAAGCGTTAGCCAAAGTGATAAAATAGCAAATTTTTTCAGAACTTTAGCTCATTTTCAAAATTTAATTAAAAAGTTGGAAAGTGATTTGAAAGAGATTTTTTAATGTTATTTATCGTAACCTTCTGTTTTGACTTCGGTAACTGTTATATCTCCAGTAGGCCATGGGCTGACTAGAAAGTTCGATATGTCTTTTGTATTTGAAGTCACACGAAGGTTACTAAGCTAATAAGTTTCTTTTAGATATCGCAGATTCTGTTCATATTCCTTTTATCTAGAGATTTCATACGGTTTTCCCATTGCCTTCGTAATCTTGTCTGATTTCTGATCATTCAAGACTAACATAATTATTATAGTACCTAAGCTCATCAAAATTTTTAGGAGTAAATATAAAACTGTCGCATCATTAATTTCGGAAAGGCTGTGTGAACTTATAATACGGTATAAATGTTTATCGATGAAGTCTCCAAAAGATTCAACATCAATTTTACGATTCATGGCATTATTTCTTCGCGAAGGGTTGTGAAAAATTGTATTGAAGTGGGCAATCAAGAGAGTGATCAAAACATAAATACGAAGCGAATTAACGAAAATGCCACAATATAAACCGCGAAATCTAGCAAATCAGGAATTTTGTCCCGATTAGGCAGGCAGCCAGTAAGTTGAACACGTAATAGACAAAACGGAATAGTTATTATTACGCTTGAATTTGTAGTGCTTGCTTCCTTTAGGATACACTTGTCTACCACCATTGATGTTTAGCATTAAGAACCCGTCTAAAAAACAAATTTTGCAACCAGTTGCCTCTGAAGAATTCACTATAAGCATTACATGTTATTTGTGGAAATAAACTGCGCAGAGCCGTCGCAATTCACTTTGATATAAGAAGCTTGCAAAGATTATTCTTTAATGACATTCGAAGTTTTGTATCTAATATTAGAACTTCGTGACTCTCTATCACCGGAATGGTTAGCGATTATTGAAGTATATCCATTTTGTCCACTTTGAAAGGAGAAGTTTTGTATCTAATATTAGAACTTCGTGAGCTCTATCACCAGAATGGTTAGCGGTTATCGAATTATATCCATCTTGTCCACTTTGAAAGGAGAACGACATGCAAAATGAATCTTTGTCATAAATTAAAATCTGATTTGAGTATCTATGCAGCCTGGCGTTATTGATATGATATATGACCTTCTTTCTATTTACAGCTTCTGGTCCCTACATTTGAATACAATTGTTACATTTGTTCACAGTGCTTATCTACGTGAGGATGTCGACATCGCTTAAGGAAGGTTTGACTATAGTCCCTCTTGCGTAGCGTTTAACGTAGCTTAAAAAGGTGAAAGAAAAAATAAATTTTAGAAGATGAAAGAAAATCGCTATGCTCATATGCAGCAAGCTCACTACTTGTTACTTACAATGCTATAACTCTGCCTTTGCAAGGCCGATTACCACACATAGATAGATACAAGGTTGTATCTATACAACGCAAGCAAACCTGTACACGCGTGTTTAATTTTTAAAGCTTCTTGCTCTTACTTATTTATAATATTTATTTACGTATACGACAATATGGTGCAAAGAAAGATTTAGATAAGTTAAGCATTAAGCAAAAACTTTAAATTATCCGCTTAAACTATATAACAATGAAATGAAAATTAAATAAAAAAAGTTTTTACATAAAACTAGAGGAAAACTTGAAAGATAATTAATTTTATCTATAAATAAGTAAAGAAGAAAAAGAAACCAGCACAGGAGCGCACTTGCAGCTTATGTGCTTAGAAGCAATAAACAGTCGGCAAAAGTGCGAAAGTTTGACAACTGATCACAGCAAGAATATTTACTTTATTAACGAACCATAGAGCAGCACTTAAAATAACGATTTGAAATTAAGTATTACTTTTAATTCTTTTAAATCTTTATTCAATACTCAGCGACAAATTGTCGTTGAAGTTCCCAAACCAAACAATACAAATCTCAAAAAAAGACTTCAGAACAGATTCAATTTGTCCACTGTACACATCTAATCATTGCATATTCAGCAATAGGGCTAATTAGTGTAACATAAAACCTTTTTTATTGACGTAAGGGTTCGTAAATTCCTTTAACCCACCGCTTAGGAAAGCCTAGAACTTATTTAAACTTATTAAACATCGAAAGAATTTGCCAACAGAAGCCTAATTTCGTATCTATAAACACATCCAAAACGTTAATGAATGCGACATTGTCAAGTAAACGACCATCTAGATAGTAATTTAACGTTATCGCGTTGGACCTAGGTATATTAACTCCGATTTAAAGTCATATCATTAAGCTTGCACCAATTAGATAACTCAATGAGATCACCTTGGAGTGGGAGACCGTCGTTGTTGCTACGTCGACAATACGCGAATATTAAGAGCACCAGGTTCAATAACCTATAATGAGTCCAATTAAAAGACTAGATTATAGGTGTGATTTTAAATGACTAAATTAATTATATATTTTTTTTTAATGTTTATTTACTGTGAAGCTTCCCACTTTTCGTTAATATAAACACTTGAAAAAATGTTGGGTAATATTTTAAGAAATTTCAACAACAGAGAGTACTTGTAAAATATTAGAAAAAATAACAATATGTGCTATTAAAAGATTATTCAACGTGGAATAGCTAGGACAAACCCCTGTATATACACACAAAGATTTATATTCAGAAAAAGAAAAGAAGAAAAAGTAATAAAAAGCGGATTAAGAAGAGTAAACAATGATAAAAAGGTAATATACATTAATTTGTAGAGTAATTACAAAAAAAAGGCAGAAAATGAAGTAAATTAAATCAAATTTCTAAGATAAGTGAGATTTGATAGTCTACGTCTTTCCTCAAAAGTAGAGAATTAGCCAAACTGTCAATGCAATGTTTAAGAAAATGTAATCTTAATACTCTTCGTAGTTCAACTAAACTAATAGAAACCGTGGGAGAACTGTAAGTTAAAATATATAAAGGAGTTTTACGATTCAAAATTGAAACAGAAGATCTAATGCATCTAACACTTTTAGAACGGGCAATTTCTATATGTTCCTTAAATATAAATTTATTATCAATCGATTAATGGATCTCGAAGTAGTTTACAAATTTAGAAAACTGTATTACTTGATTTTATACTTTTCCAAAATGTGGCTGAAATGGTATCTGCATTCAATTCCTGGGGAAAACATTTTCCATTCTTTTGGTCCTTTCTAATCGCGTACAAACGTCTAGAAACAATTAATTTATCAATTTCTAAGCTTTTCGGATGCTCTCTGAGAGTTTGTGCTGAGTTACCGTCGTTTTCGAAATTTTTGGTCCTCCAGGCAGTTCGTTATGCTTGATGGCGAAATCACCACTTTTAAACCATCGAAATCTAAAGCGACAATTGAGATATCATAGATCAGCATCACAAATTCTACAATTTCTACAAATTTTTTATGGACTTCGACAGAAGATTCTTTAAATTATGAGTATTGAAAGTGAATGTCGACAAAGAATGTAGAAAATGCAATTTTGAGAGTTCTATGATTAGCGGCTGTATACACTAAATAATTCAATAAAACTATTTGGAAAAATATTGTTTTGGATAGAAGAAGGTCCAAATTATCGAATTCAACCCTTATTTACACTGGTATTTCGCATTACATTAACACTTTAACCTGTAGAAGTTATTGATAAAAACTTTTGCAAGGTCCTAATAACGAAAATAGTAAGAGATTTGTTGAAGGGCAATAATGTGGGTTAGGATTTAGTTTGGAAGTAATTGTAAGATAAAGAGAGTGATTTACTAAATCTAGTGATATATGTTAGCGCATTACCACACAACAGTACAAAAAAGGGTTTCAATATTTCTGGTACTGAGGATTACATTGGCTAAGTTATAGGAAAATTTCTTATCTCAAAGTTAGTGTATAAATATAAAATAAAATATTCTTTTATTAAAGAGCGGCTGGGAACGTTAAATTTAATTTTGGATATCAAAAAAAAGAAGGGATCAATTAAACCACACATTTACTTTAGACAAAATGAACAGATTCATTTAATTCAATTTGAAGAACTTAGTAAGAATTTATGCGTATTCCAACAACACAAATCAATTTTTCCTCTTTTACACGAAAGGTCGCACAACCAAATGCAAAATTTGCGACCGCTTTTTGCGCATCTTTTGGCGCCCAATAGTCAGACATCAAACGACGTGTGAGCCCATTTATGTGCCCAGTATGTATTCGTCATATTTCAGGGGAGTTACCCCTTCTCACAATCGGTGGAAATTACCCTATCTGTTCTGAAAGAAGCCGAGAAATTTTACATCTAAACACGTCCTCCGATGATGATGAGCACAAAAATGAAAAGCTACAATAAAATTATAATAATATTGACATAAAGTGTTAACTTGTTTTCACACTGTACCTATCCCTATACCAATTCATACTTTCACATATATATATAACATTGTGTGCAAGAGTGTGTGTATGTTGTGTACAGTAATTTAAGTACATAACTGCCTTAAAACTTACTTATATACGAATATACGTAGTTTGTTGAAATTATATTCTATCCTTCTGTTTATTTTTCCTTTTGATTTTCTCATAAAGATTTAACGAGTGGCATAATATTCTTAGGAATTGTAAAAGCACATTTCCCCTGAACTAAATTTATAGTCAATTACATGCAGAAGTTCAACTAGTAAACAAAATGAACTAAAATGAACGAACCCAGCGCACTGCCAACAACACACGGAATAAAATGTTATTGTGTATAAAAGCTGCTTTATATAGGCGAGAGCGAAGCACGGTTGACGGCATAAAATTTGCAGTCTAAACAATTAAATTCCGAATACGTACGGTGTTGAGCGAGCTCTAGTGGCTCATTAAATTTTAACATTATTTTTTTATTTTTTATTCTTTCTAATTTTCTTTGTCGTTTCACTGACAAGTTATCGCAGGTTATTCTTTCTTGAAAACAAAAAAAAAAAAAAACAAAAAAAAAAAAATTAATTTTGTTTATGCTTGATATTAAAACAGCAGCAAACACCCAAAGCAAATAGGACGACGTAGTAGAGCAACAGAAGGAATAAAGTCATTACAACAATTGGTAAAGTTTTGTATATTTAAAAAGTAATATAATTAATATCGTTAATTAATAATAATTAAATAATACGACTTAAAATTAAAAAAAAAAAAAAAAAAAAAACAAAGGAAAATACAGTGAAAATGAAAACTTTTCAAACATTTACACTAAAAAAATTCCACTTGGAATGAAATTGAATTTGCAAAATGAACGAATCTGTGCGCTTTGTTTTCATTAAATTCATTAATTCACTCCACTATTAAATACTCATTCTAACTTCTTCTACACACACACATTTACGTTGAATTCGTTGTAATGGAAAAATGGATAACTCTCGCTCTCTTTTTGTAATATTAGACAATTGTAATTTTTTTCATACACTTTGTGAGCTATGATATTGCTGTTTGCGTTCATTAAGTCTTGCTAAGCTAGCACATCACCAAAAAAAAAAAGACAAAAAAAAAATGAAATATCTCGAGCAAAAACAATTTCGCAAACTTTGTTTTTGCCTTACATCGAAAGATGAACATACTAAAATATATATCTCGAATGCGTTTTTTGAAAGGAAATCTTCCCACTTCTTAATCACAAAGCCTTCTTTCTCCCTTTCTCCCTTTCTCTCTTTCTCCCTTTCTCCGTTTCTCTCTTTCCCTGAAGCATTGCTTAATATTAGCAACAAATTATACGGGAAATGTCACCACCATTAGTTACTAAACAAGTGCAGACGACCTGATTCTAATGTATAAGTTGAATTAAAATGTAATAGAACAGTTTCTTTAATGAACAATGAACAGGAATTGTCATTTCAAAAATTGTTTTAGAATTGAAATTGAAATTGAATTGACAGCATAAACAAGTCTACTAGTTGAGATAGGATAGAGGGTTGTGCGTAAGTGAATGATTGATGAAAGTTTGAAACTTTAACACAAACAATGAAAATTTCAATTCACACAAGCATTCACACCCACCACACATACGCATACACACACACACACACACACACTCAGATAATTGAATTGAATGAATGAATGAATGTATCAACAGCATTGTCAATGACACACGAGTGCGAAACGGAAACAAACTAGACGTGAACAATGTCAATTTAAGTAACAACAATTAAATTTGTCATTCTCCAATAACAACAACCTCTCCGGCAACAATCATAACAAATTACATGGTGCTTGTATGTAATAATATACATGCCCAAGCTTACATATGCATATGTATTTATTACATATAAACACACACACACACACACACATGTATCGTATAGCAAAGTTGTACATCACAAATAACGTGTAACGTATACTAATAGATGACTGACTATCAAGCTCTGACCTCCAGAGTTTATTGGCAACATAAGAACAAAAGCATGCCGACTACAAACAAGCAACACCCAACTCAATTAGAGTTTAATCAGTGAACCAATTCAAACTTCATTTATGAACACATATAAGTTAAGCTCAGTCCATCGTCTTAACTGATATATGAATAGATAGATATATAAGCAATTGATAAATACTTGGAGACAATTATCAAAATGTATTGTATTATTACATTATTATGTTTATAATGCTAAGCAAAATTAAGAATTAAAAAACAACAACACCAACAACAAATCGGAGCCTCAAGTATTTAATTTTAAACAATAAACCATTTGCCTGCATCTACATGTGTATTGATAAATAAATATGTTTATAATATATGTCTTCCCTTCCAAAAAAAAAAATATGTTATGAGCATAGTTGCACGTGTGTGTATGAGTCCCAAAAATCTTATGCCTCTGATGTATCGGTATGTGTATATTTTTACAAAATTTGCTTACAGTCATATAAAGAAAATGTAAAAAAAAAAAAAAAAAATTAAAAAAAAAAGAAAACGAAGAACGAAGAGATGCTTTCACAACAAATTCCATTAGACTAAATTAAATGGAAATATAATTTGTATTGTTTTTAAAACTTTTCCATCTCTTAGATTTTGTATGTATAACAACGACAACGACAACGACAACAACGATGGTAGCAACAACAAGCAAATTGGGAAGAAATAAAATAGAATAAGACAGAGACAAGGAGACGACGAGCCAGTAACCCAAACAATAAGAAGGATCTCACAAGAGTAAACACAATTCAACATAATTTGTGTCTGTTGCGACAGCAACTTTACAACATAAATGTAGTGCACTTTATTGTTTAAAAAGTACTTTTAACAGAAACAATAAACGAGTGTACTCTATTCCAAGAGCAACACCAATAATAACAACAACAACAAAGAAAACACATAAATTCATCCGCTACTACTACTACTACTACTACTACTACTACTACTACTAATGCCATTGCTATTGCACAAGTACAGAAACTGATGCCATCATTTTGCTTACATAGTTACGTCTATAGTTATGAAGGCACTTCATCATCGAGGATTTTGAGCAATTTTGAGAAATGTACAAGATAGGGAATACAAATCTTCGAAGTGGTATCCCTCAAGTTTAAGTGTATTGATTCAATTAACTATTTCGACTATCATTTAAATTAAATAAAAATATACATATATAAAATATAATAAAAAAAAATATAAATAAACATATTTATTGATTTGATTTTGATTCTCATTACCAGAAAAATCTTTGAAATAAATTTAGAAAGTTTTTCTTTTCGACTTTATTTTATTCTTAACGCCTATTGCAACAGCTATCACTGTTTAGTGGAAATAAATCGGAAACATAGTCCTGTAAAATGCTTGGTATATATGTTTTTTTTCTTCTTCTTAAAAATTGCAAGTTCAGAGAGGAAGCAAGTAAGGGAAAGTTCCTCGTTAAGATGCGATGCAAATTGCAAACTTACAAATACGAAAAAAATTTCCAGGTTTTGATATTTTCCCATTTAAAAATCCCGTTATTGAATGCCTTTTCTTGTACGTTGCAAGACATCTTATGAGATGTATTTCTTGCTGAAAAAGAAACATTACACTGAACACTAGTTCAAGCGTACGTGCTATGCACAGTGCTTAAGCAAATAAACGAAGAATATAAAAAAAAAGAGGAAAAATTTTATTTTCAGTTAGATCGACATATTATTCAATTGCTAATCAGGCTAAAATTTAGAAAAAATTTAGTTTCATTCGCGATCAAGAAACCGAACTGAACTCTACTTGCTAGTTGGTCTTGAGCAACAGCCGCTAATTGACTATAGACATATAGAACTAAAAAACGATCGCTTAAAAAGTAAAATGCCTCTACATAAGAGTTCAAGAGATCTCAGACTATGCTTAAGCTAATTATCAATGCGTTCTAGGTGATACGTTATAGATCTCTCCTCCATTAACGATAACTATACGTTAATGGTTAATGGTGTCTCTCTAGGATTCTCATTACATCAATCTCGAGAACGTATTATTTCTTTACAGTGCTCGTATAATCGTTTTTAAAATGTATCTTTTAAGTTACTTTTTATGTATCAAATCACACTGTGCACGCTTCACTATATTAGATATTAATATACTACACTTCAAAGTGCATACTTATACGTACATTTGGTTACAAATAGTGTAAGTGTGTAAGTAGCTAAAACGCAGAAAACACTTGAAACGGGCAAAAGGAAGATAAAACAAAACAAGTTGCAAGGAACCTATGTTGGGTCTGCACGCCAAAGTGCGCACTTACATCCTAAAAATCAACATAAACCAAAGTACCGAGCAACTTGTACAATAATTGTAAACAGTGAACGTTACGTATTGTAAACGACAGTTACTACCGAAGTTTTAATAAGAATGCCTCTCCTCTCTCATTGCTTTTATTTCTTTTTTTTGTTTCTTTTTTTGTATATATGTGTCAGACGAACTTATTCAAAATTCGTATTATAGAAATGGTATTTAGTTGCATTATATTGTTTCTTCGACCAGGATATCGTTGTTAAAACTCTACCAATATACTTCTCACTTACATTGTATCAGTAAGTGTTGTCGTTTGGTCATCCGCGTGCATTCTTTAGAAGCATTCAGTCTACTATTAACTAGCAGAAACTCAACACAAATAGACAGTCAGACAGACGATCAGACAGACAATATGCAGAAACTTTCAATTCCGGAAAATTTAACAATTAAAAGACAAAACTTTTCTCACAACAAAGCACTTTGAATACTTTGAATACTTTGAATAGTCGGAAAAGATTTACAACACAAGGAAATCGTCACATAGTACAGCAAACCAAACAGACAGACATACAGCCGGTCTATAAAAGTAACCGACAACAACGATATAGGCAAAGTTTTCAAATTTCTGGAAAAACACACGCAACGTACAAGAAATGTCTTAAAGATGGTCGTTTAATTAAATGAATTACTTATAAACGTTTTCGCAATGAGTGACGCACAAGTGCACTCGATGTACATTCAGCATTGAATGACTTATAAACTATGAAATAATTTAATATTTGCGTTCGTTCGCTTTCTTTTCATTTGTTTGCTTGCTTGTGTATTACTTCCTTTTAGGGTTTCTTATATTTTTTGTTTTTTCCATACTTCAGTTTCATAATCAGCATTTTATGTGAATTTTATTATTGCGTTTCTGTTTGTCTTTTCGTCTCGCTGTTGTTTTATCATTATTGTCGTTAGTATTGTTATTGTGCTCCACATTCTTTTGTGGCTCTTAAACAGCAGCCTCTGGCAATACAATTTATTCCGCGCTATTGCGGATGGTAGTGTGTGTGCTTTTTACTGCGGATGTAATCGTAGAAGAAAATTTTATTTGATTGTTGCTTCGATACCGTGTTACCAGTTTTGCCTATAAAAACTTCAATTCATTTTTAAATCACAAACTCAATCTATTTACTTTCTTTCGTTTTATTGAGTTGGCACCGATGCAATCTCATCCAATGTATGCAATAATTGTTTCCTGTACTTTTTTAAAATTTTGCAATAAATTTGCTTTAAAGTCTCTTTGAATATCATACTGTTAATAAAATCACATATCTTTACGGAATAAGTCTTCATCGAAACTAACTGACTAGTTGTTTGAGAAACGCAATTTCCGGGAATTTTGAGAAAACAGTGAAGACAAATAAGGATTTACATTTGATAATAACAGTTGCTGTCATAAAAGAACGGGAATTTATGCAGCTAACGGTTAATGAAAAGATTCACACGAAATCCAGCCCGTAAAAGTAGGAAATCTAGTGAATCAGTGAATTATATAACAAAAATATTAGATAGAAATTTGGTGTTTCAAACGGTTTATAAACTTAAGTCTAATTAAGCCTTAACGCTGTGACCATCGACGAATGATTCTCGGAGAGCGAAGTTAAGAAGAAGAGCTAAGGTTTTCTGCAAAAAATAAATCTCTGTAAGTGACGGTTTCGTAAATAATTCTTCTAAAAATGTGGATAAAATCTACGCTATTCTGAATTTACAATCCAGTGATACAAACATAATATTATCATATATTAGCTTCGATACTAGAGGATAGTTAGCTCTTTAAATATGGTTATTTTGATGGATCTGTCTGCTATGGCTCAGGAGTAATAAGAAAAAACGGAATCTTTTTTCTTTTTTTTTGAAAGCAGAGGTTTTTTCAGTTCCCAGTCTACGTCTCGGTCTGACCGATTTGGCCCATTTTCAATACAAACCTACGCGCCGAAAATTCCAGTGTTTCTGCTAAATTTGAAGCTGATTTCTTCATTTTTGAGGCCAGAAAAATGTTTCCCACAGATCTTACACAGACGGATCAAGAAGGTCAAGAAAGTCAAGAATATATATATTTTGTGAGGTTTCTGAAGTTTCCTTCTTGGCATTACAAACAAAATGACAAATCTTATACACCCCTCACTCTCATTTGTTACACGCCAAATATGCCTTATGGGGGCTGACATTCTAAATTTACAAAACAACATTTTTTTTTTGCGCATTGCTTTGTCGTGGTAGGTAAAGGTGTGCGCAAGATTTCGGAAAATAGGAAGTGAGCGAAATATTGACCGACACTTCCAAGAAAGAAAATTAAATAAAAACTTACAAAAAATAATAATTTTTAAAAAATATTAAAAAAAAATCACAACGCCGGATACATTCTTGCGAGACATGTTTAACTTAAAGCGATGTGGACTGTACATTACAACGGGTTCAAATTTGAATTTACAAAAAAATTATTTAATCTACATGACTACAAATGGAAAATGACGTCGAATTATTTGGCAACATTTGCTTTTTGTGTGAATTGCCGGAATCAATTAAAATTGAATTAAAAAATCAAGTTTCAGATTTCCAAACACTTTTTTATTGATAAGAAATGTTTAGATAAAGTTGTCGAAAAATCTTACTTCATCTTCTCGAAAATGTTGTTTTGAAGATATTGCAAAAAATTCGAAGGGAAAAGAGAAAATTCTTGAAATTTATGATGCAAACCATTTTTGAAAAACATGTTTCACGAACAAGGCGTTTAAAATGTTAATATGTTTTATAAACATTTTATTTAATTATAATAACTTTTTAAATTATATTTTTCTAAAAGTCTGGAATCCCAAACCGATAAAACTTTCCTACCATGTTCAAATATTCCTCTTCGTTCTCCTTCACCGACGACTCTTGTGTGGCATCCTTCAGAAACAAAATCATACGTATTACACTTTGCGTGAACCGAAGTGATATAGAGAATGACAACAAAATATTTAATTCTGTAACCAAATTCATAATCAAGTCCAAAAACTTCATCCTGAACTCTTCATTTCTTTGGTAAAAGAATTTGTTCTCGCACGAATTCGTTCTTAAGTGAACATAGATAACAATCTTTCTAAGATTGTCTATAGGTGGATTTAAAAAAAAAATTAGCCATCAACAGTAACAGATTACACTGTAGCTTTCCAGCTGAGATTTATTGAACACAAGCTCTATTTTCGAAGTGCTTACAGAAAAGTCCGAAAACGCAAGGAAAACATGTGTTTGAATTTGTAATTCACTTTTATCCTCATTATGAGGAAGCGTGCAGTAATGTTACTCCATTAATTCAGTAAATAAACCTATTTTCAAACCAGCCTATTGGACTTAATTAAAGAATGATTACCAAAAAGTCAATTAATTTTCTGTTACATAGTTTGCTTTCTCTTTGGTGATTATTGTGCTCCATAACGTTTGTTTCTAATGTACCGTGATTAAGTAAGAAACAAAAGCAGCTCCTTTAAGCACCCTAAAATTGACAAAAGTTTAACTCATTAAATATTTTTATAAATGTATGTATATATGTATATACATATATATGCTATCACAAAGTTGAAACCGAAGTAAATTGCATTCGGTGTCTTGCGTCAAACACTCGTACAAAAGAAACCATATACGCTCTACATAACCTAAAGCAAAAATAGATTAAAGATAATAACATTTTCAATTTTATTTCATTTTTTATGGTTATATACTCTATAAAAATGTTTTTTCGGATAAGTGTAACAACATAGCGAAGCGAATTGAACGCAAAAATAATCAATTTTGAAAAATATTTTTCATCTTCAATTGACTCATGCCGTTGAATTACTGAAAAAACAAACGAAAGGAAAAAAGAAAGTCTTAAATATACACCGCCTTTCAATCTAAACTCAGTTCATCGCTTATAAATGGATGAACGATATAGACTAAATGACCAAAATATATTTTATTTTTTATTTGTAAGTATATATATATAAGAGAGAGCCTTAGCTTGAGGATCCAAAACTACTACCTTTATTCAAGAAGTAAATGGAAACGTGTCGAAGAAACCTCGATTTAATCCCGATGCTTTCAGCGATATTGATGGATGACGCTCGCACTAACGTTGAATACAAACACTCTGTACTGATCTTTGATACCTTATTTCAATATATTTACGAAGTTATGAGCGTAAAATTTAATTTTCTTATTCTAATTTATACGATTTTGTAGAAGTTCCCTGCTTTAGCAAACGGAAATTTAGGATTTTTTTTGAAAATGCATTATAAACTTTAACGCATTTGCAATATTTAAACCGAAAAATTTAAACCAAACAGAGAAAAGTACATATCCATCGACTTTTACCTTTAAATAAAAAGGTAAAATAAAAGGGAGTGAATAAGAAGTACATCTAATGTTCACATGACAATCCCCAGTGAAAGCGCTGATATACGCTAACAGCATCGTTTTCACGCTAAGAATTTCTTCTTATTCCAACTGATTATATATATACATATATATGTATACATATATATACATATAGCATATATATATATAATAAAGTGCTTATCATCAAATTACTTATACCACAAATGCGGCTCAAACGCTCACAGGGTAAATAAAATGTTGACGTACGCTTAGGAATTTATGTTAAATAACTCAGGAAACTGAATATGTCTGTCTCATAAATCTCAGCTGTTGATGCCATTGATATCATATCTTTACTATTATTATTATTATTTTTATTTGCTGTTTCACTTTCAAATATTGTCTTATTGTTCTAGATGAAATTTTCGAAAACTTTTACTATAATTTTGATTACAGCCAACACGATCAAGCTATTGAAAGCTTTTGAAAGCATCCCCAGAAGAATATATATTTTTACTGATAATAAATGCAAGTTCCAAGATATAATGCCAACCACTTATGAGGTTTTGCGTTAGATTAACAACAGAAATGTGAACTTTTACTTACTTCCTTTTACTATAAACGCATACAAATATTATATAAGTTAACTTTCAATGTTCACATCAAGTTCATTCATCCGAATTTTTAAATGTGAAAATTTCATGAATATATTTCATAATTATATTTTGATAACCAAAATATCTTTTATCTCACGCAGATTTGAACCCGCTACACTTTAATATATTTTTTTAAATAAGGAAGCGAAAGGATGCGATATTTCTTTACTCCCATAATAAAGAAATAATACGCGATCGTCAGCAACCCGGCAAATAAAAAATGAAAAACTTAATTGATATTAGCAAGATTTCCTTCGATTAGATACAAAATTAGAAAAAATAAACTCTAGAATTCTTGACCCAAATCAGCTCTAAATGCCGATTACTTCGGAAAGAAAACAATTCTTTTTTTTTTTTTTGCATAAGCAACGCTCCGACTTTCTAATCCGTATAATGATATAATATAGAATAACGCACAGTTAATCTCGCTACTCATAGACATTAAGGTAAAACGTTTAATTAAATCCGCGTATAACGATCGTTTTAAAGCGATTAGTTTAACTTAAATTCGTGGAAGTGAAATGAAGTTTTAGTGGGCAAATAGGCATGATCTAAACCGTTTTCGATAATCTAGAATATATATTTGTACATATATGTGGCCTTGAAATTCGTACAACTTATACACACATGAAGTAGTTTAACTAATAACATCTATGATGATGAGGCATTTGGATGTGAACTTTTTCTGTAAAGTGTGTTTGCTGCATACACGTCACTTTTGTAACAACCGCTATAAGTGAAATAAACGACACATGATGGTACACTAAACAGAAATTCTATTTTCTTCCTCGTCCTCATACACATACATACACACACACACACACATACACATCATGGACTTTGTCATTTCATTCGATAGCGTTAACACGTAAACACGTTTAACATGTGTATGTGTGTATGTGTGCGTATACTTATGCATATTCTCATACATCGGGGAAATAGATTTCTGTAACTAAAACTTAAATGCACATACATACGAACGTTCATATAGTTATGTGAATTCTCTCAACCGAAAAAATGTTATGTCTCTTATATGAAAAGTAACACAACAAGCAAATGAATGAACGCCTGTCAATGTTTACACAAATATTTACTTGTATACTTATTTGCTCGTTGTTGCTATTGGTGTTCACGTTGTTGTTGCTATTGTTGTTTTTGTTGTTGTTTTATGCTATGTTATGATGTCTTGCATTGTAAGCCCCTTAACTTCCTTAGCATGGTCCCACATAACAGAACGTAATTTCTTTCATAGAAAAGTGCATAATAATCTCTAAGTAAGAATGCGATGCGATAAGGCAACGAACTAATACAACCACAACCAAATGCACACTTGCGTGCCTGTGCATATATGTATTTATGTATATGTATATACGTATGTATATGTAAAAGACATAAACTACATTTTAAGATGGAAATAAAATTAAGATGAATATGTCGGATTGGGATTATTATTTTCTTATGACAGGAAAGGATAAAGGAAATGTGTTCAAATTTTATTAACTTGAGCATTTTCTTTTGCCTCTTCCCTTACAATGAGCGGTAAACAGTCGGTATTACGTTTATTTTTATTTACTAATACAATATACATACACTATAGAAGAGTATTCTACATCTATTTTTTACATACGTTTCGATTTCCATTCCGCATATTCATGCGTCTTCCGAATGTCTACTTTAACATAAGTGTGTGTGTGTAAGTTGCGTTCATCTTTATGCCAATAAAGAGGAAATTGAAATGTACTTTTCAGATTTCCTTTGAAGACAGTTTGAGTTTTAAGTAATAACAAAGATAATGTGCAGAAATTTCGTTGAGAAAAATGAACGCATGTAAGCGCATAAACAGCATTAGATGATTATTGATATGAATATTGAACAGATAGTTGGTGAAAAAATGTTTTATTTATAAGAAGATTCTTAGCAACCGACCTTAGGAAAAGGAAAAAAGCAGTTGTTGTTTTTTTTTATTTTATATATATATGTATAAGTTAAAAAGGGAAATTCGACACAGATATCAAAGGGCAAAGATATGCATTAATTTGATTATTTTATAAGTATAAATGCGAATGTAAAATACCGAAGCACGAAATATTCTCTTTTCATTCGCCATTTCACTTAAACTAAGTATCGTTTAACGTTTGTAAGGACCAAAGTCGGACCCCCGTTTTGGCCCACATTGCCCCTCCCTAAGTTTATAAATACCATAGAATACTGTAGGTGTTACTGCCACGAGCGGTAAGCGATATAAGTTATAAGTTAATTATTACAAAAAGCGGGTACCTCTGACGCATAGTGGAAGAAGTTGGCAACGCCAACAGAAAAGTAAACCGAAATGGGGAATAATGAAAATATCCTCTTCCTTTTTGATTTCTGACTGGCGACGAGATTGATGGCGCGCCGGTAATTGTTATCCCTAGACATCCGATTGTTTGAGGGTCTTGAGGAGCCGACCTTTGAGTTTTTGCGACTAAGATATTAAGAATGTCTGAACAAAAAAAAAGGAAATTATATTGAATACTAAATAAAGCGGCTGTTTAATTCTCATATGGGAAGGACAGATCGAGCTCCTGGATCCGACGAGCAGACCCAGGCATCAAAATTGGACAACAATTAATGTTTCCGAATAGGAAACACACACACAAGTTTTTTAAGATTAACAATAGATATTCGGCCACATTGATGTTGCGAGTTACTTGAACAGGTTCTGCATTCAGATTTTATTGTATTCTTTTAAGACACAAAGATAACGACAAAATATGTTATGTTTTTCTTTAGACAAATTTCCTTTGCGGGCTAAAACTGGTTGCATCTTCTCTGTTTTCTACTGAAAACAGTTTGCATCAATAACTATCACCATTTTTAGAGACAACAGTTAAATTCAAATCAAAGCGGGGCTTTAATAAATCATGAACCTCATGCATTATTACATTACATGGTGATCATCAAATCTCATAAATGGTTACCATGTCCAGAAATGTTTGCAGCACACTTTAGAAATGTTGTGTACATTCCTGATTAGCATAAGTTTTAGTTACGACCATGTTTGTGACTGTGCTTGTGCTTGTTTGTGTGCTTACCTTTGCCTACGTACACGATTGAACTTCCATGTGTGCTCTTCGCTGTGTGTTTTTTTCGTAATTACCTTTCAATGCCACCAAATTGAGTAGGAAAATTTTTTGAATCGTTGCTTTATATGGATCGAATTTAGCTTAAGGTGCAAACAAAAATTTCAATCAATTATCCCATGCGACCATGGAGTCCAGCAGCAAATACTGTTTATATATATTTCTTGCTCTTTTTTCATGGAACAGAACTTACTAATTGGTACCCTTAAATATCGGCTTTGTTGTCTTGTGTCCATTAAAGCGATTGTTATGTATGCTATAAAGCCATAGGAAAACAGAACAGGATGATTCTAGCAAGAGAGTAGTGACCTTGAAGCCATAACATCGTTCTGAACAGTTTGTATTTTATTTTAGATTTTTGTATCCATGTTTAATGGGAAAATTATTAATTTCGAAATTTTTCAAGCTTTTTCACACCACTAGTACTTTTTCACATCGCACGGAAAGCCATAATCATATAAGAAATTTATATATTATTTGATTTGCAATAATTGACTAAAGGTAATGCAATAGTAATTTATAGAAACTCTTGTTAAGTTTAATTAATGCTTTTGTAATTTTTAATTCTTTAAATGAAGAGGAAAATTTTTCTGAAAAGCAACATAGCCGTTGTTTTTGCTATTGTTTTTGAAAATGTTGGCCTAGTGCCAAGTGTATAATCAAACTAAAAACGTGTAGAGATTTTAAAATCTCTTTATCACTAATACACAATTCTTTGCAACACGTAAGCAGTCAGACAAATATATATATACACTAAAAGCCCTTCCCGGAAATATATAATAAGGAATTTTCATGTTTCAATTTAACAAAAAAGAAAACAGAAAATATTCACTTACATCCCCAAAAATAATTTAAAAAAAAAGTACCTGAAGATAACAAGCAAATATGTTAAACCTCACAGCATCTTGGATTTGATCACTTTGAGACATAGCAGCCAGTGGAATAAGTTATTATGAATTAAAATATTTAAATTAAAAGAGAATCCCAAATGGACGCACAGCCTTAGCCTTAGCTTAGTACAATTTGTACAAATTGTTACTATTTCCTGATCAAAAATAATTAAACGATTATTCAGCTCATTTCGTCAGCACTTCCGTTTCTCGTTCAGATAATTAAGTGAGGTGTAAATTTATTAATTTAACAAATTGGTTGGTTTTAGTGTGACATGTGATATAACGATATTATCGATGTAATTTGAGGTAATTGCGGTGATAATTACGTACAATCACAAAAACGATAACAATATCGTGCCGTTTGAAATACTACTGGAAGCAACAAGTTGAGCCTTTTCGATTAAATGTATATGCAAAGGATAATGCTTCGAATTGATTACTCTCAAGTTGTGGTTTATGTGAGAGTGCGAGTTTATCTGGATGGGTGGATACAGTAACGTTTTCATTAAATTTGCTTTACATGCTGTGCTCATTCGTTAAAGTAAATATTTAATATTTAAATAACAATTAAAACATCGTACATTTTGTCTTGGCACAAATTAGTTACATACATGTTCAAATGTACATCTGTTTACGTATATATATGTGTGTGTGTGTGTGGGTGTGTTGCCGCTTAAATGCCTGAACCACTAGTGATAATAAAACGTATTGCAAATTCATTCACACACTTTGTGGGGCGTACCGTACCAAGCGCACAGATAGGCAGACAAACAAGCAGACCGACAGTGCTTGTAGAACTTGTTGAATAAGCAAATGAACGCCAGATTTGGCACGGACGAGAGCACAAACACTTTTCTTTGTTTTGTTTTACTTTGCCTTCATCGTCGTCACGTTTTTCCGGATAGTTAAATGAAACGAACGAAAAATTGTAACAAGCACAAGGAGCTCGTCCTATAAAAGCACGGTGAATAGACCATAAAATATAAAAAAAAGAGTTATATATACGTACCTACGAATGTATGCGCGCTTTTTGGCACATTAACAATTTTTTATGTTTTCTTTTTACGTTTTTTTTTTTAAGTGAGTGAGTGGATAGGGAAGGATGACAAAAGAAGACGACAGGGCGTGTATGTAAATTTTGGTTAATTGTCGCCTTCACATAAAAATACTCCTAATTAACATTTTTAAGTGCCTTTTCATGATGTGCTTTTTTAACATTCTCCTCTACGCACCCACATAAAAAGCAATTTGATACCATACAAAACGACAAAACGCGAACAATTATCATGGACTGTGAAAATGTCTAGATTTTCACATGAAATATTTAAATGGTCGTTTATAATTAATACTTTGTTTTATGAGGCTTACGAATTTCTACACCCATATAGGCTCAAAAATTACATCGGTTAAGGTCGACAATTATTTACCGACAACTTCAATAACTTCAATATATACCTGAGATTTTCAAGCACGCGACTATAGTTTTAATAACTTTTTTGCTCTCAATCTGCCTCATGCTCATCATGAACAAAATGACCAAATTAATAATACCTCATTATTATCACCCCTATCGTTCGCACATGCACACCAACTAACTAACCCACACGCATCCAACTTAACTACTAAAATACACAAAGTAAAAATGTAAGTGGTTTTATCGCAACTTGAAACGGAACCCAGCCACTAATTAGGAGATAACAACGCATTTTATGAATTTTGAAATGATTTTTTTGGTTCTTCTTCTCTTTCATTAACGCTGTTGTGTTTCTCTTTTTCGTTGTCCCCAGGAAACTTTTTAGTGGTGTCCATTAAAAATTTCCGTTAAAAATGCAACTCAAAAAAATGTTGTAGCTGTAGAACCACAAAATATTTCCGTTAAGAAACAACAACTACAACATCTCATTTGCTTTTTAATTGCTTACAAGTGTACGGAAAATGTAGAAAATAACTAAAGTAATTTACGTTCGTTCATAATTTAATCTTTCCTATCATTCACATTGTTTCAAGTCATCAACACTTGCTAGATTTGTCACAAATATCTTATCGTATATCGTAAATCTATTCGATGAATTTGAATGTTCCCTGGTCACCATCGATATCGATTTTACACCTTTAAGTGATTTCTTTATACTGGATTTTGATTATTATATTATTCCTGAAACATTTCGTACAATTAGTCAGTTCATCAATGATTACATTGGTCTACAATTAAAATGTACCCGTAGACAAAATCCTAATTTTTACAAATGATGAAATTCAGTTTATAAAAACGCAAGTTTTTTTAATAAAAACAATGACATATACTTAATAATACCTTAATGGTAACAATACACCGGTCGGGCGTTAAGTATATCATTAAAAACAAGTTCATAAAGACTTAATTAATTTGATATAAACCATTAAGTATTCAAAGATTAATTCTCATTTAGTACGATTTATACTTTCAGAAGCATTCGATTTTATAATCTCGTATGTATTTAAAATGCAATATGCCTCAAGACTGTGTAAATAAACCGAATAATTTTTGTATTTTTTTTTTAATTTTGTAGCATTAGTGACGAAGTGGCTTTTCCGAGTAAAAAGTTTAATATTAGTCCCATAATACATACTATTTCTATTTTGGGAGCAAAATTAGCAATCAAAATAAAATCTGGTCACCTCACATATATTGTAGTAAACAGAAAAAGATGTTCAATGCCTTTTGGTGCTCCAATAGTACGGCGAGAGCTTAAAGAGCTTGTTACCGAATGCTGATTGTGTTTAGTGATTCTTATTAAAAAAGAAGAAGAAGATACTCAAAGAATACCCAACTTCAGCATTGGCGACGCCACCTACATCTTACAGCGATGACCTGATTATGTATAATTCATCAAAGCAATACATCGTTGACTTTTATAAAAGCATGGGGAGTGGTATACTGGAGGACATGAGTCAGCCATCGACCTGACGAAATTCCGATTTCTTATCTGAAGACTCTAGTATTGAACTGCCCAGATGAGATCAAATGATCTCATAGAGATGTGGACTTAAGCAAGGGGCAGGCGGACTGCTAGCGTGCCGTATTGCAACAGTGGAATTTATTAGTTCAAGTGTCTGCTTATACAGGTAGCCAGACAAACAGGAGAGTCCTGCTAGATAATAAGCCGAATTGACCTATAAAAGAGAGTTGAAAAAATATGGCTTTAACAGGCATTTCAGATACACTTAGATTTAGTAAAATACAGAAAAGATGCTTCAGTCGAGTTATGGAAAATATCGAAACTCGTGATATCAATATTGTTTCTGGTTTACATAGCTTACGTTATTAAAAGCACTGCTGTCAAAGAAACATTATCCGTCGTACGAACGCTAGGAATCATGTGTAGAGAATTTTGTACTGAGGAAAACATGGAGGAGGTGAGTCCACTAACTAGTGCAATTTGGCGTTCCATACACCGGAGGTGCTAGGGGCAACAGGATTTTCTATTGGTTCTTTTTTTAAATTTACACTGACCAATATTATTACCAATAGGAAGAGATTCCTTTGCTGCGTCAGGAGCTGATCCAAGAAGGACTGCTCGGCCTGTTAGCTATGGAGGAAGTATTATCGCTATTTGAGTACAGGGAGGGAACCCTCGATGCCATTAGTGGATTGGGTGATAGCAGCTCTACTAGGTCCATTACTGGCAAAAGAGACGAGTAACAGAGCCAGATATAAGTGTTAAGTTTGAAGTCGGGGGTAAAGTCTACAAGCTACATTACAAGTTGGTTTTTCGCAGTTCAGAGAAGAGGCTGAATGCTTTAAATAGCGACACTCATCGAATATCGCCTTGTATTTATCAAATTTTTCCAACAATGCCGTAAGTTCCTTACCAATCTCCGAAACATTTTTTTTTGGTCTCTACAAAAACCTTATAAAAGTCAATATCCTTTTTCTTGCAATCGGGGTATGACCAACGCAACCATCTCAACTGATCTAAGATTGCATTCGCAACTCTGTTAGAACATCAAACACATATCGCGTGGACGAACCGCTGACATAGCCATCAGCTGATGATGAAGCAAGGGCCCGAATTGGTGCGATAGAGCGAAAACAAGCATTACCCATAAAAAATGAATGCTGAGCATATAGGATAATTAATGAAAAATCAGAAAAAGTAGCGTAACCCTGTGACTAAGAGTATAAGTACAACGTTGTTAAAAATGCAATTTTCGTGTCAATTTTGGTGCCACTTTTCAATTTGGATTAACATTAAGCATAAAAAAGAAAACTTATCGCTACAAATTTGTATTCTAACGTAGAAAGTGACTATCAAAAAGTTACATAATGTTCCCCAGGATTGTTTTTTTGGCTGTGGCGGGTAAATAGAACAAGAGAAAGGGAAAAAATTGAGCGCTTCCGGAGAGCGATGATGGGGTGACGATGGAGCTTAAACAAGGAATCGAACCAAAGATAAAAAATTGTTTGAAATGATTTCTTAATCTTGTCAAATCAGAGAGAATTATTAATGTATTATTAGTATATATTATTATTAATAATATTATCTGCATATTCTGATTAGTTATAGAACATTATTCTAATTAGCTATAGAACAATGAGCAAAGCTTTCCATTTAGGCAACGTGCAAGAAGACAAAACTGCTAACTTTTAATGTTTAATGAATAATTCAAGTTTTATAAACTGTTACCATTGAGTGTTCCTTTCTTTGTAATATGCATGGTTCATATATATATATAATAGTATAAATGCCTTATGTTATAATGGCCAGTAGACAAAGATTAGAAGCAGAAATTTGAAGCCCTAATAAGCAATTGAAAATGAAGTGATTTGAATAAAGCATCGGACTACGGAAACAAACAAAAAAAGAAAAGATGGTGACCGTGATTGTGGTAGTTTACCTAAAATGAAAAATATTGCTTTATTTAATATAAATAAATAATAATAAAATTTAAATATGAAATAAAAGATACAAAGGACAATGACCTGACATCTGTAAGTATTCATCAACCATGGCGTAACGAGTAAGGGTTGAAAAAGTCAAAAGAAATAAAAAAGAGAAAAAGGAAAAAGAAAAAAAAAAGTATTGTAAATCTTGCACATATCTCCTGTTTGTCTCGGAAGCATTTTAATTTTATATAATATTTAAAATATTAAAGCTAAAAACTTCACGTGGTAGAGAGAAAGTATTCTGGACAAGTCAATATACGAAATCGAAAAAATGTCAAACAGAACTAAGAGAAACATATAAAGTGAAGAACATCTTATTGTGTTTGATGTCTCCACTGAATAGAATGACATGATTTTAATAATAAAAAATCACGTTTCGATTATACAAATAAAAATAAATATGAATTTAGCCATGCAGACCAAAATGTATACAGATGTTTGCGGTTACATATCATAATCTAATTAATATGTCAGCGAATATGTTACGAAAATCACAAACTGGTAAAGTACGCCTGTAGCAAACATGCCGAAATTTATGAGAGGGAAAATTCCTCCTCATGCTTTACCTGTCGTGGTCATAAAAAGGCACATTTGCAGTCGTCGATGAAAGCAAGATTTCCCTTAAAATTTTCCGGGTAAAAGGATTAATGAAATTACCTTTTTGTTACCTTTTATATTATCAAATGAATTATGAATAATCAAAGAAAACAAAAAAAAGACCAATGTTAGAGTGAGTAGAAAATAACTGTGGGCATTCTAAGGTTTTCCATTAATTAAGTTCTGTTCGTTTAAATGTTTGCGAAGTGTCCGCGAATTAATAATGAAACCGCTCAATGACACCACAAACACCTAGTTAGCCTTGCACATGCATCCGCCCGTTTAGCAACCTCCGACTTAGAGCTTATATCGTTTATATCTGCTAAAGCAAACAAATCATGAATGTACATATGCTCCTCGATCTACTGGAAATGACTAAAATTGCAAAGTAGTAGGTATAAGGAATTATATGAAGAAGTATTTAGAATAATATAACTTTTATCTTCCAGGTTGTTCCAATATAACATAAACTCGATACATTTCTGCTTTTTGAGTATTTTCTTCATTATTCATAAACTACACAATAAAAACTTCCACGCGATCCTATAAAAATGAAAGAAATCTGCCACGCCTACCAAATATTATAAAGACTAGAGTATCGAAATTTCGTTTTATGTAGTTTTTTTTTAAGATTACGGTAGAGCATATAAATGCATTGGAGGAGCCGAATATAATTTTCATACTTACCCTTTAGATCTTGTTGCTAAACTGCTGGTATAACAATAAAAATTTCTTCAACCTAGTCGCAGATTGGCACGAGCATATGAGTTTTTGTAAAAACTCCAGATTTATGATAAAACATCTGACTGCCTATGAAAAAGTCGTGAATACTGAAAATATAAATCTGATATTGACTGACGATGTCTCTCTGCTGTTGCTTACAAGAAACTGTTCATATGGCAACAAGACTAGAGCCTAGGATACGAAAAACTTATTAACGAAAATCTTTGTTTTTCAGAAAAGTCAAGCTTCACTTCTACATGCATACAAGTTTAATGTAAATTCTACATTAAGCATATTATTTATGCACCAAATAACACCAAATACAATCTCAGATCATGTTAATGATGTTGCCTATAGAATGTAAAAAAAAATTGTAAATATGTATGAATGAATGTATTTAAAATATTTCAATATTTAATTTCCAAACAAGTTTTCCAATAAGGAAACCGGAAAATGTAACCATCTGTCGTAACATGTAGGTACGCATGACTACCAAACAAATTATGGAATATTTTATCAATTTAAAAAAACATAAAGGTCTTATTAACATTCTTTAAAAGGAAAGAAGAAGTAAAGATAGTTTTTATATAATCATTTTTTATATTGCTTTAGATAAAATAAATATTTTTTAGGATGGGTGATCAAAACATTAAATTCTTAATAAACAAATGATAGTTTTTTTGGGAATACTTTTTACATTTTCATTTAATTAGGAGCATCAGATATTAAACCGCCCAATCGTAATCTTTCAAGTTTCTTGACGCTTCATCAATAAAATAAATAACTCTTAGGAAACGAGAGCCAGCTTTCCATTCCACTACCTTAATGATGTCCATATTTCACGATACATAATGGTCTCCGTCTCCGTTTTCTTCTTTCAGCGTACTTCGTATCGACAAAAAGAGCTTAAACACAAATCGAAAACTTACTAATTAAAGCAAAAAACCTAAGAAATGCAGAAAAATGCTTAAAAGCGGAATTCTTATATACGGAAAATTTAAAAAAAAAAAGATGAGGAAGAGCTATTGCAAAAGTGACAGTGACACTAATGTGTGACCTCGTTAAAATTAGAAGGAGCTTTTGATAGAATCGCCTACACCATGATCCAAAGCGTTTTGCCGAAACTAAGAAGTCATATAATAAGAAACGGCATATTCAGTCCTCGGACGTTATAGTCCCGAAACTTCAACACGTTAAACTCTTATAAAAATAATTTTAATGTTTACATTTAAAGACAATATACCTTGGCGATAAAAGTAGATTTATAAACTCAATCCAAGTGTTATTTAAAAAAGGTCAAAATATTTTCGATTCATTACTCTTCTTTGCACATTATCTAGAAAGATCGTTTCTCTGTTTCGTCTCTAGATTCTGAAAAAGCTGTTGACCAAGTTCTAGTACATGTGAGGCTACTATTTTATAATAACAACTTTACTTAGTAAAGAACGCGAAATGATGAAAAATGCAATGATGAAAGTAGTTGAGTTGTTTAAGTACTAAAAAATTCAATACAACAGAATTCGAGTTCTTTTCATTAGCCAAAAAAACAAAGTGTTTTCTTCGTAAAGTGTTAGTAAACTCTGCTACGTATTGTCTTTGCTCTTCACGCATGCATCGCGTTCTTAATAAGATAATTAAATCGAAAATTATGACGCGTTAACGATACGACGATAAAGCAGTGGGTTTGTGGGACCAGTGTCTATGCGAACGTATAGTTCTGTTTTGCACAATCAGTTTTATTCACTGGTATTTTCCTGAGTATTAACTTAGTTGTATGTAATTCTTTTGATTGCCATTGTAGCCGTGAAGTAATGCTAGTGGAAATAACTTATAATGAAACAATAGAAAAATAAACTTTTAAAACTCAAACGCACAACATTCTAATAAACGTTTCGTCGTCTAACTAATTCGCATACAAAAAAGCTTATATGCTTGAACAAAGGCAGAACCTTCAAACATAGTTGTGAATAGTTTTTGAATATTTTTTAAGCTCTTATTTCTCTTTCTCTTTATTATCCAAAATAATAGTAAGAAATAAAGATCTTCTCTTGAAAGCTCCGCGTTTTACTTTTTCTTACTTTATGGTATTCTTTTAGAAAATTTAAATTCACCTCTTAGTCATATTACTCCCTAAGCTTTAGTATATAACTAATTCTTATTACTAATTGCATACATTTAGTGGTGAACAGCTACTTACCTATGTACTAATGTGGTGGCTGACGGCTATAAAAGCAGCAGACGATCACGGATTTCGTTCAATTTTTCAGCAGCAGTCGATCTAACCGGTAAGTGCAACCTAGTTGTCCGTTCTGTCTGGTCCTTTTACTTTCTAGTACATATGTCCGGAACGGCGTCCAGAAGGTAAGAAGCACTATTACTTTACGGAATGTCGACCACGAATAGAAAGTTGTATCTTCAGGTCTCTCAGTTTTTTAGGATCTTTTTGGTACCGCTGTCCGGAACAGTGTGCAGAGAGTAAAACCGTGCGTTAACGCAATATCGACACCCGAATAGAAACCTTTATTTCCTAGTGTTAGTTCAGCGCATTTCGTGTATTACCTTATGGAAATCAGACTCGTTAGAGAATGGGAGTATCCACGACAACTGCGGGGTACGCCTGAATGGTTGCCTGCCGAACTCATAGACCATACTATCACAGATTTAAAGCACGATGATCACTACTTAAACAACAAATATTCCGATATGCGCGAACCATAGAAACACTTCATAATTTATGTTTGGTCAATCTACCCACCGTCACATAGTGGTGTTTGTCTCTTCCCCTATAAGAAAAGAAATGACAATTTCGTAAACTTCCTAAGGGAGTGGTAAACTATGCAAATAGTATAAGACCATATAAGAGTCTAAAATCGTCATCTTCTTAAAAACAACAAGTCCTATTAAACAATTAACAGTACGTGAATTCAAACAAAGATACGAAGCCCATTTTATTTTGTAAACAAGTTATCTTGAACCGGGCCGCTGAGCGTTAATTCCAGGTATAGAAACCGCGTTACAAGCTGATATTTTTTCTGATAAATGTAGTAATTTCCCCATACGCTATCAATATCCAACATAAAAGTTGAATTGAAAATTCTTGATGTAACTTTCGATAAAAGATACAGCTTTAAAGTGCACTAGCCTTACATTCATAGATACATTAACATGAGGCTGCACATAAGAAAATGCCTATCGTCTAAGCGTAGTCTAGCTTATTCTGCAATTTAAAAAAAAGCTCCAAAATCTCTAATCGTCTCAACTGATTACGCTTTAGCTGCATGTGGAAAATGCTGTAGAAATAATATGAATCCACTTATCATGTCAGCTTTTAAAGCAACATCTCTCAAAAACATAACTTACAAATCTGAATTACCTCCTATTATCCATTGATTTTCAAATAAGATCAATTTGTGCAATGGGTCTCTGTGACGTAAGAAGGATGTCGATAAAATTTAGATGAAGGAAAATTTTGAATTCATGGTTATGATTAGAAATTCCTTTGGCATTCCATACATCGATTCGGAAATTTAATTGCATAATTTGAAGATTAAGAGTGCCATCATATTGATAAGGGTGTTTGACAACTCAGCCTGCTTATCATCAAGTCTTCAAGTTCTTATATACTAAAATTTTATTTTCTAGACTGAAGAGCAAAGACTATATTTTTTACGATTAACCCTTAGTAAAGCACATAAAGCAACCTTAAAAGCATTTTAGCAATTTCTGTTCATCATCACAATACGAATAAGATTTTATATATGGATGATAATGCTATAGTAAACGACACTAAAGGAATAATTTTAATGTAGTCCGCATATCTATGAACGAATTTAATTGATTTTTGAAAATTTTTTGTTGCACTATTAACCTTGTAGTTGTTGCAGTCATATAAATAGACATACATACGTGCTTAAATCAATTCTGATCTTTATGTTGATAAAAAAAAATATATCGCCCATTCAGCTTAATGAACAGAGATTTTATTTAAATTGAAATTCTGTCATCCAGCTCGTAGAAAGTATATCCATTCAAACATTTAGAAGCGACTTTTCGTTGTAGCATTTTCATTAAGTATTGGGCAATTCGTGCTTTTAATGAAGAGCATAACCTAATTCTTTTGAACAGACATGAAATTTTTATAAAATTCAACTCTTTAACTTTCTAGAAAAATGTGTGGATAACATTAAACACATTTTTTTTTTTGTTGTTGTTTAAACCGTCATTTTCATTTCAAAACGTAATAATAAAGTCATCCACATTCGGTAATTACAGAAATGAAAATGAAGCATTAATAACAAATGGGGTAATAAAACTGAAGACTCTCGGGCTGCTATGTATACGCGTTTGTCGCATTTCATTAGATTTTACTATTCAACACAGAATGAATAGCTTATGTATACACACGCATATAATATACACATAAGTATACGATGAACACACATTTGTGCAATAGACTCAACAGTGCAAAGCACTTTACGAAAGCTTCACCAGTGTTTACCACACGTACATTACGTATAGAATTATATAAGCGAGAGCCGCGGTCCCTATATTAACCCCACTTGAGGTATAAATAAATATCAAAAGTTCCCTCATCTCATCCTATAACTAGACATGAGCTGGTACTCGCGACTCGCAACTATCTCGGAATTGATTAAAGCATGTCTGTTTGTTCATTTATTGAATGATATTGCCTTTAGACCAGTATCCTTATATTAGTAATCTATTTATTTGTTTACCAAAAATGAAATGTAGCACAAAACAAAGCAAAGCTTTATTCGGCTTGGAAAGGGGGTTTTTAAAACTCTAGTTTCCTTTTTAATGCCAAACAAAATAAAAAAGTAGTATATATTCCATCTAAAGTATAAACGCTCCTGATCTGAAATCGTAATTAATTTTATGATATAATACATATCGAGTCCTGCCGTGAGTTTAAAAACGGCCTCGATAAATGTTTGCCCGCATCACAAATCTATTGTTTGTAAAGCTTAGTGCCTCGGTAACGGAAGTGATTCTTGTCAGATCGTATTCTCTTAAAACAACTTATAAAAAATGGGATGCGTCATCCGGCACATATTGTGTCACGGAACTGGCGAAAAATCATGCTGTACGTCCGGTCTATACAGAGTTTGTTTTCGTATATATATGTACGAAACTCTCAGAAATTTGTATATTTGCGAAACTAAATTTATTTGATACGAAGCGATATACGATATTGATGTCAAAGAAGGGAAGATATAATCGGGGAAACTTGGTTACAACGCTGGATATTAAATAAGTTTTTATAGAAAGAATCCTGAACTCATCTTCCTACCCACAACCCACAAAAGAGTATCGCAGATGCATATTCGTGAACACCTCTTTAATCCTTAAATTAAGAAACAATGATAATAGTTTCATTAAGAGCACGGAATAATCATCACATAAAGGCAAATATCACGATGCTTAGATACACGTTCATAATACATATTGCGCACACATTGATCAAAAACTCAGTATGCACACGCGAACGCCGAACTAACTCAACCATTTAGCACATGAACAATATGCGAGTATACGGAATGTGAAACATAATAAAAACAACATACGAGATATCAGTGAAACAGCAGTAAAATCAAGAAAAAATCAAGTTGAAGATTTACAAACCATACCTCGTAGATACTAACACTATTTTATAATTTACGAAGCTTTTTATTCGTGTTGCAGAAATTCAAGCATGATATACTATAAACAATAACAGTAAGTGGATGCACTTCTCCTAAGCAAAATCACATACACATACATAGAGATATAATTGTATAGGAAACAAGAGTAGGGATAGAAACCAAACGAATCTAAATAAATACTTACATATCTATATATATGTATATGGCATAATCATTTGAGTCTTCAACACTCCCGCTTATTAGCTCTGGCGTCATAACATCACCACACTGCGCGACTAATTCTGGTGCATGCAGTGCATAGTGATGCGTCGCCAATTTATAGCTGACTACAAACAATAATGTCCTGTCAGCTGCAATTCGTAGTGGAGAATGGGAAAAAGTGTTTCAATTTCATGATACCATAATAAAGTGAAATATCCAGATTTTGATTTAAATATGTGTTTGTATAAATAGTGAATAAAAGAAACAAATAATGAAAAAAACTAAAAAGTATTTAAAGTCTGATTTAAGGTAGATGAGAAAAATCCTTGTGCGGTCAGAGAAAAATTACGTATGTACATAGCATAATAACACGTAAAATTTTAGAATGGCGCTGGAGAAGTGCTCACGGTGATCTTTTGGAATAAATAGAAAATCTCTTACGTATGGGCAGAGATGTTCTCAGTTTACTTTCTATCATGGGAAGATTGGTAATGATATTCTTTACAGTATTGAATGGGAAAAGAATTAACATTATATCAGAAATTCCTATCAAAAACCTAACGAAACTAATGAGTTCTCCTGATATATAATAATTAGTGTCAAAGACCTGTTTTCCATAGGCTTTCCATCTAACTAAAAATCTCAACGCAACACATTAAAAGAATTTAATTGTATTTAATGCGTCAGTAGCTTAACAGATATCAGATAAGCGATGAAATCATTTAATAATGCATTTACCCGACAAATCAACTTAAAATTGACTTTTATAACTTAACAGCTGAATCGATAATAAAATTTTAAACTTTGTATTTTAATTGATTTCAAATAATCTTTGAATTAAACCTTCGTTCCCATAAAAGCCTAAATAATAGTTATTTTATGATTGCATAAGAAAGAAAGTAAGCAGATCACTTCTATGCCAGCACGCAACAAAGTCAAGGAGAAAAAGAGATAGCACTATTCAATATAAATGGATTTTTAAATATACGCAAAGCTATGGAAAAAAGGACACAATCATATGAAATACAAGCCACTGACACGGAGTAATTTACGAGAACAAATACATATATCAGCAGGAACATGACAAAATTGCATATGCAGCCAATTTACTATAATCATTTTTTCATTTTTATCAGAAATCCGCATACGCGTCGCAAATCCAAAACAGATTTTTTGTGCAATGTAACAAAAAAATTAGTTGAAAACAAAGGACAATTAAGCAAAATCTATATGAAATATGCCGTCCGGCAAGTTGACCATTGTTACACACTAAATTCACTTTAAAAGCAAATAACCTTCAACAGGCGCGTCAATCACTTTCTTTTAGTTTAATTTTAATCGTTTAACAAAAATTTTGATGAGCTTAAGTTTGCGTGGTCCTTATGTTCAAACGATTTTATTGCGATTAAACACATTTCATAAATATAATTGATTTGACTCTAAGATTTTTTACGGAGATTGAAAATAAATATGTTTTGAACGACAAGAGATATCTTATTAATTACAAAACTTAAGATAAATGCATTTTGTTCGAAGTTAAATTCAAATTTAAAAAATTATAACGAATCTCTAATATTCTTTAATAAGTGATACTAATTTTACACTAAACTATTAATTCCAACCATTTTTGCTAGTGTAACGTACAAATTGCCGTTCGCATATCATATCGATTTTAATTCTCTCAACGCAATCACCAATACACAATACACACACAGAAAACAATTATAAAGTTACTCACGTTTGTGGAGTTGTATGAATGCATTTCCAGATGTCCAAAGGCCAATCGATAAGGGCTGAATTCGGTTAAAAGCCGCTCAGCCGGAAAATTGCTTAAACAAATTGTCAATTCTCGTTTCAACGGATGTTTGCATATCACTTACCAACTGTCGCTATATATATGATTTATACATACACACCATACATACACTACATAGCTACATATAGCACGTATGCCTACCTTAGTAAACGTATGAGGATATGAATGGCCACATAAACGATGCTTATGCTTAAATACCCGCATTTACAATCCCTTCGATGCGTTTGCATAACAGCATATTCCAAATAAATAATCCCTATGTTCAATACTATTTAGCATTTGAAATATTTTGGCGTATATGTAAAATAAATGAGAATATCAAAATGTTTAAGCTCTTTATAGAGCATTAAGCCACACAGGCTGTATTAACTTTATGTAGACAATGTTGTACTAAATGAACTTTGAATCATTTTTAGAGTTGTTTTCATAATAAATACGTGGAGCTAAGTTAAGAATAAGTTGATTATTCCGTTGAATAAATAAACGATTAATGCTTCCAAATATTTTATATTTCTGCTACCAGAGACCTCTTCTTTCTTCAATTTGGTTAAGACTTCGTGATGTTCCCATGGCTGAAGAGCAGCCATTTCAAATGTAACATCATCCGAGCTTATCGAAAATGTTTTTCAAAACGTCAACTTCAATAAGTTTAAGAATTGATGAAACGCGTAAAGACTAGGCTGCGGTTTTAGTTAGATAATACGAAGAACCTTCTCGCTAAACGAACTCTTGTCCAGTTAGCCTAAGCCGATCTGTGCCATAGCTAAGACGCATAAGCTACAAGTTATCTACTTGTTCACGGCGTGGAAAATAGCTTCAAATGCCGATATATTGCTGTTTTTACAACAACTGCGAGTACGGCCAACACGCAAGGATTAGCGAGAAAATTCGAGGTTTCTGCATAATTTCGGACTATGATAAAAAAATATTATTACGAAAGAGAAAGATATCGAATTAACGATTTTCCTTAGCTAATCTCATTGCAAACTTTCCAGTTTATTTTATCTATTTGTCTGTCTGTTCATATAATTTATAAACTTATTTGCATACCGAACGCAAACTCAATTTATCGTTGCATGTCGATAGTAGGGGTATACAAAGAAATTCCTGGATACACTCCATGACACAACAAAAACGCATTTAACTTAACAAAAACGCAAAAAAGGATAGAAAGGAGAAATTAACAAACGTCCTTCGAAATCACTTTTAAATGAATTTTAAATTGCCAATTGGATTTATTGTCACACTTTTTGCTGTATGTACAAAATATACGTACGTCTATGTGCCGTGCCAGACATGCTGGCAAATGTTGACCAGCTTTAAACAGGTTAGTGTATAAGCTACTTAATTAAAAATCACTGACCCTTGCGTTATCTGAAAATTAAAAAAAAAAAAAACTTTTAAAATCACAAAAGCGTTTACAAAAAAAACAACAACTTAAACCGTAACATCACCTAAGTCGACCGTCGATACGACTATTGATTTTGATCAAATAATTATTAGTTAGTTTATTGCAACCTTACTTACGTCTTATGCACATACTGTACTGTACTGAATAAAAAGAAAGAAGTTCGAAGAGAAAAAAAGACAAAGATAAAGACCTCTGCAGCCAGCACTTATCCGCCAAAAAGGCCCAAAATAATCTGTGTGTGATGAAAAAAAAAAGTAACCTTGACGTTCATTTTAGTTCTGCTGCCCTTTTGTTGTTAGCTTCGGAGTTGTCTACAAGCATTAAATTTTATTTATTTATATATAAATTTTTTTGTGTCTTTGAATTCTTCCTTTTGTCTCTTTAATCCACATTTCACAATATTTATCAAAGTATCGAAAATCGTCACAAAGAAATGATCGTTTAATAGTACAAAGTAAAAGAATTAATGTGAGCACAAAAATAGTTGACATTATGGTGTTTGTCTTCATTTCTTATATCGTATCACAAACATTATCTGAGTGTATTATTCGAAGTTTTTGAAATAAAATGTACGTTTTTCATTAAACTCCTTATTTCGTAACACAAAACTATACCGTTGTACCGTTTGTGGTGTAGAAATTTTAACATGAACATCTGTTAACGTGATTATTCAACAATTCCTTTCAGTTGTTAAACTAATGAAACATTAAAAATTTGTAGTTTGTTTAAGAGCACAAATTATACGATACAAAAATGTTAAAATTTACTTCTCTTTAGTGTTGCACAAACTTGCGAGTCGTAACATTGTTGGTGAGTTATAAAGAGATGAAGAGACTGCCACAGATTGAGAGCCACACTGATGTTTACCTAAAATAAAACTTATCATCATTATACTTAGACTTTAGCTTTAACCGACACAAGCAGAGAAGATGGATCATAGAAGCACAGTTAGCTATGATATATGAAACGATATGTTGACTTAACCATTGAAAGGACACTTTCAAGTTAAGAACAAAAGCGAACTTGCGAATAGGTCGAGGTATTCCCTTTATAGTTTTGACATCGACAACTTTGATTCCATCGTCTCGACCAGAAATAATGTTGACTATTCTGCCCATAAGCCACCTTTGACTGAGGAATGTTGTCTTTATATATCAGGTTCAAGCCACCAACAGCAAGATTAAAATTCAATCTAGTCCACGTGTTTCTTACTTGAAGGTCGTTGATATATTCATGAAGAAGACCACTTCTTCCGAAAGCATTATTTTATAGCGTTGATTTGAACCCAAAGTTCTAAATTATTTATATTTTTTTAAGACCTATCTAAAATGCATTTATTGTCTCATCTGTGTGTTAAATTACGAATCCAAATATCTATCTAATATCAAACTATGCAAACTAAACTGAGCAAAGAATACATTTGTCTTGGAATGAGTCTTGAAAACCCACCATCATCTCTAGCTATGTTAAATATTTTATTTGCAAGAATTATTAGAAAGTTGAAAGGTAAAGTTTGTTTTTAGTTAATCGTAATATTCATGAATTTATTTTAATGATTTTCAGCTTTCGCACAGAAAGATCAGATAGCAGATCAGTTTGATTTGTTTTATGGCTTTCAATTAAGACCAACTGATGAGATATTACAACATCATTTACACATGTCATATAACACATGTCGTACAAACATGCACACCGTATAAACACATATATCATATAAAACATAACACATAAAAAACAGGATAAGATTTCATTGTTTTTATTCTACATTAATATAATCTACAATAGTCATTGGTCAATAGTTATATGAATGAAAGGAAACGAATACGCAAACGTACATAAAATGTTGCGGCTGTTCTCTAGTATACACAAAAGTTTATAAAAGTCATTTTTAAGAGAAGAATTCTGATAATAAATTTCAATAAAACAAATAAGACATGTTTGATATTATAAAGCTAAAAATAAACCCAACAAAAATCAGTCTTTGATAAAGGATAGAAATAATTTAACCTTAATGCGATAAAAATGAGCAAATTAAATTCAGAATCTTAGTGCAGTCAAGAACCCATAAATACATGAAATGCATTTCTCCGAAATAAGAATAACACAGAAGTCTCCACTACAGTGCAAATGTCTTAAACATATTTCTTCATCCGATTATGAAAATTTTGGATTGAAAAGCCATAAAGAATAATTGATTTATTTTGAGGCGTTGTGAGCCCAACGAATAACGAATTTTTTGTTTCTGCTAGATTTTTTCATTATCGAAAATTAATACAATTCAAAATGTACTTTGGAACCATCCACTAGCGGGAAAAGTCGTTTTTGATGAAATTTTAGTTTTCTTCAGATAATAATGATGAAGGTATCTTCGTAATGCCTAGAAATATAATTAAAAAGAGAAAAGTATACAAATATTCTTGGCTATATGCCACATATCGATCCCCCTAAGACAGATTGGAAATTTACAACGAACATTTTTCCGATATATTAGCGGTATGACATTTGGATGAAAGATTTTTTATCTGATTATTCAGATTTATTTCAGGGCGAAAAAACTTGTCCACTTTGGCAATTGTAAGTTAATCATGTATAATTCTCAATACAAATTTAAATGAAGGGTAAACTTAAACTCAAACTTATGTTCTATACAATGTATGTCTAGCACTTATAGAGATATCATTCACCTGTTAAAGTTTTCATTACTTGTACTTAGTGTACTCTCTCTTCAGCCAAATTTCCGTTATCACGTTTTTAACGCAACGTTGCAACGTTTAAGTCGGTGTTTCGCTTATACTGCTACTTATATGATGCACAAGCAATGGCGACATAATGCTATAACCATCCGGGGTAGTGGGTGAATATGTATTCGGATCGTTAGAAGTGTCGCAAATAACTTCTGGTAAATTGTCGACGTCAACAAATCCACTATCTTTTATCTTTTCGGGTGTTGTAGCTTGTTCTACTACATTAAAACTCGAATAACTTCGTTGCGGAGGACTCTGAAGAGATGTTGGCAGAAATTCAAGTTGATCATCACTTTCTGCGTTTGCCATTTCTATAGAAGCACTAGGAAAATCCAAACACGGTGTTAGCAGACGAGGATAACTGGTTATGTATTTAGCAATTTCAGAGGCCTCTGGTCTTTTTTTTGGATTTCGATTCCAACAAGCTTTTATAAGGCCTTCCAATTGCGGCTTTGCGCCAGCTGGTATTTGTAAGGTTTTACCATCCTTTACAAATTTCAAAACTTGATTGTTCGTTAAACCCTGATAGGGAAATGAGCCAAAAGTTATGATTTCAAAAAGTACTATCCCGTAACCCCAAACATCAGAAGCAGGTGTAAACATACCCAGTGCCAAAGATTCAGGAGCCATCCAACGTACCGGGAGCATGCCTTTACGATTAAACCGATAATAATCACTTTCGTAAGTCGGACGAGCCATACCGAAATCACCGATTTTAACGATTCTTTTTGCATTCACCAAACAGTTGCGACAAGCTATATCACGATGTACGTACTTCTGTTGAGCTAAATAATCCAAGCCTTGTGAAACATTTAAAGCAAACATCGTTAAACGTTTACTGGAGATATCGGATTCATCGCAAATGGTTTCAGTTGCCAGATGACGCCGAGCAAGCAAATATGTCTTTAAGTCACCATACAGCATATATTCCATTATAGTATAAATAGGCTCCGATTGTAAACAAACACCCAAAAGTTTTACAATATTTTTGTGATTAAACCGTTTCATGGCTTCAGCTTCAGAAAGAAAATCTAAACGATCCTCTGTAGAGGCACCAAGCTTTAAAGTTTTCACCGCCACCGCTGTCCAATTTTCAGAATTGATTAATGCTTCACCACCGTAGACTGTTCCAAAAGCACCTTCACCCAAACGTCGATTAATTACGATATTTTGTTTAGGTAGTTCCCATTTGTCTAAGGTATTAGCAATACTACGAGAAGGCGAAAATATATCAATTCCAAAATTTTTCATTATTTTTGCAGAACGTTTTAGTTTACTGTCATATCGTCTCTTCCAGAATAGAAAAGACAGCAACGTCACTATCAGTGCCAATAATGAACACATCAAAGCAGTAAAGATCGTTACTGCATTTTCACATTCAATATTTAGAATCTGAACTAAGGAAGAAAAATTGCATTCATATCTACCATCATCGGGAGGTTTTTTAATCGAGAACCACTGAATTCCACGAGAGCTTTCATAGAGAACGAGATCGCCCCCGTCAGCTTTTAAATATCCATTACTTTTAACTATTTTTGGATGATATTCGCCAATATCATTTGACTGGTTATTACACCACTGTGTTATGACGATATCGGTTAAGCGAGAGCCACCTTGATCGAAACGAACTCTCCCCGAAAGACCTTCAAAATCCGTCTGCCATATAAAATCTACAAAACGTTTAACGACTCTTTTCGAACGCAAATTATCTACTGCAGTTTTATCCTCAAGTAAGAGTTTTTCAGCTGCCAAAGCGTATACCCAGACTGCATCGTAAGCAAAGGCCGTATATTGTGATACGCTAAGAACATCTGAACGATAGGAGCTCAACCATTCTTTAATAGAAATGTTTTCCTGCATTAAACTCGATTCGTTACCAAATGGTCGATGCATCATGCTGAAGTGACCTTCAAAACCCTACAGAATAAACAAAAACGTTTCAAATTTAATATTTTATTGAGAAAAAAAGTACCTGCTCAAGTTCCTGAATAGTGCAGTTGACATAAGTGTCTAAACCATGCGTAATCCAATCTTTAGATAACCAAAAAGGTAAAAACCAAACATAACCTTCATAAGCAGTCATCTATTTAAAAAAAGAAACACTTAATAATTTCTACAAGCTTGTTTATAGCAGCTATGAAAATAAGCCATTTCAAAAGGATGGTAATGTGGTAATGGGAGAAGAGTTCAAGCAATTAAAAAAAGGGTTACTCGGAAAAAGTACTTCTGATGAATTCTGCTGATTAACAATTTTTTTAACCATCTACCCATTAATCTTCCATATACAATTTGTGGGTGTTTGTGTCTGTTAAAAAATATACACCTACCTTCAATTTGTAAGCTTCGCATAAAACCATTTGAGCAAGTTTATTGTGAACATCAGCTATAATCACTTTCACACGACGTCTCTTTAAGTCCTGAAGATACTGTAAAAATATTAAGAAACAAGAAGAATACGAATAAGAAGAAAGGGCTGAGAGAAGTTATATACAAACCTCATTCATGTCATGGTACGTAATATCATTAAGAAATTTTTTATTAACCACTAGCTCTAAACCATGATCTTTCATAACAGTCTCCATATGAGACATATATTCACCGTACTTTTGTCCATCTTCTGTAACAGCAGCCGCACGCCGCCAACCAAATTGTTGCATGAATTTAATATAAACATCTTCATATTGATAATTCGAACCGATAGTACGAAAAAAGAAAGGATAAGCTTGACGATCCACAAATGAAGCACCTTCGGCTGAGTACGAAATAACCGCCATATTTGTGTGTCTTGATATACCAGCGATAGGCTCTACAGTTTCACTACAAGCCGGTCCTAGGACCCCTAATACCCTCGGTATGCTGAAACATTGTATGAACATATTCATAACCATGTCTGCCTTGCATTCTCCATCATTTTCGTGAACTATTAAATCATATTCAGACAGTATACTTGTATTTGCGTTGATGACCTTAACTGCACGACGGACCGCTTGCAAAAGGTTCTGATGACCACGACTAATCTTTGTAATGGGAAATATTCCTCCAATAGATAAAGTAATGCGTTTCCTCGACACCCAACTATTGTAAATGTCTGAGTTGTTTTTCAACCAATTGCAAGCCAAATCATCATAAAATCCTTCGGTGATTTTCTTAGCTGAAACGAATTCTCGATTAATCGAAGATAAAAGCGTCTGCATATTGCCGTCATCGACAAAAAAAAATCTCAAGGCATGCATGAGGCGATATTCGTTTGCCAAACTTTTATGGTAGTACTTGATAATAGGAGTTAACTCGTATTTACAAAAGGAACGAATTAAAGACTGGAAATATTCACAAGGCGGCATGGTTACCATATCCCAGTTGCCAACGGAGCTAATGTCGGAAGGTTTCCAATGTAAAACTAAAAACTTCTTTGAAGATGTCAAATGTAGGTCAAGCAAAAATTTCACAACAAAGCGAAAGTATGGACCTAACCATAAAACATTGACGTAAGCATTCATTTCCTCGATCTGATGCTCTACAAAAGCTGAATCACTTCGATGCTCTGCTATTAAAACAACACATTGAAATTTCTGGCACAAAGGGCTGATATATAATTCATATCTGTATAATGAGATATGCAGTGAGAGCCAACATTCTGACGCCAACATTTACTTACTCTTCCCCGCGACTTAAACTGCTCAATACATCATTTACCATCAAAAAGTTTTGATATAAGGGACTTGTGCTGTTACTAAAGATGCTATAATGCCATATTTCCTTATTGTTATCCGAAGGCACTTTTGAAATAAACCAAGCGAAACGTCCTGGTAAAGTTGACACTCCCGCTTCGTAAACTTGACTGGGTACAACAGCGTGACCCAATGAAGGCATCCAGACTTCCAGATTAATCATAGACATACCGGGTTGCCTGTAAATGTAACAAAAGTTTACAAAAAATATTCCGATTCATAACGCACCGTACAAACTTTATCATATTGAGCGTAGTACGCAATTTCTTTTCTTCATAAGATATATCGTTTAATACAGCTACTGGATTGTCCAAGGGCACAATAGAAACGTTCCGAATATTCAAAATTTCACTTAGGAATATTGCAAAAATTCGTGTCAAAATTTGATGTGAAGGACTTTGAGATGTTTGCAAACCAATACGAAGCGTTTGCAAGCTGATAGTTGATGAAGTTCGTCCTAGGAGAGGAAAAATTTTGTGTTAATGTAAAAATTCATTATTGATTATTGATTATCATATATTAATTTAAGTTGTAAGTATATTCAAGTGGGACAAGAACTAAAGAGCTAAATCTATTCATTTTTATTTCTTCTCTTAATTGAATCATAGTAGGATTAAAAAACCCGACTAAGGGACATGTGTTATACCAGAAAACTACCTTGAAAGGACAAAGACATTCTCCAATTTAGTTACAATAAACGCGCGATACACAAAACTGTTACCAAAATCTCATAAGATCTCACATAATCGAAAGCAGAAAGTAATGAATGGAAGATATAGTAGAATTATCAATAAGTCAAAACAACGCATGCTCACTGTACTAAAAAAGAAGGACAGACGATATCAAAAATGGAAAATGGACAACGGATAAATTCCCGCTGAATGATTTCCCAGAATTACACAGATAAGGAACCACCATGTACTCGCCTCGCGTATTAATAGAAGCAATTAAACGCATGAGAAAGAAAGTATCATGAACAATCCCATGAGTGATTGATTTAAAAAATTAAATGATTGTTTGTACTTGCCGAGAGCACAAGTTTCGCCAGCCCTATCGTTTGTCGTCAGGCAATCGAATGTTTAGTTGCCAGCCCGGTACAAAAAGGCTAAAATAGTTTATTTCGAACTGTTCTACTTCTAAACAGATAACATAGACGGCCTAGATGATTTTTGAAGTCATAGGTTTATTAGTGACCAATGCTTTGGAACAGTCGACGGGTTCTCTCTTAACTGATTTAGACTAACGGGGGGCCACCGGTGTTGACGTAGTCCTACATTGCACTCCCTACCAATGCTCATTTTCCAAAAACACAACTGATTCAGAATTATTAATTATGATTTAATTACTTATTATTATAAAAAGGTAAAAACTAAATATTAATAAGCGGACGTAACAAATTAATTTATTCGTAGTAATATAATAATATGTAAAAATACATATTTTATTTCCTACATACCACAATTTCTGAAATAGAAAAGGAATTAATGATGAATTATTGGTCACTAAAAATCATATTACTTTAACATATAACGATTTTTGTCCTCATACTCCAGCGGTGGGGAATTATTTAAATAATCCCCTTTCACTCTATGAAAGAGTGTTTGAAACGTAAATGCAACGCTCACCTTTCTAAACATCAATACACCTTTCCTAACGCTCACCTTTCTAAACATCAATACACCTTTCCACGACAGATGGGGGAAGTGTTTGTTTTATTGCACCTGTATCTCCCGTGGATTTTGGTTTAATACAACTTCATTTATTGAAAAATGTAATTTACAATGTCAAAAATAATTCAATTTTTCACGCCCACTAATCGACAACATATTAGGTTTGTTTAGAGTTTTTTTTTAAAGGTTAGAAACACAACTCTGAAAGAGGTTTTTGCACTCAATACTAATCATGTAACGTTTTTTATATTCAAAATGAATCGAATTGGTCACAGGCCACGCCTGCACGCCTAAAATAAGCTGAAAACACCTCCGTTTTCTAGATGTTTTGCATACTGCTCATGGACTACACAATAAAAATTTCCACGGTATTCCAAAAAAACACGCCACACCCACTTACTAAAACTTAGCCTTTTTTTTCTTTTTTTGAAAATAAAGGTGATCGAAGGAAGATGGTGGGCATAAAAGATTTTGAACGCCCCTTATGATTTTCTTAAATGTTTTCAATATTATGGATGTTGGCACATGGATTCTATCAGAATTTTGTAAGTAACAACTACTTGATTTGATTATGATAATCATTAGTTCCAAAAGTTTAAAATTTTTTTTTGTTTTTTACATATGTGAATATATAAAATGTTTAGTTTTTGTTGACACTCAATTTATTATTTTCATAACATAATAACCCATTTTGGTGAAAATTTTCTAGAGAGTTTTGCTCTAGAATAAATTTTTTCAGAACATGACAAAAACCATCGCAAACAGAAACAGACCAACGTGGATTCACGGTGCAAGAATAATGTTATATATTTATATGAGAATGAGTATAAATAAACATAAATAGAATCTCAAACTTGAAGATTGTTATGGACTTTGTTATATTGGGCAAAGCGATGTAACCATAATCGTGATTAGAAAAGATATGCAGCCAGACAGACAAAAAGGCAGATATACTTGCATTACTTCTGTTCTTCGCGTAGATTAACAATAGAGATTATGAGTATATTATTATAAGTTAAAAACACTTCATAATAATGTAGAACAACTGCTATTTATTAATTAAATCACTGGATACCAGAAAGCTTCGGAACTTAGCTTAGTCACTTGTTTTAATTATAACGTATTTTTTGAATTTATTTACTTATTTGTTTATTTATTTACTTGTTCATTAATTATTTATTTATTTATTTATTTATTTACGCATTTACTTTTAAGCATTCGACACTTACCCTTATAGCCGAAGCATTGATAATTGTAAAATTTTCCATTCGAATATATTTCATTGTCATCGTAGAGCCCTGCAGCTGTTACCTTTAAATGAAATGTTGCATATAAGCAAACCGTAATCACAACAACAAGTGACATTTTCCAGAATTTATGCTGCGGATGTTTATACCACATATACTTTTTCACGGAGAATTTACGTTGGGTGTTATTTTTATTTCCTTTTTTCGCAATTTTCACTGTGCGTCTTCCTGTATTGCAGGATGACTACATGCGTTTGCTTGTATAGGTATCGTTTGCACACATTGGTTTTAACTTAAGTAAATTTACGTTTTCCTGCAACCACTCTGCAAGTGTTTAAATATATGACTATAACTTTTCTCTCTCGTTTTTTTTTTTTTTTTTTTTGGTTGGCCTAACAATAAGAAGAGTTAGTATTAATAATTTACGTTTATTTTAAACAAAGGAAAATATCTCAAAACTCACGTTATTGTTATCAATCTAAACGTATTATTCTATTGAGTTGAAACGATACGTTGAACTTCAAGCTTTAGGTAAATATCTGTGAGCGTTTTAAAAGTATAATTTAACTTCAAATCTTATTTAACTCTTGCTTTATTTGTGCGCGAAACATTTATCGTTCATAAATATTCTTAAATGGGATTCACATCACTTTTGTCATTTATTCTATTTATCTAGACAATATAAGAAATTACACAACAATTACTTCGGATTTTATTGAACTACTTTATCGATTAACAGTGAAATTTAAGCAGATTATAAAGTTCTTCTTTTTTAAAAAACTGGTATAAAAAATTCATTTAAAGCAACACTTTCCTTAACATCTCTTTCTCTGTTATCAAGCGCACACATATAAATATACATTTGCATATACAGTGCAATATCGTCCATGCAATTAATTAAAAAGTGAGTTAATTAATAAGATAATAAGAAACACAACAGTGAATGCATGATCGTGTGTGCATCCTCATCTTTATTATCTTAAGCAAAAAACGGTTATTCTTCTAATACTAAATAAACGACTGAATTGTAAAGCACCTGTTCTAGTCTATTCTTGCATTGATTACTAATGAATTTATTTATTTTGAAAGTTCGCAAATGTACAACAGCAAAAATAACTAAAAATTGTTACGGTGACGGCGTGACCAATTTACGAGTTTCCATAAATTCACCGTAAAAAAAATCGTGAAAAAATGCACGCGTGTTATAAAATAAAAAAACTATGAAAGTTACAATTGCCTGTCAGTGAAAAGTAAACATTTCTTACCATCAACAAACCCCAAAAATTTCCATACATTTGCTTTTCTTTCTAATTTGTTGGCTAAATAGTTTTACAAATTTTTTGATGGGAATTACCAGAGAGTTATAATATATGAAATATATATAGTCTAACATATGTATAATAGTTTTACGAACGGAATGGGAAATTGCTTTTTTTGTTGAAAAATAATGTTAATCCACTAATGAACGAAATAAAGTATGACAAGCTTATTATTCATGAAGGTTCACGGTATATATATATATATATATATGTATTCTCGATAATAATAGCTGACATCCAAATGATCAGTTAGGAAAGAAACTTTACACTTACTAAGTGGTCATGATCTCGATGACTATATTTACGTAGAAGAAAACGATTTTGGCGCGTATTGTTAGACTTTTGCCATTGTAGAGTAATTTTCGTCACTTCTGATGCTCCTCAAGGCAGACATCTTGGCCCGCTTTTATTTTTATTATATATACAAATGACCTCTCTAGTTCTATTCAATATTCCCCAATTTTAATGTTTACAGACGATGTCAGACTTTCCCTCGCCTTTGACTTAAGACATGGCACTAAACTTCTTCAGTCTAATCTTCTAAACTGGTGCATGGTGTTGAATTCAAAAAAAGAGTAAGACGATGTATTTTGGATCGCATAATACGTTGTTCTCTTATTACTGTATCGACAATCACATCCTGGAAAACATCTGCACTCACAAAGGCTTAAGAGTTACCTTCGACTCAAAACTCAAGTTCAGTATTCATACAGAAAGAAGTTTTAGTTAATAAAATTGAATCTACTAATACTAGGTGTTATAAAAATAATTCATTGAACCATATATTACCAGGTGTTCAATGGCTCATGCCTTACAATGTGCTTGTAGGCTAACTTTTGAATACTTGTCGATAGTTTGACGTCCTACTTATAGATGCTATATCGATCTCCTGGAGTCTGTTCAACGGGATTTTTTGTTGTTTGCTTCACGCGGTTTAGGTTGGAATCTTTCCGTACTACTTCCGCTAATAAATACTTCTACTAATAAACGATTAAAGCTCATTGATTTGCTAACCTTGTAAAACGTCATGAAATGTTGGATGTAATCTCCGTCTTTAAACTATTAAAAGGAGAACTTTATTCGCCGGCTTTATTAGACATAACCTTGGCAATGACTCGAGATAATATATGCTTTTACAGCTACTAGCAGCTGTCGAAATAATTACGAGTTATTCAATCTGTTTCGGGTTAAAATGCTCAACGATCATTGTCTCGTACTTGACTTTTCTGGTTTGTTTACTAATAAAATCAAAAACATTATATTGCATAACTAACCGCTAAAATCTTGTGTGCTTTGTACAAATTGAGCTTACGTTTCTGATTTATAGCCTCCAATATTGTATATTAGTTCCTTTACCCTATGTGCCTGCTTTTGTGATTAATATCACAGTTTAACATTTTGATTTAAGTTCACTTCAGTCAAGTTGTACTTTTAGCACAGATAATGGGTTAACAAATTGTTTACTTTGTAAATGAAACTGTTAGGTTTGTTGTGCCTTTGACTAGTAATACCTTTTGTCGAACAAATAAGTCATTAAGAATGTCGATTTATTTGGTTTTCGTTACGATTACAATTTCGTTTTCATTTCTTTAGCTACTTTTTGCAAACAATCCTTGAACAATGTATTCTATATACAAATCACGAATCATATAGACTGCATATAAAGCCGTTGTGCGAGGACGTTCAATCAACGAACTACGAAAACGTTGATTAGGTTTGCGCTCCTTAATAGGCGTAGGTGTATGAAACCATCATACAGTGGTTTGGAAAAGAATATTAATATGGAAGCGATTATGAAACAAATTTGAAGTAGTTCGAGATTACGTTTTGGTACTTGCGCTGTGTGTTCGAATTTTCTTTTCTCTACTTGGCGATCTAATAGTTTTTGTATTTGTGGTGGCTCGTAAGGAAATGCGGAACGTTGTGATATTAGTTTCTGTAACTTTTGGAAGCTTCTGTTACTATGTGAGGGAAAAAGCAAAATTTACTTACTTTCTCAAATTTTTGTTATTTCTTCTACTTTAAGCCGATCTTTTCGTTCGTTCGAATAGCTGCGTAGTAAATCAATACCCGAAAAACGCAATGATTCCTTATGCCATTTCACCCAACAATAAACGCATTTGTTTTAATACATCCAAACACTGACTATCCTTCTAGTTATTTTCTATAAAGTTAACACAATTACATAATCAATTGACTAAATTTGTCCGGCTGCAACTTACCTCGTAAACGCTTTCTTCTTACTCCTTCCTAACAAAAAAAAAAATAAAAATAAACTTAATAAAAAGGAAATTACAATAAAATTACACCAATACCGGCATTTATATATATAAGAAACAGCTGCTTTTATTCCATGATTTCTAAATGGATTTAAATGCTTTCAAAGTTTTACATTTGAAGAGCGTCTCATTTCCATATGTAAAAATTTTAATTCCATTGGAAATTGTTCAGATTTATAACCGTCTTTATGATACACATCGTGCTCGCACAGATATTCTTAAGAATATTACCATAGAGAATGATATGTGTCACTTGTCATAGGCCAAAATCGATCGAATGGTTCGCGAACCATGTACTAATGAAGTATCGTCCACTCACCTAAACTCACATTTAATTACGTTACTAACTAAAAACAAAACTCAGCGTTTATGAATGCTGCAACACAAACCTTTGTTATCTTTGCTATACGATTTTCTACGATTGCCTACTTTATATATATTACATTTTCATATTCATTAAATCCGATATGAGAAAATTACTTATTATTGACTGCCTCATCACCCTACTCAAAAGTACAAAAATAATTCGTCGTACAAAATACCAGGCAATATGCACCAATAGATCGAATAGATAGTTTTTCCTAGATGATGTAAACGCCATTAGGAACAAATTTTTTATATCTGCAAGCATGATTTTATTTATGGATTTAAAAGTTTAAGCAGCAAAGTTTCATTGTTTAGCTCAATTTCTGTAGTTTTAATGACGTCTATAAGAGTGATTGATGGACACAATTTCTCATAATAAAATTACATTCTTGCAGAAACGATGAATCTGCACTCCCAATGATTATTTGTAACGGAAATCAAACTTATTTTGGGGATAAATATTTTCTATTAAACTGAAAGTTGCCGGTATGTCTTCCCGATCGAGATTGCAATTTATTATTTCGCGGTAGCATTAATATGTATAATTTATAATTTCCGTCCTCAAGGATCAAAACTTGATTACGAGCGTTGATTTTTGGTGAATATCAACCAGATATTTCAAACTTTCCGTACTATTCAATGTGTTCTTCCCGTAAATCGCAAACTGCGTATATTAATATTTCATTACTCTAGTTCACCAGTAATTCTCAACAGCTCAATGAATTTAAAAATTTTCATTACTACCGAAGTCTTAACATTTCTCAGACTTTAATATTTTCGAAAAAGATTTTCGCATTTTTGTTGTCACAAACGGTAAAACCGTTTGTCCCATAAGTATCTGAAAGATGAAATTGTCGTTGGTATTACTAAATTTTAAATCCATCTTGCAGGCAGGTCGTCTCCTAGTAACTGTTCGCAATTTTTCACATTGATGGGGGAAGTAGTTAAGCAACCAAAAAGATCAAAACCTTTGCAACTGCCTATAAATACATGAATATATACAGGTAACCCTCCTATAACGCGGTTTAGATACAACGTGGTTCGCAAAATGCGGAAAATTTCCTGTAACGCGGTACTCCTACAACGCGAGTTTCAAGAATTTTTCAATAAAAGATTTTTTTAAAACCAGTAATCGCTGAAAAGAACCAGTCTGATAGTGGATCAAGCTCGGAATTTGAATTAGGATAGATATGAGCAAAACGTTTGAAACACACGCAAATTATAATAAGTGATATAGAGGAGGGAGATTTGTAGAAGCTTGTGATGTGGATCCAACTCAAGTTAAAGGTCTTTCCTGGATCAATTTCGTCGCGAGGACATATTTAAAGACGATCTTTCTGAACAGGATGACTCTCGTGGTATGGTTGATTGCTTGGTGCAGGAATATGAGGTCCGTTCGAATTTTTTCATCAACATGTTTGATATATAACTGCATTCATTGTTTAGTTTTGTTTTAAATCGTCGTTGAATGTCATCATCCAATTTTATTCTGCAACGCCCGCGTATATATCTATTTTTGTGTAGGGTATAAAATCCATTGTCCGTTTGTCCGTTTTGCCCTTGAAAAATCATTAAACCTAACTTATGGGTACATCGCTAATCACATACACATATATATTGTGTTTTCATATTTCCTTCTCTGCCAAACGTGTCGCGTGATTTTCTACCTGTTATTTGCAAGAGCGAAGAAATATGAAAAGAGAGAAAATTGTCCGTTTTTGTCCGTATGAAGAGAGAATGTCCGAAGTTAGTTTGTGGTAAAGAATAAGGGTGGGTTTCTAAAAGTTAAAAAGAAAAGAGTCAGTTGAGTTTAGACAGTCAACTCAACCAAGAGTGTTTTTAACTAACGTACAACGGAAAGTAAATGTGAGCGGTGTTAATGCAAAAACATAGTAATTAAATGTAATATAAACAGTAAAAAAAGAGCAAGAAAAATTAATTTTTAATTGATTTCAATTTAAATCAATAAGTTTAAATATTACTTATGCGTATTCCCATTATCTTGCGTTGACCTTTTTAAAAGAAAAGGTGAACAATAAAACAAAATCATGACATTTTTGATATCAACCATAGTTTTGTAAAACTATTATTTAAAAAAAAAAATTTTTTTTTTGAAGAATACGAAAGAATTATGACGTAATAACAAAAAGGAAAACTTTATAAAGATTACCTTTGGATTATGGCACTATATTCCATTATAAGGATTATATTTGCTCAATTTTAACAACAAAGCAGCAACTACAGGAACAACAACAACAAAGCAGAGTATGCTAGAGACGTAACAGCAACAAAGCGGAATAAGCTACATATAAGTTTATTTTTATTATTATTATAAAAATAGATATTAAAAACAAATAATAACGAAACAAAAATATGTTTATGTAAATTGATTAAATGTGGAAAGGAGGTGGTGAGGGAAAGGGAGACACCTGGTCTGGCTGAAATGTAGGGAACAAGGACTGTCACAGTTCTATAGCGAGTGGCAACTGGACTGGCAGTGGCAAGGAAGCAAAATGATTCACAGCTCCTGCCACCACAATTCTTATATTATCATATAATAAAAGCAATCAACATCATTGTTAAATATCATCATCAAATTTTATTCAATGCGAAACCGTATACAAATACATGTTAAGAATCAAAAAATTTCACTGTTAAAATAGAATTTAAATGGCATTACACACCGAACTGCAAACAGCTGTAAGGCTGAGCGGTTCAAATGTTTCAAATAAGAAATTATAAAAAATAATAAGAAAATTTCAAAATCATAAGAAAATGACACGTCTATAACAAATATCATAATTTTAGCGTATTTTTCTCGAAAATGATTTTTAAAAACGGCAAGCAACACAACTCAAAAAATATTTATTTTTTTCATTGCAATAAGAATTTAGCGATATGTGCGGATTTTCCATGAAACGTTTGCTTGTCTGCAGTGATATAAAAACATTCAAAATCATATTCATTTTATTTTATGACCTTTAAAAGTTTTGTATATTTTTTGGTCCGTAGTTGTGGGTACGGATTAGGGAAGTAATAGGATGATACGGTGATGACTTGATTGATGAGTTCTTCTTGAATGCCATCTGTTTTCTTATTGTACTGCTATATTGACGATTTGACAATGTAGGCGATGAAACTTCATGTAGTTATTCCAGCTGCCGACTCTGATGATATTTAATAAATATAATTTTTAAACATATATTTTATTCTTAACATATAGAAAAAAATTCAATAAATAATTGCATGTAATTGCTTTTTCAATTTATTAACATTTTCATTCATGATTTTCAATTTTTAATCTAACACAGGTTCATTTGCAAAGGTAGCTCACAAGACTTGTTCAAAAATTATTCTAGACAGCTGCTGACAACAAATGTAGTGTCTTTCTAAACATTCTTGAATCTACGTCCACGATAAAACGAAATGTCAATTATTCTTACGTGAGAGTTTTATCACACAGAATGAAAATATTAGAAGAACTATCATCAACTTTCAAAATCCCTGTCCACAACAAAAGGCAAAGCATATTTGTTATTTTCTCGGACAGTAAAGCAGTTCTACTCCTGATAAATAAGAAAAATCCATATAACCAATACGTATTTAAAATGCACGAAATGGTAAACGAATCTCACATGGAGGATGTTCCCTACCAGACATTACGGTTCCTTTTGAAATGAAGAAGTTGATTCTTACGCATAACAGTTGGTTCATCAGATCATCTCTCAATACTTAAACAATGAATCTAAGAAAACTATGTGACCAAAACTGATCAACTCTTCTACAAAGTCAAGTCAACCTCTAATTTTAGATCCATATCGAAAGCGACCTCCAATTTCTGGCAGATTAGAACACACACACAATACACTAGATGGCATGTGTGATATTTGTGATACAAGGGAATCTTTTGCAAAGTTGCATAGTAACGGTGAGAGAGAAAAATATAAAGATAGAAAAATCTGGAGTCTGTCTGTATAAATGAATAATTGTTAATCATAAATTACATTATAAACATATAAAATAAGAATAAGATAAGATACTCAATAAAAATTCTTTACTTTTTCTACGAGAAATACAGTATCAGTATTTGGCATCGCTAAGCCATAAAAACGGCAACAACGGTTTGTAATTTAAAAAGAAAATGACCTAAATTCGTGTATAAAGAAATTTGTAATTTTAATACCTAAAAACTCAATTTGCTGAACAACTTAAATTGATTTCTTGCAAATCAATTACGCTCACTGTATTGCAAATCGCGTTTGTTTCATAACTTAACACAAGTTTTGTATAACACTTTCTATAATATTGTTACGAAAAAGCACAGTTCGTATCTCTGGATCGTGAAAAGCTTAGATTTTGGTTATTTACAATTTACTTTATTTACGAAGTAATATTTACAAACTCAATTACTTTACAATTTATTATAAAGGAATTATTTCCTTCAACACCTAGTTACTTCTCTGATATTCCTAGTCGACTGTCCTCGCTAAGCAAAATTCTCTGCTTATAAACCCTACGAATATCACAAACTCTACATACCCTCTGCTATACCTGCGAACACGTACTTTCATTAATCCCATTCCAGACAGATTTCGCGCGAATTCTCTATCAATTTTTGTTTTTATTGACAGCTGCAAATATGTCTTTTTATGACCGCGGTAGGTATCACATTTAAAGGAATTTCCTCTCCATAGATTTATCAAATTTGTTGTAATTGCCTTTTATTAGTTTGTGATTTTCGTAACAATATATATGACCCAGTTTGTATTTAATTTGGATTGTTTGTTGTTGCTTATATTATGCCGTTTGTCTACAGAAAACAAGCAAATGTCAATTTGACTCTCATTTTCATGGTTATTAGTTCCCAATAAATGATACTCCCAACAACTACAGTTGAAATGACGCTTAATGATATAATTTTTATTCTCAATTCTCGTCTCAAAGAAAAGGGAGCATTAATAAAAAGCAACCTAATTACTCTCCAGAATTCGTCTGTGGTAAATCTGTCGATTACAATATCTATCGAAGGATTATAGGCAATAGAAACTTGTCAACTCTGTTACCGGTTTGTTTTTATGAAATAAACGATAAAATGAAAGATTGCGAATTTTTATTAAAAATCGACAATAAGGAAATTCTTATTGAGGTAAGACGATATTATTTGACGTCCCTTTTATCTCATTAATGTCTTTCTTTCTATTTCAGATATTGAATCATGCCATAGACTTTTTGATTGGGAATGGAAACCGCAACGAGCAAAAAACGATGCATTTATGCTACAAATATGGCTTTCATAGTCCAGATGATTTTATGCTTACCATTCGCGCTTTGGCAAAATTCTTTAAAAATATATGCTGCGACGTTGGTTTAGACATAAATTCTGAGTTCCCAAATTTGACACCGGAACTACAAAAACTCATCGAAACTATACTAAACATACGTCGACCGGAAATAACTCTTTATCTGATAAGACAACTTAATGCTCAAAACTATCCATTAATGGAATCTTTTGACTGGGATACTCGTTTGGTAATGGGCGATAGCAATTATGCCCACAATCGTCGATTATTAACAACACTGACCCTTCGACTACTTATTAGCGGTGATAGAAAAGATATGCATCGTCTACTGCACTTTCAAATGGACAAGACGAAATTAAGTGATTTTATTGAAGCCATAGATTCAGCTCTAAAACATGCCGGTGCTTAAATAATAGTGGACGAATTAATTTGCGAACGATACCGAAATTGAAAGATTAAAAATTCATTTGGATACGGCGTATTTTGGCGCTGGGTCGAAAGACGTCCTTTCTGGAGGAAATATATATGAATGCTGCAATTGATTTAACACATTCGACTATTACTCTCACTAATAATATTAATATTTCACATTTAATAGTACCATTGCACAGTAAAATTTCGAATTTAAGGGCAAATTGTTATTAATTACCCTTTTCTAGTTATAGACACTAAGAGATTGGCAGTCAATTACGGGACAAAAGATTTGGCATAATGAGGTTAGATAAAAGTCTACTTCGCCGAATTAATAAGGATTTTGACCATGTTTTTAATTTTACGATTCCGTTCTAATATCGTTTGGCCAACGAAATTGGACCTGCGCATCTTGAACTATGGGATCGAAATAAACATAACTGGAAATTGGAATTGAAAATTAGTGTTTGTAATTATCTTTTCAACCACATATTTCAAATTCTTAATATAGTATTTTTAATAACAAGTAAAAATATTTAATAAATTTGAAAAAGAGAAAATCATATTCGCTTAATATACTGCAGATACCTTAGATAAACCTACGGCTATTCAAAATTCTAGACGTCCTTGGGCAAATCAAGACCACAAGCACAATTTATCGTCTTGAACACCTTTCAAAATTAATTTTAAAACCCGCACGTAATGAAAACTTATATTCAACTTAAAATAAAACCTATGCTAAATAAGGCGGTAGCATATTTTATGCGGAATGCATTAAAATGAGATCTCACACGACTGGATTCCAATTATATGCTAGACAGAAAACGTTCCATTTCAATAAAGCAAACTTAGTTATTTGAAGTAAATTAAAAAATTAAAAAGAACGGAAGATCGGATAGAAAATTGGTCATTGTTCTAACATCCTTAGGAAATTGAATTAGAAATTTTATACCCATTACTCAAAGATAGACGTTCTGGCTAGTAAACAAAAAAGACTCGTATGTTTATTTTACATTGTTAAACAATTATTTCCTCTATTATATCTGCTTGAAAGCAAAAAAATCAAAAATGCTGTGAAAAAGTTATTTTTTCTTTTAAAAAATTGCAATTTCGTCACTCTAGAAAAAAGGACGCCGTTTTTCTTTTAAACAATTTCAATTTCATGATGCTATGACTTGTTCTTCTAACTCTTTTTTGTTTCCCTTTACAGCCCGAAGCCACAGAAAGTATTTTACAAAAATTAAAAAAAAGACAGCAGCGAAAGTAGTAAAAGCACTTGTATTATCATATGAAAGACGTCTAAGACGTTCAGTGTGAAGTTGTCTAATACATATATGGAAAGAGTAAACTCCTTGGGCATCTCGCACACTAAGTCAAGCCTCATCCAATAAAATTTTACCGCTGTCTGCACTGGCTGTTAAAGTTGCCCACGTATTTTTAGATGCCTTCGCAGGTGGTTATGCAGTGAAATAGAGTATGTATGTAATTTGCAATAGTTTTAATGAAATAACGCTCACCATGGTCCATAGAATTGCATTTAGGTTTTATTCCGATAATAGTACGAAACTTTCTAAACTTGTGAGTGAACTTTATTAATATTTGGGAATTTGTTGTATATGCCTACCAAATGAGCCAACAAACTTTGTAACGTATATATGTAAATACTTGAATGAAAATCTCGGAAAATATTGTTAAGTATGATTTGAAATTAAAATTATAATTTTCATTATTCAGTTTTAAATATTGCTTTAACAAAATATATATCTGCGGTTCAAAACACGAAATACAGCCAACCTTTTTAACTTATTTGCCAACAAATTTATACAAGTAAGAGGCGATGTAATGAATAAATAAATAGGTATGTAGATCACATGTGTAGCAAATACCTTTAAATGCTTAAAACACAGAGAAATAGGGGGAAAAAATATAATTTCAATAAAAAAGATATTTTGCAAGTTGTACCTCAAAATTATAACTTAACTATTAAGTCGAAATACCAGCCCTAGATTATTAAAATAAAGATATTCCAATCATCCATCCCCAGTGGACTGATGTTGCATGCCGTAAAGTATAATGTACTGAAGACGGCTGCAAAGACACCTTTACTCAACTGATACCAGCTGCCATGTATTGATTTTTGTAATAATAGGCGCAGAAGCCCACAAATATTGAAAATGCCGTTGTTACAATAAATGATTTGGGCGTTAATAGCTGCGGTATCCAATGGCTTAATGTATAACTGCTATTACTTTTTGCATTGCGTGCGAGTTTTTTCCGTCTTTCCAAAGCCAATTTCTCATCCAGCTTACGCCGCTCTTGGCTACGAATAAAAGATATTACAAAACATCCATTTTAAAAGCAAAACTAAGTATCATCGAAAGTATCCATTTGCAAACTTACTCTTCTCGTTCCAACCTTTCCACCTCATCTTTAATCATTGCCATTGAATACTTGTCATATAAATGGCTGGATTTCTTTAAAAGTTGTTCAATAGGTAAGTTTTCCGGAAGTTTAGAAAGAAACAAATGTATTGAAGCCATATCACAGTCCTCCTGAAATATATCATCAGCTCTATATAATATAATGGCAGCCGTTACAAATAATGGTGAATATATCGGCGAAGCAAGAAAATAGTCGTACAAACGCACTACTGCCTTATAAGAATTAAGACTGTGACCAAACCATGTCAAATACCAAGGTAGTGCAAACATGGTGCCCACACCAGAATGTTGAAGAAAACTGAACAATTCGGAATTTTCAAAATTAACAATAGGCCATATGAATAACAAACGCTTTTGTGTCGCATCCATTGTTTCTTGCATGCATTCGGAAAAATGGTTTGTCGACAATATATCCATGACAGCGAATGCCACTTCTTCTCCTACTACAAGAAGAAACGTCACAGCCACGTCGTGATAACCTTGATAGTACCGCAAATCCGGATATTTGCAGATTACTCGCATAATCAAAACAGTCAGCTGATCTTGCAGAGCAATGCGCTGTTCATATGGAATACCTGGTGGAAAACGTTTTAACGAGCGATTCACATCCAAAACTACTTGATTATATTCGGGGTGAGTTTCAAAATCGCAGAGTTTTGGTGCGGGCACTAAGCTTGTTACATCCACACCAACTAAGGCCGGCCAAAGTGTTCTACGCAAATCATCTGTAACCAGGCCATAGTCTGAACGAGCCAGCTCTCTTAATACATCGATTTCTATATGTCCTTCGCTCTCTAAGAGACATTGTTCAATTTTGCATCGCTTTTCAATTTCTTCGGAAACTTCCGGGCCTAAATTGGATTAAAATGTTGAATTAATTGTAGATATAAAAGACGCGATATTTACTTACATTCCTCGAAACTTAACTTTTGGGGCTGATCGATTTTTATCAAGTCCTCCTCTGACATATTTTAGGCAAATCCTACAAAAAAATTTGCTGCGTATACACAAAAGAGAAAAAAAATACAATTTTCAAGAAAAAAAAAATTACAAATATTTTATATCGCCACATATATCTCGTCAGTGATTATCAGCTGTTTCATTTGATGATGATACAGGATTTTTACACTAGCTTGGCAACCCACTGTACGTTAATCGTTAATACGACGTGCATTGAAGTCATAAAAGAACAAAAGTAAAACCCAAACGCGTTAAAAAATATTATATGTATATAAAATGGAAATTTTCCTATTCGATGGCGTGATTGTGTTTTCCGCGTTTCAAACACAAAAATATTTGCATTTGTATGTTTTAGTAAGTTAAGTAAGTTTAGTAAGTCAAAATTTTCTCCGAACTTTCTCAACGGAATCTAGTAATAACTCTGTTAGTTTGTGTTCCTTTACAAATTTTTTGACACAATGTGATACTGTGTCTAACGTTTCCTAAGCAGAAGCATGTAAAATTCTGTGCTTTTAAATGAGTACGGGTTATAATACACCTATAAGCTTATATGTATGGAAAACACCCGAAGATTAGCCGGCAAATATAACTTGTTTTGATTTCTTTGTCAATTTCATATTGAAGGATTCTAAATCTTACGTTCGTCAAATGTTTTAGTGTATTTCAGTGAACGTTTTCTTTAGGAATAATTCATCTTTATCTAATATAGTATGTATATAAATACCTTATATAATATATTTTACACAATTTTTCGCGCCAGTATTTAAAACGCTTTACGCCTTACCTAGACTTATTCATTTTGGACGGCTGCTTTTCCAGAAAATATTTCAGGCCTATACACTGTAATTTAATTAATTAAAATATTCAATATATATTTTTTTCAATACTGATAGTGTCACTTCTGATGAAATATCTGAAAACGATTGTTCCTTACAAATTTATTGAGATGATAATAATCGGAAAATGAATTATATAAAAACGATTTTTTTTAAATTATATTTTATTTAAGCGAACTAAAAGGAGTGCACTTGGAAATCGAATGTCTTACAAATTGACATACTTTGATCTCGAGACTTGGCAGTTTATAGAGCTGCGTTTTCTTTTTTTAAGAATTGCAATTTAAATGTATAATTTAAACAAAAGTTTATAGTCAGACGTCGAATCTACTTTACAACACCATAAAAAACCATACGCGATTGCAACAAATGTAAATCAATATATATAACACCTCATCAATGGTCACAATTACTACAGTATCATTATTACATTAATATTATTATATAATTCCCCACTTATCTAAATATGAAAAATTTGATGCAGTACAATAATGTAACAATCTAGTAAAAAGAAGAAGAAGAAATAACTACCTAAAACTAATCGCCTTTTATTTTTTACGTCAACACAGCAAATCATCTTGTTATTTGTTGTATTTTGACATTACTGACCGGTCTACGAACATCTGTTCAAGCCTGCAAATCGTCACATCTATCTACAATTGGCAACTCTCATTTTTTTGCATCAAAATTGCACTTTTTGATCATTTGTTTTTATTGAATTTGAGGAAAAGTACCTCCATTACTCTTGTGATACAAAATTGAATTCCTTTTTCTAACCAAAAAGCTTACTGAATATATAAGCCTTATCACTCACAATCACTAAAGAAAAATTGCTTTGTCATTTTATACACAAATAAGAAAAACGAAAATGACTAAGAATTGTTGTGAAATAATGGAAAGACTTTCAAAAGGATTTATTTCTCAATACGAATTCGAAGTAAAACGTAAAAGAGCAACAAATTGTGTTCAGATATTAGATCTTATTTCTATTGCAGACATCCAAAAAAAAATATGATATTGAACTGAACAAAGGAAAAGTCAATAGAGAAACTATATATGAATATGCTACATGCTTAGTACGTAGCGAACGTCGAGATGATATTCCTAAAGTAAGTACGTAATAAATAAAAGTGAACTATATTGAATGCATTGGTATCGATACAAAGTTGTGAAATAAAAGAAGATACATTTGAAAACGAAAACGCCAACTGCAATTTGTTTTAAGCAAACATACAGAAAAGCAGAAAATTAAATCCGATCAAAATTTAATACAAAGTTGATCTTATCGAAACAGAAATATTTCACAACTTTTCAACAGATATTTAAGTTGCCTGTTCATATGTTATCGCAAATGCAAAGATAGCAGAGAGGTATTTAAAATTTCATAATTTTACGACAGGGTATTGGATTCTTGGAAGATCTCCTAGGATCCGAGAGCAGTGCAAATGACAGACTTGATGTCATATTTCATTTAGCACTCGGCAACGTTCGATTAGAAAATCTTTCTAAAGGCCGCAAATACTGTGAAGTCTATCTCAAGAACGAATCGAACGATGAAGTTCTCTGTATGCTGGTAATTCTACCCAAATATGTGTTTGTATGCGAGTAAAGTTAAATATTAAATGTTTTCAGGAATACATAAAAAAGAAGCAAGCAGAAAATGAAAACCCAAAATTTGCAGAATGCCTGATCGTTGCTGGAATTTTCATATGTGCTATTGGTGTTCTGATCAAAGCTAAAAAGTCATGAACCCGTTTCAAATTTCATACTCTCTAAGCGATAAGATTCTGCAAATATATTGAGTTTTATTTACTGTAAATTCCATCATAACATATCGTTTAAAATCGTTTAAAAAGCATTTTGAGATGTTTTTGACTTATTGGAAATTGACCTTAATAAGTCTTCTTTATTAACTTAAAAAATATTAAATTTTTCTTTTTTTTTTTTCTTAATATCTGCATTTTACTCTTTTGCAGTAGGCAAAAGCATAAAAAATAAACCCAGAAATTGGCATAACAGACGATTACAGTCAAGTAACAAAGTCTCCATAAAATTAATAATCAAAAATCATTCCTTAAAAAAAAGACAAAATAACAGATTCGTTGCAATTGTGTGTGTTTTCAAATACATTGTGATACATGGAAATAAGTATTTTAACTATACATAAACTTATTTTGTTGCAAACTAATGTAAATTCAGTATTCAGACGACATATGTACACAAGTTTTAAATAATACTATAATTCATAGACGTTTATCTAATTCCTAATGCGCTAAATGTTTTTGCCAAATGTATAATAAAAAAGTTCTGTATCACAAGCAAACATAGAAATGAGTCATTATTTTCACAAAATCTGAGGTTAATACTTACTTAACTGCTCAATTTAGCCAGTATTCATTGGCTAGATTATTCTAATTTATACAATATCAGCTACTTTTTAAAACATGTCACCAACGGTTTATATTTTTAACAAATTCGTAAACTTAGAACAAATTAAAACAAATTAGTGTGAGGTAAATGCATCCAAAATTTTTGAGTTATAATTGGCCTATATTTTCATGTTTTCAATAATTAATCACTTCTTTAATTGCGGACAAGCATCGATATTTGTTGGGCAAATAAAATGGTTCAAAAACATGAGGAAATGGAGTATCCCAATCGGTAACACGCTTCACAGGCGCATCCAAGTATAGAAAACAATGCTCAACAAACAATGTATGCTGGCGGAGATTTCAGACCCAAATCCTTGTGTTAAAGGAGCTTCATGTGAAGCAATGCACCGACCAGTTTTCTTCTACCCCATGTTTCTTCCTTACTGAATTGCATCTTGTGAACAGAAGGACAGAACAGTACAATTAGTAGCAGTCTGCATTCTATATTATCGTAGTTTATTCTTCCTGGGGATTGCACTGAAATGAGGTTTATTCCACGGATATTATCTTTTCGTAAAGCTTGCTTGCTTTTCCCAAGCTTGCTTCGTTGATCCTTAATTGCAGTTTTGTTTTCTGCTGTCTAAATTTTCATTTGTCAGCTACGATTTTTTCCTTTGCGTTTTTGCAACCGTCTGTTTCGTTGCGTTGCAGTCTCCTTCAGCTGCCTTCTGCATCTACCTTTTGTTATTTTGTTGATATTTATTTTCCTTGTTGTTTCTTAAACAATTGGATACTTGGCTTTCCCAGTCAATAAAATCCTATTCAAAAAAAATTATTTTTTGTATTCGTAATATTTATCTTTAGTACTTTCCCCCTAATTATTTATCTATTTTTTGAACTCTTGTTGCATTTTTACATTACATAACTTCTTTTTTACGGACATAAAATTCAACGTACTCAGTCACCTAAGCCAATTTTTTGTTTTGTTTTTTAGAATAGCTTTCTTTTAACTAGTCAATGTTTTAAATGTTTTAAGCTCTTACTTGTAGCCACATCAAAGTGGTTAGGTTAGAATTTATTTTCCACCCTTTTGGTTCACTTAAATGAATGCTTATTTTAAAAAGAAACTTTTTATGTAATTTATTTAGAATAGTTGTTGTTTCCCTTCTCGTATCCCAGAGAGATCATCTAAGTGATGTTGCTTCGGTTGTTCAACGGAAGAAAGGAATTAAATCAAACTTAGGCAGATTTTTTTAGGAAAAAGAGGAAGCTGAAGGGGTAAAGGACACACTGCTTGATAGTTTTCCAAGTATCATGTCATATCTATTGGTAACCTTTCAATGGGACTAAATGACCCAAAAAAAGCGGTCTGCAGATACTCTAACAATGGAAGGTAAGCTAAGTAGCAAATAAACTCGAATGTTCGGTGGGAGAGTTATGATTAATTTCACATTTCAGAACTTGAACGTTTCATAGCGAACGTAGAAGCCAAAGGAGAAAATCCGCAGAATTTAAAATGTATTTTCTTAAATGCTTGCTTTCGTTCTAAAAATGTAGAAAAGACTGCAAGTTTTGAAAAATCTTTAGGATGAAAACTTCCAGGCTGGTTCCGTTGTGTATGCTTAACTAATTGACTTGTATGTGTAGCACGAACGCATCGAGGATGCATTAGCTACTTATAAAAAAGTTATAGCTAAAGAACCAAATTTTATATTGGATTATTATAAGACAGTTAGTGTAACTGAGCTGCTATTAAAAGAGGATCGTTTTGAAGATGCTTTGAATTTCCTAGAAAAGAACAAGAAAACACGACCACAGGATGAAATAGATACTAGTTATATTTATTCGTCTAGACTTTCGCGTATGTTAAACGCTTTGGCTGAATCTGGCAATGTTGACCGTTACAAAAAATGTTTGATACTTTAGTCGGAGGCAATTCCATGATACCCAATAACATCATATTAGGGCCTTTGATTAAGATAAGACCTAAATTGCAATGAAATTCGTAAACTAATTTCTTTCTCATTTCGTTTTAAGGTTCACTTAGTTCGAGACGATATACCGAATGCTATGCAAACCTTCGGAAAAATCTGTGAACAGTATAAAGCCACTCCATGGAAAAATGAGTTAGCTCGTCGCCTGATACAGGCGAAAGATGCCAATAATTTACAAAAGCTAATCAATCTGAGCACTAACATACATGGAGAAATCAATAGTTTACACGACTTGGTATTTATATTTGTCGAGTATGGACGAATCAGAATGGCTCGGAAAATTTTAGAGACTCCTGGATTGCGCACCCGGCCTCATCGCATTGACACGGCTGGCAAACGCAATAAAAATGAGAGTATGGTCGAATCATTATTGAAGCTACTAAAGACCTTAATCATTAGTCGAACTATTAGTATATAGTTTTTTGAATTGATAGGGTTATCTTTCTTTCATCACAATAGATCTAATAAATTATTGGCAAGCAATGAAGGACTTTTATGAAAGTTTTGCTTTATACAACGTATACTCTTTAATTTATCCAAAGGAAATAAAATTTTGAGCATCATTTTGGACGAATATCAGCTAAATTAATTCTATAATTCACCCACAATAGAGGAAAATGTTTACATTATAAATTTACAAATTAAAACTTTCGATTATATTAATATGTGTTCGTTTGGAATTAAGTATAAAAATAAAGGATATAAATCGGTAAAAGCGTGAACGACTAACCAACAGTCTGGTTTTGCACCACCTGTTAATGCAATCAACTCCAATGCCATGGTCAGCAATGTTGGTCCAATAGCTATGCCAAACGGTCAAGGACAACTAATGGAAAGTGTTGTTGGGATTAATAACAGCATTAATAAACCGAAGGTTGCTACTTTTCAATATGGCAAATGTGTAAGTACATGTTATTACAAATAAAAGAAATAACAAACTTTATATTATCCAATAGGTTGGCTTCAGGAAATGTGCATTTGGCCGCCACCAACTTATGAGACTGAGACTGAGGTGGGATTGCCACATGAACGTCTTTTTACCATTGCATGCATTAATAAACGAAAATAGCGCGTACGGCCAGCAAATTGTCTCTGGCGGATTATTGTTCTATAACGCGGTTTCGTTACAACTTGGTTCGCAAAATGCGGAAAATTTCCTATATCGCGGAATTTTTCTGGAAGCAATTGACAGCGTTGTAGAACGGTTACATGTACATATAATACTCATACCTTTGCAATTAGGAAAGAAAAAATATGCTTTCTGCCTAAACACTGCGTGTGTGCGCGGGTGTAAATGTAAAAAAAAAAAGAGTACATTAATAACTGTCTGTCTCTCCTCACTTACACAAAAATTTTTTATTGTAGAAAGAAGATACCAAGAAGAAAGATACCAACACTTGTATGCTAAAAGAGCTAAAAAGTGTTTATATTGATTATTGCCGAAAAAAAAATGATATTTGCAATTGTATTCGTAACAATTAGACCTCATATCAATCGCGACAACATTTACTACACTCTACTTTTAAGCCATTGCAATGTAAATGACGCTGAGAAAGCTTTGGGTTTATGGACAAAGATGCAAGAGGAAAGTGTTACACCTAGTGATGCATTTCTTGTTAAATTAGCTAAATTATTAGAATCGAAAAATATGAAAATACCATTTTCAGTACCGGAAGTTAAAGAAAAACAAAACGTAGAAATCGAATCGAAAGAGAAACTCGACGAAGTGTCAATTAACAAATCCTCTAATATCGGTGCCGCAGAAGTTTCAAACATTTCAAAATTTCGAAAAATATTGAATGAAGGCGACGTAGAGGCAATGATCGCGGCAAAAAACATGCCTTAGATACATTTTCTGTCGAATGGTGACATAGATCGTGCCAAGAATATTTGGTCAAAATATCTATCTAATGCGCCACGCTTAATGTTTCAACGAGTTTTACAAACCACACGCGAACATCATGATGGAAAGTTGGCTCAATTACGTGGATCAAAAATATCGGAAGGCGCTCATGTTTGATTGATATACAAACTAGTTAAGGTAACACCGACAAGGCGTTAGAAATCGTTAAAAGTGCAATCAAGGATATTTGTTTTGAGAACATTAATCGTACTGCTTTACTACATCTGAAGGCGTCTTTAGAGGCGTCTTACACGATACCCGAGAAGAAAAGTAAAGTTACAGTAGTGACGACGATGTCACCCCTACCGCAAGACGAAAAGAGTTAGATGCATATGCTAGTCTCGTTTTCTACTTGATTTCGCTGCTTTTTATAATATAAACGAATGGAATATCGACTGGCAACCTTAAGGGAAAACAGACAAATTTTTTCTCTGCTGTGAAAAAAATTAAAAATAAATTTAATAAAAGTTAAAATTTCGGATTTGCAAAACTTTTTACTTTATCTAATCGGGAGCAGTTTATTCTTTATATACTTGTGGTAAAAGTACGTAGTTCTTGTGGTTAAACAACGTCGCTGTGCCAGGAACACTAGCGCTCCATGATTAAACGTAGTAAAGTTGGCAACACCAACCAACCAACTGCGGCACGGTGTGAATAAAAACAAAGTGCTTTGATATAAAAAAAAAAACAAAAAAGGAGTTCCTAAGTTTTTTAAGTGAAAGTGTTTCCCAATCTAATTTCATAAAGAGGTACAAAAAAACTACATTATGGCCCCGGGGCCACCGGACAATAACTCAAACAGATTCCAGCTGTTTTCGGAACATAGTACAACGAAAAGAAAAAAGGACTAACTTCGGGTTTCCAGTGTTACCATCCATTGACCAAACTCCAATTAATAAAAAATACATCATTATCACTGAACCTAACAAAAATTATCGGAACTTTCCATCCATCTTCTTCCTTCCATCGATCTTCTACCTTCTTTTGCCGTGGTAGACGCTTCAGGGCAAGTCCTACTAAATCGGATACTTCACGAAAGTGTCTCGATATTCACAACTGAAGCGAAAGGTATTCTTCAAGCTATCAACTTTGCCAATAATAATAAGCTTAAAAGTATTATTATCACCGATAGCTTATCCGTATTAAAAGCTATCCAAAATCCCTGAATTTCTAAATGGAACACCATTAACATATTAAAAAATGCCATAGCTACATCCGGAGATAATATTAAAATGCTTTGGGTTCCTAGTCATATCGGTTTATCAGGAAATGAGCAAGCTGATCGAACAGCGAAGTCTGCCGCTTCCGCACCTGTAATTATGGCCGATATCATGGAAAAGTTGGACCTTCAAAGATACATTGCAAAAAAAGTGAAAGAGAAAATAATGGAGACTAATAAACAACATAATAATCAGCACTATTCTTTCGTTAATCCTGACCCTGTTCCTCCAATATATCCAACTAATATTGGCAAAGTCAAGATTAGAACATTTCCTAGGATTCGCCTGGGGCATACCATTGCAATACACCAATGGATACTTAAGAAATTTTCTGCCTCTATTTGCAGTTGTGGACAAATTCTTACAATAGAACACCTTCTTTGCATTTGCATAAATCTTACTCTAATTAGAAGAATCGTATTTGGATCAACCAATCCCATGCACATCCTGAAATCAGCTACCGAACATAACATCAATATAATTAATTAATATATAACTTCATTAAAACTACTAAACTTAGTATTTAATATAAGTTTCTGAAAAGAGCCGATAGTCTATAATGCTAATGCTCAATTAATTTCTCTAGTCTAAGAATTCATTTCATTAGTCTGGAAAATATAATAATAATAATAATAACATAAACAAATACTAGTTGAGTTGTCAAACAATTGTATTAAATTTGAAAACTACCTGGTGACTTCATTTGCAACTTAGAAATTTAATACTTTTGAGCCTTATGTAAAATTAACTCGCATGGAATTTAGGTCACTGAATTGTAATTACGTAAATTATTGTTGTTATTGTGTGCGTTTATTTTGTACAGAAACGTCCGGTTGACACAGAATCTTTTGGTGCTCGTAGGTTTTTGTTATTTTAGTGAGAAAGCCATCGTAAATTGTCCAAAACAAGGGTTTTCTGCAGATTTTTTGAATGGAAGAAAAGGTAATAGAATGATAATAGTCGGAGATCTCTAAATGACATGGGGAGACCACGTTCTTCATTTTTGGGAGCCAAGAATATACGCACTGTGCCAAAATGTTGTGCACCGCCGTTATTGTTCACATTAATCGTATAAGCGAAAGGCGTATGCTGTGAATGAGTAAAACGTATAAACACGTTGCCACGTGGCATAAAATCCGTGCCACGCGACAAATTCAAATCTGATTGTTGCCAAAAAGTGTATTTAATGTAATTAATTAAAAAAATTAATTAATTTTAAAATTTTAAATTTAAAAACTGTATTTTAATTAAAGTGCTTATTACGACCTCTTCAAAATTGTTCTAGACAACTACAGGCACTGGTATAGTTATACTAAATTGAAGTTTTATCAATGATTTTCATATCTAATATATTATTTTCTTTTTACCCGATTCTTATCTAAAAGTGTGAGAAATTATTCCAAATCCTAGAAGAATTAGAATACAAACTTCTGGGTGACCAAAAAAGATCACAATAAATATTGATACAAAATAGGATCTCCACCTCCAGCAGAAGCAAAAAATGAAGTAAAATGCAAGAAACCATAATAATAGCTCCAGCTAAAACTCGTAAAGATAAAGGAAGTAATAAAGCAGTAATAGCTACAGATCAAGCAAATAAAGATATTCGATAGAAAAAAATTCTTGTAGCTCGTATATTAATAACCAATAAAATTAAAAAACTCCAGCTAAGTGTGGAAAAAAGATAGACTAAATCAACTGAAGCCACTACGTGAGCAATAACAGAAGATAAAGGTAGGTATACAATTCATTCTGTACCAACTCCGTTGGGTAAATTTAGTTTGGACAGACAAAACATAAATATGCCGAATCTTCTATCTCTACGTGGTCGCAGCTAGAAACGTCATATTTTGCGGCATGAACATGACTAAAAGAAGGTTGAGGTTTCAATCACCGAAACCCGGCGACGGGTATTTTCCGGATTGTAGAAGGAAAGCTCGGAAGTTACTTCTATTTTAGATGACTTTCCTTTTTTTTTTATTTTTCTTTTTGTTTCTTTTTTGTGTTCGTAATGATTCAGAATGATTGTTTGTCTGTCCGATTCTTTGTTGTGTTTAATCTGCAGATTGCAATTTTTGAGATATTTTTGACGGTATTTGATACACGAGACGTATTTTGGTCCAAGGACAAAACGATTGAAAATGGATTAGATCGGAGCACTTTTGCACCACAAAATTAACGACTTACTTACCAAATATGATTTTCCCACATGGCGTTGCCATCGCAGCAAAAGTATTATACTTTTCTTGCTTACTATTACTATATTATACTTTTTTATACATTAAAAAGTTTTGTATAAATAATCACAAAAGATTTTGTTGACTTTTCCCTTCACGTGATAATTTTCTATGTTTATTAACAGCGGAAATAGTTTATTTACATATTTTCACTTCCAAAGTACTTACGAGAAGTAGCTAAAAGTCAAAACAGGCAGATATATATTTCCAAATATATTTGCTAACAAATTTGTTGCCATATTATCCGTTTCTAAACAGATATTTTTGGCTATATTAGTTATTTTTTATATCCATTTCAACCTCTTTAGTTATATTTATTTAAACAATTAGCAACAAATGTTAAACGACGAAAAGTTGTTTTTTTTCCTGCATATAGCGTTTCATTCAGCTGTTTCGGTTTTGCATATGACTGCTATTTTAACCAAAGGCAAAATCAGCTGTGCGTTATCTTCCATTGTAATTCGAGTTTGTTATTCTTACTGACAGAAATCATTTTGGATCTTTCAGGTTGTTCAACGTACGTAATTTGGTTTTATTTAACAACTAAAAATCGAATTGCTTTGTCATTTAATACGGAAATTAGAAAACGGAAAACTATTTGTAATTATTTTGTAGTAATGGAAGAACTTTTAAATGAAATAGTACCTCAGGAAGAGCTAGAAGTAAAAACTAAAAGAGCAACAAATTGTGTTTAGATAACAGATCTTATTTCTTTTGCAGAAATTCGAAAAAAAATATGCTCATGAGCTGGAGCTAGATGGAGAAGTGACTATAGAGACTAAATTCGAATACGCGATGTGCTTAGTACGTAGCAGATATACAAATGATATTCGCAAAGTAAGCAAACAATAAATAAAAGTGAACTATTGAGTACATTGGTATCGATACAAAGTTGTGAAATAAAAGAAGACCCACTTGAAAAGAAAAACACCAAGTGCAAGTGCTTTTAAGCAAATGTATTAAAGAAATGCAGAGCATTAAATCCGATTTTTTTTTTTTTTTAATAAATGCGAAAAGTAGATACTGTATCAAAATAGTTGATCTAATCGAAACAGAAATATTTCACAACTTTTCAACAGATATTTAAGTGGCCTGTTTATATGTTATCGCAAATGCAAAGATAGCAGAAAGGCATTTAAAATTTCATAATTCGACCATAGGGTATTATGATTTTGGAAGATCTCGCCCGGATACATGCAGATGGCAGACGTGATTACATATATTATTTGGCATTCGGCAACGCTCGAATAAAAAACTATTCTGAAGGCCTCAAATACTGCAGAGCCTTTCTTGAAATAGAATCGAACGAACAAGTTCGCTCTCTGGAGGTAATTTTGCCTAAATACGTGTTTCTATACGTGTAAAGTTAAATATTGAATGTTTTCAGGAATACATAAAAAAGCAAAACGACAAAGAAATGGCAAAGGGAATGGCGGTCGCTGGAGGCGCGGCTTTAGTTTTGGGCGGTATCCTCGGTCTGGGCATAGCGTTAGCTAAAAAGTAATGAATCCGTTTCAAATTTCATGCTTTTTAAGGGATAAGATTCTGTAAATATATTGAGTTTTATTTATTGTAAATTCCATAATAACATATCGTTTAAAATCGTTTAAAAAACCATTTGAGATGTTTTTGATTTATTGGAAATTGACCTTAATAAGTCTTCTTTATTAACTTAAAGAAATATTTAATGTGTTTTTTACTTTTTCTTAATATTTGTATTTTACTCTCTTGTAGTAGGCAGAAGCGTGAAAAATAAACCCAGGAATTTCCACAACAGACGATTACAGTCAAGTAACAAAGTCTCCCTAAACTTAATAATCAAAAATAATTCCTTAAAAAAAAAGACAAAATAACAGATTCGTTGCAATTGTGTGTGTTTTCAAATACATTGTGATACGTGGCGGCAAGAAATGTGTATTTTAACTAAACATAAACTTATTTTGTTGCAAACTAAACAAAATTCAGTATTCCGACGACATATGTACACAATTTTTAAAAAATACTATAATTCATAGACGTTTATCTAACTCGTAATGCCCTAAATGTTTTTGCCAAATGTATAATAAAAAAGTTCTGTATCACAAGCAAACGTAGAAATGAGTCATTATTTTCACAAAATCTGAGGTTAATACTTACTTAACTGCTCAATTTAGCCAGTATTTATTGGCTAGATTATTCTAATTTAAACAATACCAGCTATTTTTTAAAACATATCACCAACGGTTTATATTTTTAACAAATTCGTAAACTTAGAACAAATTAAAACAAATTATTGTGAGGTAAATGCATCCAAAATTTCTGAGTTATAATTGGCCTATATTTTCATGTTTTCAATAATTTATCACTTCTTTAATTGCGGACAAACATCGATATTTGTTGGGCAAATAAAATGGTTCAAAAACATGAGGAAATGGAGTATCCCAACCGGTAACACGTTTCACAGGCGCTTCCAAATATAGAAAACAATGTTCTTGTATGCTGGCGGAGATTTCAGATCCAAATCCTTGAGTTAAAGGAGCTTCATGTGAAACAATGACCCGACCAGTTTTCTTAACAGACTACAAAAAAGTTATTTGAATCTCTCCAAGATTTATTATCACTTACCTTGCAAATTGTGTCTCTATCCCAAGGCAATATCGACACTAGATCGATGACTTCACAATCCACTTTCAGTTCTTTTTTAGCTAGCTCTGCCACCTTGGTTATTAGAAAAAGTTACATTTTAGGTGGCTGGAAGTTTTTGAATTTTACCTCTAGCAATACATGCACTTGTGTGCCCCAGCCTATTAAAGTAATATCTTTGCCTTTACGCAACAAGTCAGCTTTTCCGATTTCTGATACGTAAGCATCTGTAGGCACTTCTTCTACCGCAGCTCGGTATAAAACTTTCGGTTCAAAAACGAGACAAGGATTGGGATCTTTAATACAGGCCAATAAGAGTCCTTTGGCTTTAATAGGGCCGCGTGGAACTACTACCTTTAAAAGAATATTACATCAATGATTTGGTATGAATAGAAAGAATTTAGAAAATATTAAAAACACCATGCTAGACCTTGTCGGTCTTGTAGCAATTAGAATGTCAAAAACTGAAAAATACCTTCAAACCTGGTGTGTGGGCAAAATACGCTTCTGGGCTTTGACTATGATACAATGCACCGTGCCCTACGGCCCCGCAAGGTGCTCTAATAGTTAAAGAGCCACAGTTGAAAATACCTCCGCTACGATAACGAAACTTGGCAGCTTCATTTACAATCTGATCAAAAGCCGGAAATATATAATCAGCAAACTGTATTTCTGCAATAGCAGTTGCTCCTGCATTAGCAAGTCCGATTGCAAACCCGGCTATACCTTGCTCGCAAAGTGGTGTATTAAATACCCGATCTTTTCCGTATTTGTCCCTCAGATTAATGGAGCAACGAAAGACCCCACCAAAACCTACATCCTCGCCAAATAGTAACGCCGTCGCATCGTCCCGCAATGCTATATCCATAGCATTATTGATAGCTTGAAACATATTCATCTTTTGCTTATTTTGTGCTGCTGTTGGAGGATCGGGATGATATGTAAAATGAGAAGCTCTGACCACTGACTTATTCGATTTTAAGAAATTAAATAAACACCGCGCTTCCCTATGCATCATGTATTTGATTCTTTTTTAACAGTCAATGATAAATAGATAAGAAAACTTAACAAAAAGTAAAGTAAATTAATGTCGTGATATTGCAAGAGATCGGAAGATTTATGTAATAAACTACAACTACAGTAGCTTAGCCTTGCCACGTTAAGATTCTTTTTACTGCATTCGTCGCCTTTACTCTCCGAAAACATGTTTATTATACTTATTACATTATTTTTTCGATAATTACAAATTTCAGTTTCGAAAAATTTTGAGTATCACATGATAGAATTCCATTTTACTCCGGATAAACACGAAATAAATAAAAATAAATAGCCGCTTGAACGGGTTTTATACAATTTACTCAGAATACAAGGATTAGTAGAAAAGTTTCTAGAATTCCAGGTGTTTTTTATTAAAGCCAAATCGGAACATAGAGTGTGCGCTTTTGTTAACGCACAAAACCACATGATTTCTCCTAGTCGACGAAACCCAGAAAAAAGTTGAGCCACTTCCTGCCTGTAAGTTTCTTTGTAAGCATATTGAATTCGAACTAAATTTCAAAGACTGTTTATGAAACTTCGATCTAATGCCTAAATAGCGTCTCAGAAAGTATATGCGTCCTGGAACAAGAGGAATAGCGCAATGGAAATAGTGTTGTCCAATTGCTGATTTGAAAACTTTTTGTATAAGATTAGAAATAAATAACTTTATAAGTTCCTTCCTTTCATTGAAAAAACAAAAAATCTTCGCTTTCTTTAAGATTACGATCCTATTATCGACGATTTTGTGAAACGTAAGTGGAAAGAGAAAAACATTTGAACTTTATACGAATACTTCTTAGCCTAATGCCAAATAATCTGAGCTAACGATAACGCAAATTCTAAATTCTAAAATTCTAATGTATTGAAGATTTTTCTAATTTCAACACCAACCATTTTGTAATAAAAATGTCAACCCGAAATAGCCCAGTTCAATTATTTGTTTCTCTTTCTGTTAACATCCTCAAAGTGACATCGATCTGCATAAAAATTTTAATCTTTGTATTTCCCCATACCCAAAACCACAATTTCCGCGTAAGTATGCTAACAATAACAAATAAATAAAAACATATCGAGAGTATTTTTCTAATAGTTTGTTGCTTCCTATAATAAATTATGATTTCAATTTGACAATAAAACTTTATATGAAATTCCTTTTTCCGTTCACTTATACCTTTGGAAAATAATAACCGATCTTATAGTATAAAGTTGCTCTTTGAAATGCAATCTTTTTACTTATTGCATGAGTGTGAATATGTTTATTTTGATCTATACGTCTTTTCATTTTTCTTTTATTTTTCTTTCAAATTTTTAACTGTGATTATGAAAAAAAGCTTTTCTCTACTTTATGGCATAATTGTTTATGTCAAGCAATGCCATCTTCTTTCCGATTAAAGCTTAGAGCTTAAAAGTTTTATTGATATGACAACTAAAACTATTTTATATTTATCATAAGTTAGATGCTTCATAAAAATGTCATTTGCTTTCCCTATTCGATAAATAAATAATTCTTGCATTTAAAGTTGTGCTAAATATTTATTAAAGGCATTAGTTAGAAAAGTTAGCTAAAAAAAAAAAATTGAAATAAAAATGATCGCATGGTACAACGCGCCTAGAAGAAAAAATCTAAAGTTAAAATAATAAAGTAACATAAAGTCATTAAAAATAAAAATAACAAAACAGTGCAAAATTCATCATCTCGAGCACAAGAGAGAAAATCGATACTTTCTTACCAGACATATTTTTTTTATTGCGATTAAATATCTGTAAATTTAAATAAAAGAAAAACAAAAACCAAAAAAATGCTTGGATATTCTTAAAATAGAAGATTTTTCTAAACACATTCACACAAATGTATTTACTGTGAAAATTACAATAACGTTTTAAAGTAGATAAACTCCCCACGTTCACGTTTCATTTAATAAGAGGTGGTAATACTAGGTGAGTGCATGTACAGAAAAAAGGGTTCTTTTAGACCCATCTATAATAAATGCTCAAAACACATTTTCATACACGCGTATATATATATATATTGTGAATATTATAAATATATATATATATATATATATATATATATATATAAATATATATGCACCTGTTGACAGGGTGCTACTAAGTGATTGCTTTGTTTGTGATCCCTTGATATTATGCAAAAGTACTCTTCTCTTGGCGTTTGGTTAGAAGGGTGTGGTGGTCGTTCTTTAGGACGTTAGATTTTAACATAATGTAATATAGGTCAACACTTGAGTAGTATATACAAATAAACACTTACTTGCATGTACTAAAATTTAAGCTTGTGTATGAATCAAATTCTATGCACAAGAAAGCCTTCTAAAGGTTATTGTACAATTTTTATATTACCTCTAAAATCCTTAATTAAAGTTATCCCAATTCAATTGTCTCCCTTTCCATAGCAACTGTATAAATGAGTTCATTCCACTTTATTAATATTGCGGTAGAATAATCACAACGAAATTTTGTAAATCACGTCGGTCATACACTTTCATTTATTTTTTTAAATTTTTTATATGAAGTGTGGGTGCTTTAAGTTTCTTCTTCTTCGTAATAATCAAATCGACAGATCTACTTTTTATTATATCGATCATTTAAAATTGATTCTGAACCGAAATAAGATTGTCCGTCCGTTGGGCTGACGATATATACGTCGTAGTTTTTGAAACATTTTGAGAAAATTTGACATACTAACGTGTTTTAGCCCAAGGACGAACGCTATTGGAAACTTATTCGATCGTACCGTTTTTACACCCTCTCTCTCTATGCAGCCCTTATATGAAAAAAATTACAATTTCTAATGCTTCGCAACAAAATTTGATAGAAAATTTGAATTAGATGGGATGGCTTTTCGAACCATCGTAGATTTGAAAAGTAATCCTGTATATAGCAAAAACGTCTAGCTTTAATATTTTATGATGCAAATGAGGCCCTAATGATAATTTAACATAAAAATTAATTGTACAAAATTTGTATTACGAAGGAATATAACGATTACGAACGTGAAAATCGGGTGTTTATAAGGCCCCAAGGTCTAATTTTGACAGAAATAATAGTTTATGACAGAAATAATTAAAGAATAAAAAGATTATTGCATACTTCAGCTTTCAAAATGTAAATTTTTTCGTTCACATTTTGAGTATTCTCCGAAAAACGTAGCTGCCAAAAATGTACTATAAATATTCTAAACATAAAATATTCGCAGAGTAAAGGAAAAGTGCTTTTGTAGCAAGATGATATGAATTTTCAATTTTATAAATCAAACCACTTTGACAAATCAAATTTTTTGAAACGCGCCAACGAAGTGAATTTTTTGGCTGAAAATAAAGTAAAGTGAAGCGGCAGTTTTTTAACAGTTATTGAAATTGTCTCCAGCAATTATTTTTCGCTTATATTTAGTTATAATTTTATTAAATAATATTAACATATTTGTTGAAATATTTTAATTTCAATTTAAAATATTCTTTACCACGTTTTGGAATACACATAAAATAAAATTGAAGGCAAACTTAATTCTAGTTTAATTCATAGCAGTTAAAATAAGATAAGTTTTTTACGAAGCACTGTATTTTTATGTAGCTTGTATTTCCAAAAGAGCCATGAAGTATGTTAAAGAAATATACCAACCTGTGAATATCCTTTAATTTAATTCAGTTAAGTTCAGTTCATATTTTTAATATCAACAGATATACGACTATAACACAATATGCAGTAAAAAATATGCTTCTTATCATATTATATATATTATGGTTTTCCGGCAATAGCAGAAATTTCAGCGAAAAGCTAATAAAATACTGTCCATCTGGTATAGTTACAATTAGTTCGCAATTTGGATGTAAATACGCGACTTTTCCTAAAATTGGCTGTATAAATGACTTATACTATCCCGCAATTTATCATTCAAATCTATTCTCTACATAAATGGATTTATTTTTCAATATTGTCTGCAGCTAAACGAAGCAACTGAAGTGAAAAGTGCACGGAAATGCAATTTTTTAAAAGAGTATATTCCAGTTCTACGTGTAATATTGAAAGCAATGCAATCTATTAAAGTCGATTTGTCACGAACAAACAAGAAACATTATCGTCGCCTACCATTAGAAGCAGAGCCAAACACATGAGAATACAGTATTTAGGATTCTCACTATTTTATTAAAGTAATAAACTGCAACAATGCTTTCTAATATTTTGCAACTGACGTGATAAACAAAGGTTCTACTCTTTCACTATCATTGACATGGACTCGACTAAAACTCGGAGCTCTTTCCTCTTTTCTTCTGCCAATCTCAAAGTTTTTCTGTGCACTCTTCCTTTTTTATTCTTTATTTTTAAAAGAATGCAAGGAATTCTATCCATAGTGTAGTCCGCTATGCAATGCAAATATCGGGGCCACTTTCTCGTATATTTGCTCCATCGGTTATTGCACTTTTAATGGTGAACAATGGCAACGAAAAAATATCCAAAAAAAGCAGACAAATTCTAACTACTTGTTTACTACACTGTGATTATTTTTCTACTCCATTCATGAATATATAATAGACCTTGTTTTCTTTTCGTAGTTAAAACAAAATGCACGCTGTGGGTATTCATTCAGCCATGGCGATAAAGCGCCAACGAAAGAGACGAGATGAACAAAAACGGGCACGTGAAAGACGATACAGTACGCAGAGTTCGGAAAGCGGAGAAACATTTCATTCACCTAGTGGATCATTTCGTCGAAAATACCATCAAGCTCATCACGCTGTCAAACCAGGCCCAGGAATGATCGATAGTCAAGTAATTGAATTCTTGAAACTGAAATCATTAAGTAAAATTAACATTATTTAATACGTAGGTAGTAACAAGTATAGGAATGTTACATATTGGCATAGTATTCATAGTATTTGGTCTATTTTTATGCGGTGCTGGGATCATACCGGACGAAACCATGTCTTGGAATGTTTTTAGTAAGTTTTCGTATAGTAAGTTTTAGTGATAATTTTTAGTGTTAAATTTTTTAGGCTCCAGTACGGCCTGGTGGAATGAAGTTACCGCAACTGGAATTTTTTCATTGGGTCTGGGCGTATTTTTATTAATTCTAAATTGCCTAATAAGCCGCAAAGAGGAAGAAGATCTTGAAGATTACGTTCAACGTCAATTGACTAGATCCAGATCTGGACATCGTCTTGAACGTGACGTTGAAACTGGCGTATTAACAACGCGACATGCCCGCAAAGCAGTCGCGTTGCAAAAAAATGGACAGAACGATACATCAACCGATGTGGCTTTAGTGAATAGCTCAGCGGATATAGTTGCCAACGGTTCTATAACAGGCAGAAGTTGTAAGTAGATGATAGTGAAAACGGCAGTAATAATTAGAATAATGTATGGTTTTCTTAGTTCTTAGATCGAAAGATTTTAGTTGTTAGTTCGAAAAATGTTTTAAATCTTCAAACAAAGCATTGCAATATTACCGTTGAAAGTATTTTCAATTTAAGAGATGCATATTCAAAATATGACTCCAATTTTCTTATATGTTTTGAAATTCTTAGGTTTGAATACTTCTGCTGATATATTACTGGAAAGAATCGTAGAAGAGGACACTGCATATCTGAATGAGCGCAGTCCTGGTATATCGCCAGTGGAAATAGAAAACGATACAAAACAATTATTACGTAGTGAATCCATTACCGATACAATTAATATAACACGAATATAAGACGATACATTATAAATAGAATAAAAAAAAATATATAATAGAAACAATGTTTAGGACGCACATTTATATATCTATATAAAAACAATGCAATTTTAAAGTAAATACTTTCTTATTTTCTTTCTTATTAATATAAAAATTTTTACTTAAGGTTTTCTTTTTTCTTTAAAAACGTTAATTAAACATAATGTTAAGCCAGAATCTCTCTAAATATTAAATGTAAAACAAAACACATTAATCGAAATGAAAAAACAAAAAATTTAAGCGAAATGAAAAACAAAAGACGTAAGCGCCTCTGACCACATACCGTGCATAAGTTTTTTACTTACATTTACTACACTTTTACAACGATTTTATTACAAATACATATACATATATATATGTATGTATATATACGCATATACATTTATGTATGATTGTACATATGTGCGTATGTGTATATGTATGTATATATGTATAGCATATAAAACTAAAGTGAAAAATTAAATTAATTAACGCACTAAAATTAAATAAGTTCGTATATCGATACATATGTTTATATCTATAGCAAATTTTATTCCAAATCTTATATATTTACGCATAAATAATTGTAATAATGAAAAAAGAAAACAAATTATGTATCGCTAAATCAATCTATCAGTTGATGAAACTATTATTAATATTATAAAAAAAAAAAATCATTCCAAAGGAAACAAAAAACTTTTAATTCAATTTTTCATATGCGCATAAGGAAGCAATTTTTTTTGCATTGCTGTTACTATATTTTGTATATGATTTTCCCATAAAACTATATGGAAACCCAACAAAACAAAATACAAAGACTATCACTGCAACATTTAATAAAATTTTCTACCTAATTAATAATAACGTATATACATTTTTCACGTATATATATTATAGTATAAATAAAAATATTAAAATAATTAAAACTATAAAATGCGACATAAACAATGTTTTTGTTGTTTTCGCATTTGCTGAACATAAACTATATATAATGTTCTTTATATCCTAATTATTTTCTTTCTAAAATAAACACTCCCCTTACTTGAGTGCTCCTATTTTATCTCTTTTAATATGTACACCTTTATTTCCTCTTTAATATGCATCCTTTGGATTAATGTTATAATGTAAATATTTTCTTTTTTTAATCTAATATTCGGTGCCTATGATTTATTTCGAAAGGATGACAACGTGTAAAGACGAGCATTCCATAATTTCGATTGTCCATTACATTTTCGCTCACCATCTTCCTGATATAAACAGATACGCGCCTTAAAAAAATAAGTTTAGTATTTAATATAGAATATTTGAATATTTTATTCGAAAAATTCATTTCATCACATTTGAACGATTTTTTGATTATTTTATCTATAACCATTTTTAACGTTACACTATTGAAAAGTTTTTGTAATTCACACCATTGAATTGTCAAAATATTTATTTCAACCCTGCGTAAAGTGGGCTAATAAAATTATAAACAGCTGGCACTTTGGGTATGTTTATTTTTTAAATAATTTCCGCCAATCGGGCAAAACTTTTTTTTCGCAATATCCGAAAGATAAAATGAATACAGGAAGAGAGGAGGAGGAATTGACTCCCGCCGAGATTATAAAAGTTTTAAATGAAATGTATCCATGTCGCAGCGACTTTATAGAAAACTTAACTGCTTTGCTGTTGAATATTAAAGAAAGTTTACCTCGCGCATTATATATATATGGCCATTCTGGAACTGGAAAAACAGTTATTCTTAAGGAGCTCTTACGCTTAACTAAGAAATCTATCGCAATTAAGACTTCATATGTTAATTGTATCGAATGTTACACAACGAAAATATTATTGGAAAATATCTTGGAAGATTTGTGTGATAATGAAGACACTGATATACATTGCGAGAACTTGAAAGAATTCATAGAACTGCTAAAACGTTTCTATGCAAAATTACGACAAACTAATCTTATAATAGTACTAGACCAAGCAGAACGTATAAGGGATATGGATGCGAATATGCTGCCTTCTTTAATGCGTTTGCAAGAACTTGCAGGTCTAAACGTGTGTGTTGTGCTAGTAGGTCAAATCTCTTTTGAGAAATATTACGCTCAGAATGGGCTAACTGACATAATAACTTTGCATTGCTGTCAATATACAAAAAGTGAAGTTCTTCTTATATTAAGTAACCATTTTGAAGTAGCGCGTAACAATCTAAGGCGATATATTACCACTCAGCAACTAGATAAAAATGATACGAAAGCGAAATTACATATTGTAGAGAAAATTACTATGGAGTTTTTTAATAATTATTTAAATATACTTCTATGTGTCTTTTATAAGGCTTGTCGTGATTTACCAGAACTTAAGAATACTGCTGATGTATGCTTCATATCATACATGAAGCCTGTGTTTAATCAAGAAGTAGATGTCACAGATGCCCAAAAACTCTGGCGCAATATAACTCCCACACTTCGGACTGCTCTCACACAAATTTACATGCGTAATGATAGTACACATGAATTGGTGAGGAACTTGTACCGTGCTAAGGATGATTGATTACTTATTTTTTCATTAATAGAAATGCTCGTCTGACAAGGAGGCTCAAAAAATAGCCCAGTCATTTGAATTACCTTTTTATGGCAAATATTTGCTAATTGCGGCGTTTTTAGCTAGTCACAACTCTGCCAAGGAGGATAAACGTTTATTTGTAAAGCATCATGGAAAGAAACGTAACCGGTTACAAAACATTAATGCTAAAGCTAAAGTGAGCCGTTTTTTAAACTTTCTAACTAAACTAAATTCTAAAAAGAAAATCAACAGGTTTTCGAGAAAAGGTCTACTGCTATTGGCCCTAAAACGTTTACTATTGATCGTTTGTTAGCGATATTTTACGCCATTCTGGACGAGAAAGTCGGACTTACTTGTAACTTACTGTCTCAGATATCAACGTTGGTACAATTGAAACTTTTGAGTTTCGTTAGCGGTGAAAATAATGTAATGGATGGAGCAGCTCGATTACAATGTACTGTGGGGCTTGAATTTGTAGTGTTTATTGGTAAAGTAGTAGGATTTAATGTACGTCAATATTTATGTGATTTTATGTGAAAATCTTAAATAAATATGCTTTAATGTCGCTTATGTGAATCGTCTCTGACAATGAGCTATCACGGTTTCGAAGCTTCAAAAGACCTGTTTTTAGAGAGTCTTTTTCCACCAATATTGCATAAGGTATGCCCAAACAATCAGTACATGAGAGTTCCTCGACAAGCGAAATATAATTGCTGTGGTGAATGTGCCGATCGTAAACGCGTAGACCTATTTTTCGTATTATATGACAAATATGCAAGCACAAGTCAATTAGATCCTTGTCCAATTTTTCCCCTTCGTGCGAACAGGCTACAACGCATTGAAATGGCGCCAGTTTGCGATTTAGACTTAATAAAAGTCTTTGGGTGTTTTCTAAGGCATCCAACAACAATGCTAAAAAAAGCACGAAATATTATTAATAAATATAATAATAAAGTGCAGAAAATTGCTATGAATATACCTGTAGAAGCAATTTCAAGATTTATTGAAGAGCGTATGAGGCATATTGGAGAATCTGCGAAATTTATGTACTGTGGATAGGCTAAAGTGATAGATTCTATATCTTCGGAGCCGAATGCAAAACGACTCTTCACGACTGTAGATTGATTGACATACTGACATTTTTTTTGGCTGATTGGTGTTGGATCGTCATAAGCTTCCACAAAATAACGGCTGGGATTAGCTGAAAGGCGCATCCACCATATTTTACGTTCGCGCTGCAAGTTATATAATTTTTCTAAACCAATTGATCTCTCAACAAAGTAATCAGATATCAATTTTCTGCAAGATGTAGATTTTAAGGTAACTACGTTTCTGTTAGGTTCTTCTTTTACAGTTGCAGACTTTTCTAAAATGGGATGACTAAAAATTTCACCTGTCCCCTCACAACGTAGGTACTGGTTTTGAAAATCTTTGCAATCCAAAAAAGATACACGAGATTCTATTATTTCATTATTGTTGCAATTGCCGGCATTACCATTGGTGCAATCCGTTTTGACCCAGTCACAATTAATTTGGCGCCATAGTTCCAGCAATTCATTCATAAACTTTTCACCATTTTCTGCGAATTCAACATTTCGAATTTTATTACCGTCTACTACCTCACCGCATAAAAACTTATTTTTCTGCAACACATTTAGAATTTGTTTCAAGCACTTCATTATAATAATTAATTTTCAAATTTCTCGGAGTTATTTTCCTCTTGGTATAGAGGTATATTTCCAGGTGGTGCTATAAAATAGTCTTCTTCTGCTAACTTGGCGTTTTTTAATATTTCATCGCGACTGTTAATATCATCATGAGCTTGATCATCTCGCAAATATAGTGCTTGATCTTCTAACACAGTGTAGAGTGGCTTAACATTATCTGTATTTATATTACTTATCTTCTCAGCGAATTCTATACTTCTTTTTAAGATTTCTAATGTTTTCTCTCTATCAAAATCTACTAAGGAAAGACGCTCCAAAAGTTGAATAGTTTTGTTATCTATTTCAATTTTCTCTAGACGGCCTTCAAATGTGGTAGATATAGCTTGATTAGGCACCACGCTGCTACGTCGTAATTTAGAAAAATCCACCTTCTTTTTTGGCAAATCTTTGTTTAATTGTCCCGTTGCTACTTTACAATATTGACGACCGTGGCAAATGATGCGATCCATTTTACTTACGAAATAAATTTCTTGAATATTTATGTTAGCGATGAACAATTGACGCAAACAGCTGATATCAAATTGCAAATTCATATTGTCTCTTTCGCACCGAAAACAGGAGATTGCTTCTATTTCAAAATTTCCGAAATCTTACCTTTAAATACGTTATAAAAATCAAAACTTTTTCATAATCAAAAAGTATAGGTAGATATCCTCACTGATCGAAATTTGCATAACGTTGTCAGTTAACTTGAAACCTTCCTTTAATCAAACTATTCCAAAACTTCTTTAAAAAGATAAGATTTCGTTTAAAGTATTCAAAGCTAGGAACTAAAACAAAATTGAAAGTAAAAATCAACTTTGAACTGCTAAATTTAATTTAATATGAAGACTGTACGCTGTCCTGCTCAAGAACCTCCTGAACTTTTTTTGAAGCAAACACAATTATATCTATTTTAATTTTATCTCTCTTGCTGTCTTCGACCCCTTTCAACACAGACGCCAAGAACTTATGAAAACCGTCATCTTCGATGTCACATTTGAATTTCTTTTCAACAAGTGCCGTTAAAGTGCCCAATAAGGAATTAAATTGATCCCAAGGTTCGTCTCTTGGTCGTTTCAATGGTTTAGAAGTTGATGGCTCATCGTCTTCAGGTAAAAGTAGAGGAGAATTTGCCACGGTTTCTGGAAGGGATTCTGTAGTACACTGGTCTTCGTATATGTTCGATTCCTCAAACGGCAATTCATCTTTAAAAAACGCATCCGCGTCTCTTTTTACGCTAACCTCGCCGTGGTTTTCGTTTAGTCTGAAATTATTTTTTTATATAAAAACTTCTTTTTTTTAAATTCTATGAATACTTTTAGGAAGCTTACCTTCTTGGAGAGACAAAATCGGTCAAAAATTGCATAGACAAGAAAAACTTCCAAGTAGAATTATTTGGATTAGTTCTAGTTACTTCTTTAACAAAGCGGTCCCTTAACGTTTTCCATCTACCTTGACACTGTTCGACTATTGAAATATTTTTTTTTTTTTTTTTGGAATACAAGTATAAACGAAATTGTTAAATTTTAAGATGTGCTTTTACAGCTATTAGCAATTAGTGCCCATTATTAGAAAACAAAAAGGATCGCTTACCAGGAACTCCTATTCTGTCGGCAATATCATCCCATGCTTTTTTTCTTTTAATTTTGTTTCTGTATTCTAAAGATCGCCGGTCATAAATACATTTGTTTCTACGAACTTCATAAATTAATGTTTCTTCAAACATTTCCATTTTTTTATTTAACTTTTTTTGCAGGGCTGCCAAGTCTACCTATTTCGCTATTTTGTAAAATATCTTCTTTGAATTTTATACAAATGTTAGTAATCAATCCAAGTATATTTAAAATGTGCAATTTCGTACCAATCATGTAACTCATTATTTATTTAAAGAATTTTAATTAAGCGACGCATATGTCTTGTATAATTAAGACCCCCAGGCTTTTCCAAAATCATTTTTCGAGACAAATTGTCGCAATTAACGCATAGCACGAATTCTTTCGCTGACTAGCGGAGAATTAATGATGACTGCATTATGTCGATTGTTTATTTTCTTTAAGTTTGTGTATATGAAATTGTACGGCTGTTTTCAACAAAGTAAATATGTTGATGGCGCTTGAGAATAAAATTAAAATGGCAATTTTGCCAATGCCAAATTTTCTTTTGCGATTGCTTTGATAAAACGACTGCGAGTTTTCAAGAATTTGTCTATAAGCCGCAAATATATTCTGCTGGAGAGTTAAAAATAGCAAGAAAAATTGATGCATTTAATCAAAGCCGATGAACTACCCAATTCAAAACTATTATAAAATAAATTCTAAAATAAAATATCCATGATAGTTAAAATCACACAGCGAAACCGAAATCACTAATACTAAGTTTCAATTATAATGGAAATTTCAAACTTAGATTCTCGGTCTCTTAATGTTTAATACACATTAACGAAAGTGAGAAAAAGTAAACAAAACACATATGCTCGAACCCCAACTTAACATGCATGTGATCTTTAACTTGCATTAAGATAACTACCACTGCCAGACACTGCTTTAAAGTTTAGCGCAAGACATATCGCTTGAAGCAGTTGACACTTAAGTAATGTAACCATGTTTCTACTTGAAGCGGAACGCCAACTTTTGTGCTACCAAAATCCCATTAATGGCTTGCTTCCGGTAATAAGCACGAATGAGAAGGTGGGCTCGTGATAGTGCTTATTGCTTGCATTGTTTGTTGGTGAGTAATACATAACCGACATAACAAAATGATCAAAGTAAAAAGGAACAGACGATGTAAGCAATCAAAGAAAGGAAAGGTACGTTCCAGGAGTATATGCAAACAAAAGACCTTTGTTGCATAACTTCGCTACGTTTAAATAGTGATATGTTGTAGTAAATGTGCGCAGCTGCTTTCAACGTTTCACTGCATTTGCTTATCGATTGATATGAATCGAATATTTCCGATAATTTCAATGTTATAATAATTTTGTTATCGGCTTGACTTTTTTTTAGATCTGAGGCTGCTGATTCAGTTTTTCAGATCATTTCTAAGTTCAATTCGGGACAATTTTAAACTAATTCGGCAAAGTTTTAATCGTGTAGACTGTCCAGAGTCCGCGATTACGTGCTATAAAAGTTACAAAATTAGAAATGGTCGAAAGATATACATTTGGAGGTTCACTCGCTCCTATTACGTGCCACGCCTGGAATAAGGAAAAAAATCGTATTTATCTCTATATATATATGACCACTAAATTAATCTATTTCAAAATTGTGTTTTGATGTTTAGAAATCGCTCTTTCGCCTAATAACAATGAGATCCATATCTATAAGCGCGAGGGCTTGGATTGGAAATCTATTGATGTGTTAAAGCAGCACGACTTACGGGTTATGGGTATTGACTGGGCAAAAAACACTAATCGTATTGTAAGTTGTGGAGCTGACCGTAATGCTTACGTGTGGCAGCATGGCGATGATGGTAAATGGAAGCCTACCTTGGTTTTATTAAGAATTAATAGAGCAGCTACATGCGTTAAATGGTCGCCTGCTGAAAACAAATTTGCGGTTGGTTCGGGTGCTCGCCTCATTTCCGTATGTTATTTTGAATCGGAGAATGACTGGTGGGTGTCTAAACATATTAAAAAGCCGATACGCTCTACCGTGACGTCACTCGATTGGCATCCTAACAATATTCTTTTGGTCGCTGGCTCAACGGATTACAAAGTAGGAAATAAGCACATAAGCGTGCCCTATCCTTGCTCAATTTAAATTCGGAACATTGTTCACTTTAGGTTCGGGTGTTTTCTGCTTACATTAAGGATATTGAAGACCAACCAACTCCAACTCCTTGGGGAAGCCGCATGCCATTGGGCAATTTAATGGCTGAATTTAAAAATTCTGCCAGCTCCAATGGTGGTTGGATTAACAATGTCAGCTTTTCCAGTGATGGCAATAAAATTTGCTGGGTCGGACACGATAGCTGTATTAATGTGGCTGATTCCACCAACGGTAACGTTGTATTGCGTTGCAAAACGGGACATCTGCCATTCTTGGCTTGTGAATGGATATCTCCAAACGCAGTGGTTGTAGCTGGTCACAGTTGTGTCCCTTTAATTTATGGTTTGCACAATAATAAGCTTGCTTTTGTCAATAAACTGGATAAGTCACAAAAGAAGGAATCGATCGGAATATCTGCAATGCGCATATTTCAATCACTTGATCGTAATTTGCGCACCGAGAATTCGGACATATTGGTGGATACGATTCACCAAAATGCTATTACGTGCATACGTATGTATTCGGGCAACAAAGCGCAGGGTACACGCATTAGTACCTCAGGAATCGATGGCCAATTAATCATTTGGGATATCGATACCAACTTGATCAATTCCATGAAAAACTTAAGAATTTAATTTAAAAAAGTATTTGCAGTTATTTTTATATATCTGCTCCTCATATAAGAAATAAAACATAATTATATATATATATATATAACGTACGTAATTTGATATAGTATTTATTTTTATTATTTTATTTTTTATTATTTTCTAATATCTCTTATTTATTTACAATTTATTTCCCAATGTTTCAATTTCATCTAAAAGATATAACATATCCGTCTCTGTTAAACATGAATTTTGCAATACAATGCGGAAGAAATTAGGAAGTTTATGCAAGGGCTGATATGTGACCATCATTGAACCCTTTTTCATCATATTCTCTTTGATCTTTGGTGCAATTCTATGTAGTTTTCTACTAAATGCTTCGTTACGTTCGATGTTTCTTAAACTTGGTGGCACATACCAAAAGCTAACATTTGTACATTCCGGCGGATCCAAGACGAGCTCAAAACCAACGCGTTTTCTTATAGTGTCCGTTAAAAATTCAGACATTTTGAAAATCTGATTAACATGTTCCTCCAAGCCTGTGGTACCTTTGGCTTTCCACATAAACCAAAACTTAAAAACGTCTGCCCTTCGTCCGCACTGTATGTGCTTATCGCCAGTATCATAGGTCGTGTCATAAAACTTATCCTTTTGAAATAAATAGGAAGCGTTAGTGGAATGGCACTGACTGAGGATATCTTTGTGGCGGGTTAGAAATGTGGAACATTGTTGCGAAGCAGCCAACATTTTATGGGGATTCCAAGTAACCGAATCTGCTCTGATGAAAACATATATAAATTCGTTTTAAATAAAGCACATGTTTTTTAATAATTTTCATAAATTTCTTACTTTTCAATACCCTTTAGAAGATGGCGATATTTCGGTGAAATTAATGCCCCACCTCCCCAGGCCGCGTCTACATGCATCCACATACCGTATTTTTCACATAAGCGAGCAATGGCATTGAGATCATCAAATGCTCCCAAAACAGTGGTCCCAGCTGTAGCTGATACCATCAGAGGTTCGCAGCCGTCGTTTAAACAGTTTTCCAACTGTTCTTCTAAATGCTTTATGTCCATCTTGCCAAAGTGATTTGTTTTTATTTTGCACACATTATCTGAGCCCAAACCCATAAACATCGCCAATTTTTCAATAGAGTAGTGTGCATCTTCCGATGTGAATACTATTTGACGTTTTGAACAAAATAATCCGAGTTTCTAGAAATAAACCAAGAAGCCCTAGTGATTAACATTATATACGTTCTAGTTCTTAAAAACTAAAAGTTCTGAGAAATTATTTTTGTATTCCGTTCGAAAATTAATTTTTTGAAATGATTTTATCATAATGAATAAATGATAATTTCCAATTTCTCTGTTAGTTACTTATTCACTGATAATTCCAGTTCCCATATTATATGTTTAGCGCGAATCAGTTTAACACCCAGAAGAACTTAAGATAAAACCAACTTTATTTTACTCGTTCAAACAAAATTATTTTCTGAATCGAGATTTGATGAAATTTGGTGAACTGGTATATTACCGCACAAGGATGCAGACAATTGAAAATAGATTGCTTTGGATTATTTTTAGCACTATTTCCGCAAAAATACACCAGTCTATTAAATTTTGAAAAATATATCGACATTTAAGCTTGAGTTGATTCACAAAACATAGTCGAGTAAGGTGAACCGTTAAATACCTTACACTATTTCGCGTAAAACAATACTTGACTTATGTTCGACATAAGGTATCAAGCATCATAACTTGTTACCATTTAAATGTCTCTGTCCAAATTTGCTAAAATTATTTTTTTCGTCAAGAATCTATTACTCTTTACCTACTTCTGTGTCACGCTATTCTGTTTTTGTTATCATATGAAAGCTCTCTGCTTTCGTCCCTTATATGGACCATAAGCGGCAACAAAATTTGTATTTCAAATCGTTATTCCCGACTTATTTCCATCATAAAAATCTAAAGATTCGACGCTACTTTCATGTAAAAACTTATTCCTTATAAGTGAGGCAATCCAAAATGTCCACATCCGATCCAAATTTTACGTCACTTGCGACACAGGGAATACTAAGATTGTAAGGATGTGTAACACTCAGAAGGTAATAAGGTAAATAGTGCATTTTTTATGCCGACCAGTTAAGAGCCATCTTCTAAATTTATTTAAACTAATTTGTCCGTCTTTCTCTCTAATATCTGCCCATGTACTTTTGTGTTCAACCTGCCGAAAACCCATAATGCCTTATTTTGAAAGAGCATTTTGCAAATTTTATAATTTCTTTACGAAAATCGCTGAGTGATAATATCCAAATTGATGTAAACATTTTGGATCGGATGAGACAATTTTTTGAACCCTATCTCGCGTAAACGTTCTTTGAAAAGTAAGCTTTTATATAGGCAGAAGAGTCTTATTTTTAACATTTTATAATGAAAATTAACTTCACAACAATCAAAGCAAGCCAATGTGATGCAACAAATTAAAAATCTTAGTATTCTGTGCCGAAAATTGGTGAAAATTGATTTTTCTAAATTCGGACCACGTCAGTTCTCGTTTCGGGCCTCTCTTCAATAGAGATATCCAAAAAAAATATACCTTTACATGGGAGTGTGGCATTGTTTTTGGTGATTTATAAGAGAAATAAATGAATAACTATATTAAGCAAAATTGATGGTCAGACTGGCCCGACTGTAATGTTTTTACGTGTTTTCGAACCTAATCTATGGTAATAAACCTTGCTTAAAGCTCGGAACGAAGCGCCGCAAATTCATGTCGGCAGTCAGGTTCTATTGACTAAAACATCTAGAAGAAATGTTAAGACTGTTGAAAATATTTTTTCTCACCATTAGACTTATTATTGCTCAAAGCTGCCAATATATACGAACATGGTGCATTCAAATTTGTCTCTTAAACGAAACGTTATGACAGTCTTTTATACCACTTTGCATCTGTAACCGCGAAATTTTTGCACGAAACTTTATTTATGTAAATATTTCGAAAACGAAGCTTTCGACATTCAGACTTTTATAAAGACTTTTAATCAAATTACTCTGTCTGTGTTTATGAAATCTTTCTTCTAAATTTATAAGCATTAAAACTATTCGAGCAATTTGACCTTATCCCAGTCACAGCTTGACGGCACTTACCTTGGAATTTGGATTTTTGTTATAACGAGCACAACTAATTGCATAACCATTCGCAATTGAACCACCCGGGCAAAATATTCCATCACCATAACCGTTATTTGGAAAACCAACAATTTTACGCATTTCAGCTAAAACTTCTTCTTCCATGAGGGTAAAAACAGGCGCTACTTCATAGGTATACACACTTGGATTCAAAGCATCCGTCAACCATTGTCCAATTAAAGCATATGGATCGACGCCACAGTATAATTGATTAACAAAATATGGATGACCCGTCTTCACAGAATACTGAATGGTTTTATTTAACAGTTCAAGCAGATGTTCATGCGTATCTCCCTTGCTTCTCAAAGTAAAATCAAATAAGCTTTTAAGCTCTTCGGGTGAGTGCCATTCAACCACTTTACTGTTACGTGAAGTGCCTTTAAAGACGGCTGACTTGATAATATCTTCGACACATTTACGCAAGAATTGTTCAATATTCGCACTAGGATGACTTGGTATCAGATTATTTGCTTCTGAATTGACTGCAATATTGATACTATTTTTGTTCATTCTATCGGCTAGTTCAAGTTCAACATCACTTGTTTTCGGTGTGTCTGCGTCGATTGACATCAGATCACTAGTCTTAGCTGTCTGAGTGCCATTATCAAGAACAGGCATTACAGTGTTCGCTGCTAAACCAATTGATGTGGATACTATATATGAATCGGTATTACCATTTATTTGGGGTGCATTACGTGGTACATGTTCCGTTTGTTCTCCATTATCGTAGGACACTTGCTGTTTAAATATGCTATGGTTATGATGTCTGTGTAGACTTTCGCTAGCTAGCATTTTTATGTAATTTTTGCTCGCTTTTATTTCCGCGATGAAAATCAAAATAAAAAACCGTTAATTAACGCTAATTGTTGCTGGACTATCTGTTTTGAGATAAACACAGTCAGCGGTGGTAAAATGATCTTGCTGGTAAATCGTAACTGAAAAAACTGATTAAATCAGAACAACAATTGCTGCTTTTATAAATGTTATAGACCCGCGAAACAGGTAGTTTGTGACAAGCATGCTGTTCCAGAATGGTCGGCGGTGATATTATTCCTAATACACGGTTTATTCTCTCTGCTCTCCGATTTGAACGAGAAGAATATGTGAGAGTTTAATTGCATTATACACAAATACAAATATATATTTTCATTACTTTGAAAAGTCATGTTTACCACCTGTGAATCCAACAAACAATACATACTAAAAAAGTCATCAGATTAAAAGTTTTTAATTGATTAGCTGCAAAAGCTAAGCCGAATTTTGAATACCTGTTACGATTTATGAAGAGAACACGCGTAATATTGCCCGCTGTGGGGATGCAAGCAATACGTAATGTGTGTAAAATGCTTTAACAGGATGTTACTCCTGTATGAACGGTGGTATTGGATTCATTTCACCGAATATCAAAAGGAATCCCAGCTGGATGATGAGAGAAGAGTGAAAGTAAAAACAAAGAGCATGACACGGAAAAAACCAAAAAGCAATATTTTTAGAGGTTTTAGAATGACAACCGACGAATTTTGTATGAAAATTAAGATTTTCATGGACCAGAGTTTCTTTACTTTCACATTCTTACACTCGTAAGAATTGCTCAGGGGTTTGTTTAATCTTTTTGTACCAAAGATGTGACCTAAAGAACAAATATATGAAATGAAGAATCATGAAAATAAAATTCAATTCCATTGTATTATAAATGTTATAGAAATTTACCCGGAGATAATCAAACTTTTTGCTTCCAAAAGTTTGAGCTACGGAGGGGGAAGAAAAGCTTAGAATAGGCGGTGCAGGTTCGTCAACTTTCACGGTAGTAAAAATACCAAAAGACCAGCACGAATAGCGGGATACGAGTGGAAAAGTGAGATGATGCAATATGTTGCGGGCCGAATCCAACCTCAATATTTGGGCTAAATTTATTTTATATTTTATTCAAAAGATGAGAAAGGAACCTGAAATTATGTTAGAAACCGTTTTAATTGTGGACTATATGGAGAACGATATAAAGTGCAAACTTACTTCACTTCAGGTAATTGAAAAAAGCTTTTTTAAATAATATTTTCTTCCTCACGTTTGTTTTTCTTAAGCTTTACTACGGATAATCGCAGAGACAAAAAGTCGTAATGAATGCTAACATTATTTATATCTTCGATGCGTAATTAAGGATGTTACAAATGAAATAAAAAATTAATATATCTGTTACTTAGTACAACGGTACTTACTTAGGTATTTCGCGTAAAACCGCGATAGCCGTTTAGACGGCAATCACTCTTAAAAAGTTATTAGAGAAAAAAAAAAAAAACCTAGAACAAAAGTAAGCATTAAGCCATTACTGTGTCTTAATTATAAATGCAATTTACGTTTACAAAATGAGCAGAAAAATAATTCTTGCGGCTGCCACATATTCCACAGTAACCGGTCATTTTAGGTTTAATTTTCCACACATTCATTTAATATATGAATGATTGAATATTATTCAATTAGCTCTTAATTATATGAATGATTTAGCCTCCAATGAATTGATTAGTTTAATGACTGCAATAGACATTTCGTGAGTAATATTACGTGGAATGCATCAAAAAACAATCTAAATCATTCATAATAATTCCAAATTTTCAATTGAATTTTCTCAAAGTTATAAATTGTATATCTCCACATGTAGAATCATTCATCGGAACAAGTACGCTGAACTTCTATTTAAATTTTATAAAATTTATTCTTTGTATCGCGTAAAACCTGAACAAATCTTACTGAATCAGTTTAAAAACCGGAAGCAAATTTTAATAATACACGTACTTTAGTTCTAAACGACAGTAAATAAATGAAAGTTAATTATAAGAATTTAAATATTCTTAATTGTACGAAGAGCCGTTACCAGCTGTTTACCTAGTGATTGCACGTATATGTTAAAATTTAATTTCGATTTTCTAAACCTGCCTTCATTACTTAAAGACTTCAGAGTATCAGCACAATTATCGTAAAAACATAAGCCAGTGTTCAAATACTATATAGAACTAAGTCTACTGTGGTTTTAAACGTTTTTCCAGTGAAATAAAAGTAAAAGCCGCCAATTACAGGAATCCATTAATTGAAAAAAAAAAAAAAAAAAAAACCGAGAAAAAGATGTGATTGTAAGAATAAAAATATTACAATGTGAAACCGGTAAAAACATTACTTCAGAAAATTGAATGAACGTAAATCGTCATTCCGATTTCATTTTCAAACGCAGATGTACAAGCATTCAAACTTTTAGATTGCCGGAAGACTTTTTTTAAGATAGTTACTCACCTCGCAATTGTTTGGTCGCACATACATATGTTATTGTTGTCTTTTGACCCGTCTTAGACCTAATATATATTGACCATTTACGCTAAGCCAAAACATATGTCAAGATACATAAAGTTGCCTGAAGTTAATTGCAAATGAAGTTCAAGTTTTATTCCTCCTTCGATTGCATGCCTCTAAGAGATATATTTTGCCTACGTGAAAACATCTTAACGAATGATTGATTTTTGATTAAAAGGAAAGAAATGAAAAGTATATCCTTTCCTCGATATTGTGCCCGTGCATTATTCAGAAAAAATGGAACGTATAATCGATCAGTGTGCCGATTTGCCAATTGAAGCAGTCCTTTTGCATTTTACTTTAATTCGAAATGTATATTTTTCACTCTGATAAACAAAAGTTGTAGGCGTTCACCTTCTTTTCCTCTTTCTGCAAAGATTATATAAAATTGTTTTAAAACTAATTAGAGAGACTACGATTATATAAAAATAATTAATAACTGGAAGTAAAGTTAATTCTCGATAAATAGAAATTCAAAGGACGTTCTTTCAAAATTAGAATTAATCCATAAACCTTAAGTGAATCGAGTTTTCGTCGCATAACTGCTACAAAGTAAAATTACAATTCGTCTGACAATGAAATTAATTTTTTGTTTTATCACTCATATAAGAAACTAGAATTCGTAAAATTCTGTAAGAAGAAATAGAAAAAAATGTCGCGGTGTGCCGAGATGACTTGTGCTTTATATTATTGAATAGATAAGGGCTTTAAACATGTTACTTTTCTACTAATTGCCCCAAAGACCACAATCACCAAGGGAATGATTTCAGTTAACGTAATTTAACTCGCCTTTTGCACTCTGTCATTACGCCAAACCCAACGGCAGCGAAAATTGCGTCACTTTTTTTTGGACAAATTTGCATAACGTTATTACGCTATTATGTTATGTTACGTTTTGCTCATGTACGGCCGGGTCGCGTAAGTGACAAATTAAGAAAAGCAATGGGTCTAAAACGGGGCGAGCCCATTTATGTTTTATCGTATGCGAAATTTGGGCTCCAGCCTGGTTGGAAGATACCAAATTTGAACATTCTGGCATAACTCTATTTAATTCGGATGTAAGTATATTTTGCTTTTGCTGACAAAAAGTCTTCTAAGATGTTAATTAATAGGGCTCTGCTATGTTAAATTCGGATGAAAATGAAGGTGAGGTTGATCCACGAACTTACAAATATGATGCTCCCTAAATTATTGATTTTCCTGGTTTTAATCAATATTCTGGTGAAAATTTCTATGATGTGAGTATAAGTTCTCGGAAACGTATATTTTTTAAAATCATTTTTAACATTTTAGGATTACAGGCACCGTAATGGGTCTCCGTTTGATAATCACAAATTAAAGGATGAGTTTATTAAGAATTTATGTGACAAAGTCTTAAAAGGTTACAAACGCAAAAAGCTGAAGGATTTAAACATCTCTAATACCACTACAGAATATTCTAACAATATTAATGCTTTACAAGTATCGGTTATGGAAATTGTATAGTAGTAATCCAAATGATGAATTCTTACCTTTAGAGAGCCTCTCGAAAACATTTGATTTTTATTACAAGAAAATGACATTGTGATTTAGTTGAAATTAATTGATTTTTCATAATTCATTATTTATTTTAGAAATTATTTTTAATAATTATTTTAACCAAATTATCCTTGTGTTATGCATGTAAATTCAAAATTTAAATTTTTTTAATTTTACATATTCCATTTTAATATAATTTACATGCATCAAATAAAAGAAAACCGCGGTTGGCAAGCGAAAATTCTAATAATTCACTTGTGATATGCGGTATTTTAACCTTTTTCAGAAACCAGATTTGAATTGATTTACGCCCTTCTGTCCGATGTTTTCCTATATTGTTATATTGACGTTTTTTTTGGCAAAAGTACACCATTCGAAAAGACCTTTTATAGAACAAAAAATGGTCGAAACTAATATTTTAGTATACAAAATAAATGCCAACGAATGAGACCATTTTTTCCACCACCTCCCATATATATTTTTTTAAAGCAAGTAAACCTTTATTTGTTAAAAATCCAATTCTCTGTTTTAAACGGTTTTAGTTCCGTGTTCATTTAATCAATTGTTCCTTGTGCCGTCAATATTTTATTAATTGTTCCTTACGCCGTCTTCATTTAATTAATTGTTCCTTGTACCGTCTTCATTTGATTAATTGTTCAGTATGCCGCCTTCATTTAATTAATTGTTCTTGTGCCGTCTTCATTTAAATAATTGTTCCTCGTGTCGTCAATATTTGATTAATTGTTCTTTGTGCCAATAAGAATTAACGCCACAATCTCTTTCAAAGTTGTTTTTGTAAGAAAAAACAGCTGTAAAAGGGATACATACACAAGACATTGTTCAATTGTTTATATATACTTATGTATGCTAAAACAATATATTTGTATATAAAAAATAAGAAATTTATTTAAAAAGTTAGAAATTTCAAATTAAAATTTTGTGAAATTCTAATTTTATTTATTGTGTTATTACTATCTATATTATTAATAAAAATCATTTTGATAGAACTCACTTAAGGATCCATAAGAACACGGCTAATAAAAATATTATTCTAATACTTTATTTTAAAATTGATAATTAAAAAATATGAAATTTTCTACTTATATATAATTAAAGCTTAGGTTATATATTTATATATATCCATGGCATCCTTTAATGTACACTTTTCTAAATATTAAGCCACTTATAGTTTATGAAAGTACATGAGACGAGCGCGAAGCGGCGGATGCCCAATATGCAGTACATTGCAATTGAAAAAAAAAGTGTAACATATTCATCACCTCTGACTTTTGTTCAGACACTTGTTGCGGATTGCGGCCCACTCTAATATAATTTAAAAATCAAAGGAACAAGTAAATGTGAATACGTGCTTGTTTAGCTGCGTTTATTTTACTCATGTTATAAAGACAGGGATGTTAAAATTAACTATATCATCCAGTAAAAAATTTGTATTTTAAATTTGTAAAAAACAATAAAGTTGCAATTAAAATATTATCTTGCCCCTTTTCCGCTGCTTATTGCACTTTATGCAGTAATACGTGTAAATTTGTTATTCATGTAGATACATAGACTGATATATAGTCAGTTTTTATAATTAAATAAAATTATTATTCAGCAGTTTATTATAAATATACGTATCGTTATAGTTGTCACCTAAGGGACGAATTGGATTAAATAATTTATGGATTACGTGATAATGTGACAATTTAAAGCATGTGATGTGACTATAAAAGTAAATTTCGAAAAAAAACATTTTCTTAATGCTCTCATTTGAAGGCAATGAAACAATTTCAGAGCGTTTTAAGAACGCTTCTCCTTCTGTTTTCCAAGGGCATGATTTTTTGCTCATTATATGAAATAAAGCAATTTTTCAAACGTCCTACAGACAACAACTAAGTGGCCAAATTTCCGCTTTTTTCTTTATTGCAAAACTTTCAACGGCAGATACTTCAATAAATTATTAGAATACCAGTTAAATCACTTACGATTATTATATATTAATTATTTAATAGAAACGATCTTTTTACAAGAAAATGCAGGTAATCGTCTGACAGTGTTAGCCGAATCAATGATTTTAAAAACGTTGCTGGAAATTCTGTTGTTGTTGGTTGAACATCATTTGCTGAGCAGCAGCAGCTTGTTGTTGTTGCTGTTGTTGTGCGGCAGCAACGGCAGCAGCAGCAGCTACTTGTTGCTGTTGTTGATGATGGAAATCTTGTTGCTGCTGAGGGTGCACTTGCTGTTGCTGTTGTGGAGCCCCTCCGGGACCTGAAAGACGCACTCGTTTTGCATTCGGCTCATGATGCTGCTGCTGCTGTTGTTGTTGTTGCTGTTGTTGCTGTTGCTGCTGTTGCTGCTGCTGCTGGCGTTTATTGTCTGATTTATCTTCTTGATCATCATCAGTAAGAAATTCTCTTTTTGGGTAGGGTATCGGACAACCGGCAAATACATCTTGTGTGGGTAGAGGCTCCTCTTGAAAGTATGGATCTTGCATAGCTTGCTCCGATGTAATGCGTTTATTAGGATCCATTAACAACAATTTTTGCAATAAATGAAACGCTTTGCTATCTGGTTTGATTTTATGGCGATCCATATATTTGGCGAGAGAACAAGTAGAATATGAAGATCTCTTAAAATCTTTTGTCAAAGTGTGGTGTTCAGGCATTTTTTTAATATCCTCCCAGTCTTTGTCTTGGGGAAATCCCATTACATTAAATATACGATCTAGTTGATCATGATGATACGGGTTACTGGTCTTTATATCTTCTTGACGGCAGTGAAAAATAGGCTCCGATGTAAGCAGCTCCGCGAAAATGCATCCTATAGCCCAGATATCAATAGCCTTAGTGTAATGGCGTGCCCCCAACAGTAATTCGGGTGCACGATACCAGAAAGTTACCACCACCGGATCCAAATCCGCCAAAGGTTTTAAAGGTGCATTAAATAAACGAGCAAAACCCATATCCGCAATTTTAACTCTTCCTCTCTCTGGCCCATCACCCATCACTAATATATTGGCGGGTTTAAGATCTCGGTGCAAAACCCAATTACTATGCAAATAGTGTATACCATCTAATATTTGATATAGTAGGCTCTTCACCATACCTCTAGGTACCACTACTTGTTTTTTAGCCGCCTTTGCGGCACGATGGAATTTTATAATATGCCATAAATCATGTTCTGCATAATCAATCAACAAAAATACTTTGCGGTCAGTGTGTGAAAGAAAAACTCTTATGAGTGTGATAACATTTTGATGTTTTAGTTCTCGAAGTAAAGCAATCTCACGACACGCTGACATGGACAAACCGGTACCATCAATTTGTTTCAAAGCGTACTCTTTACCGTCCGAGGTCTCTTTCCATTTTGCTTTGTACACATGGCCGTAAGTGCCACGACCCACTTTACAGCCCTCGTAGTTGAAAAGATCTTCCACTTTTGTACGTTCTTTTTGCGTTTTCATTTTAAAGTCATAATCCATTCTGACACCCTTTGTATAAACAGGATAATATTTATGGTATCCCAAAACTATTGTTTATATGTAATGTTTGTTTATACAGTGTAGGACATCAAAAATTGATTACTGTTTAACACATGTTTATACAATAAATTTTATAGTTGCCACCATTACCATTTTTTTAGTGTTACTCTAAAGGTTTGCGAACATAATTCAATAAGAAGCGCGCACTATTTCAGATACTCAATTTTATACCCATTATACAAGGCGAGGGCTACATTCACTTTGTCATTTTGTTTGTAATGCCCATTTACAGACCAGGCAAAGTCTATATACTCTTTATTAACATCAAATTTAAAATCAACTTAAGCATGTACGTCTGTCAATCAGATAGATCTATAAAAATCTCCACAAATATTACGCTATTCAAGGTAAACTCAACGTACAATGACCGAAACTTTGATAAGCCCATTAGATTTTTTAAAGGAGGCATTCAAAATTTCTATTGTAAACGACAGAGCAATATTTTCTAAAGTCGCAAAAAGTTTCAAACAGTAGCCACAATTTCTCATCTCTAAAGGAATATTTGAATCATTGTTAATGTTGGTGAGAACACAATGATTTTGATACCTTACCTTCCACACTAGATATGACGTCTTATGTACAGATGATAACGATCAGCAGAGAGTCATTATGTAAATGCAACTGGAAGCTCAACCAGTTAATACGTGATTTGAAAGACGGACTTCATTTTCAAGATAATTTTGATAATTTTTTAGTTTATCAGTGTAAAGCAGGCACTGTAAGTCAAAATGTCTGATTTGTAAAAACGTTCCAAAACAGCAGAGACATCAATCTATTTGCTATGGTTAGGTGTAGGTAGGGGTCTGCGTTATCTTATGGAAATTTAACTATTTTTGCAAACATAATGTCGCTTATAAAAAATATAGATTAATAGGAAAGCAAAACAGTCATTAAAAATTATGAAATATTATAAATTTCGTTTGATATTAAGCAATATATTTATCAAAATTAGAAGAAAGAGTATCCTTTTCCGGTTTCAGTCTCTTTTGCATATGTATACATTGCGTAGAACATTCATGGTAAGCATAGCCTGGCTTGCAAACGCACATACCACTTTTTTGTATTTTTTTATATTGGCTCATTGTAAGCTGCTAGTAAGCAATAATTTAGAAATGTTTTTGACCAAAATTCAAAACCCGACATTGTGTAAATATCTAATATATAAATAGATTTTTTATCGGCAGACACCTTGTCTTCTGAAAGGAGAGTGTAATCATGACAAGGAGGAATTAGCTAGGCTTTTACGGTCTGATGATGCCTTAGCTCAGAAACGAGTTACAATTACAGTGGGTGTTATCATAAATTATTATTAATTTCTTAATGATGGCAATGCTTTTTCTTTATTGATTAACATCATTGTAAGTCATAAGCATGTGAGTTTACCGCCAAAGTTGTCGATTTCTTAATATGCATGGCCCTAAAAATTTATAGAAAATCTGAAAATCAAATGCGCCCTGTACACATTTGTTAATTAGATGACTAGTTATAGTATTTGTGCTATAATGCTACATACCAACGCAAAGGTCCTATTCACTACATTCTACTCTAGCAAACACTCAAACATGTATATGTGTGCTTTGACTTAGTTTTTTCGTTTTCTGGCGATCAGAATGTTTGTTCGTATGAATGTACGGGTTATTTTGTTGAGATTTTGTTGACAAATTTGTCACACTTTCATGTAATTTTATTTTATATACTGTCAAATATTGTTACTGTGTTACCTCTCCTTAACCTTCTGCAACATTTAGATGTGTATAAAAACGTCCTCCGCCCCCAAGGTATTAATTGTATTGCGAACGACGACTCTTACACGAAGAATTTGATCATTCAATTTTCTTCAATAAAATGAATGTAACCCGAAAACTTTATGCACTAAATTGAAAAAAATTCCCGGCTTTTATATATTTAGCTTACATTTGTAAATATAGCGTTTTTACTGGTTTTATTTACTTTCTATCATTAATGTTTGTGTATTTTATTTACAATAATAATACAATAAAATTTGAAGTGCGAATACCATTAACTTTGTCGTTTTTTCATCCATATCACAACGCCAGGCAATAAATATTATTCTTGGTTTGTACTTGGGTAAGAAAACATTGTACCTTTATCTATGAAGGAAAGGAAGTAAGTGCAGATGATCTCATGTTAAACAAGAAAACTTACCTAAATTGTTACATACGCTACCGCTGCTGCTCGTGTTGACGGGTTTTGGTGGGAGTTTGGGTAACGTTTCGACGTTCGAAAAAAATTCTTTGGGAGAGCAATGAGGACTATAGCCACCAGCAAGCATATGTTGCTGATGAGATTGACATTGCGGGGATGGGTGAGTAGGTTGATATTGTGCAGACGTAGTTGAAGAACAAATCATTGAGTTGAAACTTGCAGTATTATTTATTAATGAAGTGTTAAGTTGTCCAACATCACTTTTATGATAACTAGAAGGAATGTGCGGTGATATTGGGGTCATAGGAGTCATAGGGGAGGTGGTTGTGGATGAGCTTAAAGATGGAGATATGGTTTCATTAACAGAGCAAATGTTCGTGGGCGGTGTTGTGGACAAATAATGATGCTGAACTTTTGAGGAGATTGCTGCAGGTGTCTTATTTAATGTTGAGCTACATGTTGATGAATTGATTTCAATAACATTCGCCGCACGCTTTTCGATAGCTGAATTTCGCCTGATCATAATACTGCTGGTATTTGGTAACATTAAACTGCTAGCGCCCATAAATTCATTCATTTGGCCGCGGTCATTACAAATTATAATTTGATGTTGGTGTAGATGCTGGTTGATCCTAGGGGGAATAGGAGGTGGACTCAATTCACCATCTCTTGGCGGCAGCTGAAAGCAAATAAGACGCACAGTTGTTATAATGTAAATTTCAAAATCTTAAATGTGGACGTTCACCGTAGGTGCATCCGGCGCCTGACGTTTTTGTGCCACATCAGCGCAATTTTCATTTCGTTCTTTTTTACGTGGCGGTAATGGTGGTGGAATTGTGCGCAGTTCTACACTCGCTGTAATGGGAACATTTACATGAGGAGAAACAGGTACTGTTGAATTATTGAAATGCACTTCAGTTCCAAACGGAGGACTCGTTGCGCCCATGAACGCATTTTCATTAGGACTGTAAGAAAAAGGTGCTTATTTTCAAAGAAATACAAATTTTTTTTTTTCATATATCAACCTAAAATGGGTCGCAGAGCAGCTATTCGATTTATTCAGCGACGATGTACATTGCAAGAGAGATCGATTGTTATTAGAATTAATGTCGTCTCGTGGACTAACAATCAGTCTGGTCCGAGGCGATGGCAGTGGTTCATTATCGCTGCCATCTTGATTATTATAAATATTTGTCGCTTGTTGGCACTGTCCAGAGTTCAGATTATCAGACAAATTCCAACTTAAGTCTAAGCGTGTAGTCGATGCGTTATCAGTAAATGGTAAGCTGAAAGTTTGGCAACTTGTAGCAGAATGTGGTTTTTTCGGCAAAATGGGCGCTTCTTCTTCGACAACGCTAGCGTCTTGCTGAGAAATTGTTGGCTGTGCTGTTGTGGAACAATTTGGGGCATTTGCTGTCACTTGTTGACCGCTACCCGACCACTTGAAACCGTTACGCTCGGGTATATTAACATTTGCAAACACTGAAAACGCTTGAGCGTTCGAACTTTGAATACAAGATGACGCATTATTTCCGCCGCTTGGCGAACTTTGTTCACTATTAGCTTCGGTCGTTGGCGTGAATAAATGCGAACGTACGCCAAATGATTGCACAACATTCACAATATTACTACTAGTACTTATAGCGCAAATGCCGTTATTTGCTATTTGGCTATTGGTGTTGCTATTATTGTTTTGACGGCGGGGTTTAATGCCCGGCGATTTCAGCATTATCGAATTCCATTTTCGCGGCTAATTGAAATATATTTAAGTTGTTATTTATAACAAATTTCGAAAAACTTACGAACTTTGGGGGTTGCTTGCAACCCCGAGGCTCTATGCGCAGGCTTTCGTGGTACAGAAAATTTGATATATCCGTGTCAGACATACCTTTAAATGGATCAAGGTTTTCCAAAAAGTTCTGTAATTAAAAGAATACACATTAAATATAAAAAAATTGCATCGATGCCGCTTCACGGAATTACTCTTATTTTAGCATCCACCATCAAACAATAGGGTTGGTTTTGATACTGTTGTATCTCCCCAATTATTTCAGAAACTTTCCGTCGCTTAGAAAAGTTAATTAGCTGGGTATTTGGAAGAAAGTCGGGGTTTCCCTCTTCTAAGTGCAAAATATTTGTGAGATAACGTCCAAAAAATGGCACACATGGCGGATTGATAGAACGCAGTCGTTTTTGATATTTTTGCAAATGTCCATCGTTTAACTCTCGACATTCCTCCAGAAATTTTTCATATCTAGCAGGTAGCCCTTGGAAGGTAAGCTTTAACCTATAAACCGATGCGCTACTCATCGCAGCACTTACGGAAAGTATTCCATTAAAATTGTTTAGTTCTAGCATGACCATCATTACTTCTATGGAACGTGTGACCATTGCAACACGCTCCTCATAATTATCGGCTTCAATTATTGATTTCTCAATCCATCGTGTTACATTGGTTGTGTGTTTCATAATTTTGAGCAAATTCGGACTCTTCAACTCTTTGTCTTTTTTAGTCCAAGGTGATCCCACCAATTCGGAAGGTTTAACGTTTTTATACAGTTCAAATTCCAATAATGTCAGTTGCCTCGCTAACTCCAAAGGATGTAAAGTGAGTAAATTGATTTCAGAATCTGGAACATTTAAGTGATGTTCAATGGGTGGCGGACTATGACCATAAGCAAATGTGATTTGTTTATGACTTTTCTCCTGCTCGCTCTGAAATATATATGTAATATTTTTGAGTTTTTCAAAAAAAAAAAAAAAAAAAAAAGTTTAAAATTGAATTGAAAGTTCAAACAAATACTATTATTTTTTAAAACCTTTCAATTGGCAAAAAATTTTTTTTTCTCTAAGTTTAAGAAACTTTTCTTTTACCTTTCTCTGAACAATTTTTAAAACGGAATCCACCCATTTACGCATAGATTTTCCATTTACGCTTTCTAAAAATTGTAACAATTTCTCCAATAAAGTTGGATCTTTTTCAAAATCATAGAAGTGGTGGTCTACCCAGTGACGCAGCACATTCAGTACGCGAAATTGTACCGGCTGCACGTACTCTTTACGATAGCGTTTCCAATCCTCGCGCTGTATATTTTTGTGCATCTTGTCTGTGTCACAACTCATGGGATCTTTTTCATTCGCCTGTTGATTATCTTGATATACCAAACTAGGATCAGGTATATTAAAACGTTCAATTAGCAGCGATAGCAGGTTTTGGGGCGAACAGAAATAACGATATGTTGTTAGGAATGTGCGTACAAACATCGGATCAGCGTATATGTGATAAGTTAGCCTTTCTATTAATTTACATAATGTGGCGCCCTGTAAATATATTTACTTAAACATTATATTTTTGGTTACGTCCTTCTTTACCTTAATTAACGGCACTCCTGCACTTTCTCTCTCCTCCAAAACAATGTTTTCTGGGCTATCGGCTTCAGAAAATTTGTAAATATCGGGACTTGGCATACGTAAAGGATGCTTTTTTTCAATGTCCAATAGAATACTGTCCAATATGCGATCTAACATAGATTTCGTATTTACCATTATCAGGTCAGCCATCCAATCGTTTTTATGTTGAGAGTTTTTTGCAGTCAGTGTAACAGGAGGCTGGACGCGAGGCGAAATTTCAAATGAATTTTTAAGCTCATCGGTGTCTGGTCGGTCATTTATCTCTACACGTCGCATAAAAAATTTCTCTTTCAGCCTGTATTCGTAGACAGGAGCATTAATTGAAGCTGGTTGTCTTTTCGTATTAGGCTTACAAAGCAACATTAATCCATCGAAGAGATAAACTTTTCGTTCAGCAACACGTTTGCCTGAACCAAGCTTACCCAATACATCCTCTTCAAAACAGAAAATTACTCGAATATTGTATAACACATATAAATTATTTAAATAAATCATTCGATTGGATACCTCTTATAAACTCATTACAATTCTGACCAACATCTTTATCCCAATGTTCCACAGAATTTTGTAGTTCTCTCGTACGCTCAATAGCCAATTGTCGACGAGCTCTGCTGCTTATAGAAACGCAAGACTCCCTGCAAATGTAAACAAAACCAAAGTTAACAATTTTCGCTATAATAGATTTTAGCATCGTTTTATATTAACGGTAGATTAGATTTGTGAAATATGTAAAGTATTGAATTACGCATATTCTTGATCAGCCTCAATAGCCGAATCTATTTAGCGATATCTGGTTTGACAGAGAAGACTACTATTTTGTACTGATCCAAAATAAAATTTTGTGGGTTAAAAATTTTTTTGGATATTATTCAAGTAAAAACTGTTGGTTAGCAAAGACAGCTGTTTTTGTTCTTGTTTTCTACCGAATATTTTTCGAAACTAAAGAGATTATGTTCCATCAAAAGTGTACAAAAACAACATGGAAAAGCATTCGATATGATCGTATTCCTAACATGATAAAAAGGATTGATTAAAGATTTGTGTTAGTTGTGAGACAGATAGTTCGCAAGCTTTTAAATATGCTCGGGTGTTCTATTCGCATTTCTGGCCTTAAAACAGAAAGACAAAAAACATGGCAATCGTTTTCACAGTATATAGTCATCCATAATATTTTTGGTATCTCTTACCTTTATACAAAAAATAGAATGCTTTGACGAATCTCTATTGAGTAAAAAAAAAATTTGTTGTCTACTTACTTCGGCAGATTTGCCATAATATTTTCAAGATCACAACGCAAAGGCCTAAGCAAGCCTTGAACTTGCTCGAAGCTTTCTACGTCATCTTGTGACGGGCTGTATTTCATTAGTATTTTAATATAATCGAAGTATATGAAAGCGTGGAAAATTGGCACCAGCAATAACTTTGGCAAATAATATTTAACAGCCTCGCGAAACCCATGACCTGCTGCCATTAACGACATAGCCTATGTACATAAAATAGCATATAAGATATAGAGATATTCTTCAAGATTCAACTTACATCAGGTCTGGCCAGCAATGCTGATAAAGCATCTTTTGAAGCTTGCGAAGTTACCTCTTGGGCATATTTTGTGTACACATCAAATTCTTCAGCTTCCGCCAGTTCTTCAAAGCAGCTGCCTACACAGGGTGCGCTTTGCTCTTGCGACATTTCGATAACGTCTTCTAAAGAACCCAACAGTGTCACTGTTACCTCGTAGATGTCCATGATATTGGAGAATATTGGGTCCAGTTCCTTTGGAGAACGGACAATTTTAGCGAGTTCCTCCCGAAATACACGGATGATCATATGTAAATCACGTTGATATTGTTTTTCATCGTTGATTAAATCTTTAACAACTTCTTCGTAAGTTGTACTTGTACGCTGCACTGGCAATGTGGGTAAAGCATTAGGCATTACATTGGTCTTATTGTCACTCTGATAAAACAGATCCATCAAAACTTTATCCGCACACATAGCTACTTCAATATCTTCCTTTGATATTTCGCAGTGCTTTATTTTATTCACGTAATCGCCTGCTAATTTCAATATATCCGCTGAGATGCATTCCAATACGGCGACTAAATATATTGACACTGAATTATCGATTTTATACTGGAGCACATCCTATAAGAAAAGGAAATTTGAGAGTTAATTTTATACTATTTTTCATTCACTTTTCAGCATACCTTCTGCAATAAAGTATGAACGCGATCTGTCGGTAAAACAGACTTCCTTTTTTTTGATATCGCTGTTTCTTTAGCTTCATTAAGAGCCCAATAATCAATGGGTTTTGGAAAATATTTCACTTTCTCCTCAACATCCTAGCAAATGTAAGATTATTATTTATTGAATTAAAAAACGAATCGACTAGCACGTTACCTGAACAGTATGTGGAAGAGGTTTGGCACATAGCCTAGCCAAAATACGCAAACATAAAGTTTCCAAGTACAATAAAGCTTCTTCTTTGGCTGCGAGACGAGGGTGCACTTGATCCAAAACCTTCAAATACTTTATATTATTTTTTGGGTATACGGGTAAAAAAATGCGTGGACTATTACTTTTTTCAAAGACGGTGTAAATAATCCTCGCCACCGAACGGCATTCTCACTTTTATTAAAATCATATCCTTCGCTGTTGCTACCACTATTATGTTGCAATGAAAACATTTTCTCTTTTCAATTTGCAGTCTTTGGGCCTGTTTGGATGAAAGCAGAAGTAGTCACCGCACGCATACGAACATAAAACGTTAGTGGATTTCGAGATACTGCACACCTCTTAGAAATAACATTATTAGGAATACTGCGATCTCGGTTAACAGATCCAAAGAAATCTTATTTTATACGCCTGCAATTGAAAAGAAGACAGATTTTCAACATGTAAGGTATGACCGGTATGAAATCAATTTGTTGTTTTTGACCTATTAATTAGGATAGAATTCTTTTGCCACAAATGTTAAATAATTTTTACCTTTTGCAGTAGTCGCTAATTCAAGCACTTCTAAGCTAAATTTCTTGTTTTCAACAATAAAATCTTTTAATAGCAATAAGATCCATTCTATTTGGAATAACTTTTTTTTGTCAATTGCAAGAAAAATCGATTTTGTTGTCAATTAATAGTGTATAGTGAATGATAACTCTGAGAATGTCGATGTGAAAATAACAAACCCTACATTTTATAATTACACGCGTAATTTTTATGTGGATTAATTTTGTTGGATTTCTCATATATTAACTTTCAAAACATTAAAATTTCCTTTTTTACTAGCGTCAGTAGTCTTTGATACCCTTTTTAATTAATAGCACATCTTTCCTTGCCTATTGACATGCAATAATGAACGTCGAAGTTTAAATAAGTTCTTGATATGAGTTGATTTAAAATCGCCATACAAAATTCAAATTTGAAAATGGTAACAATGTGACGGAAATTAAGAAAGAGGGAAATGTGTTTAATAAACTGATATAAACGTTCTAATCGGCAATTGTCAATTTTGAGAAAAATCGAACTATAGAAGGGTTGTTTTACAATTGAACACCTAATTTAAACGGTTTTTTAATCTGTGTAAGAAATCTTCTTCTCACATTGAAAAATGTATGGGTTAAAAATATCTCTTTAATTAGCGCTAAAAGATATTTTAGACTTCTCACTATAAAAATATTTCACCGTTTTATAAGTTATAAATAACTTCACAAGTTTTCAATATATTAGAAGAATTTTATTTTCCAAGAATATAAACGCTGCTTAAGCATTTTTAATTAGAAATAGAAAGAAAAAAGAACATAATGAACTAAAGAAATTGGCTCAAACAAAAGTCGAAGGAGAAAATATTAATTTTTCACTAACATTTGCGGAAAGAATTATTGTAATATCCGTTCACTTTTATAAACAGGAGGGTCATCATGTAATCTGTACCGGTTGTAAAACCTATCCTTTTGACATGTGATTCGCGTTAGTTGTTTTGTTTAGCATCATGTAACTTTCCAATAGAGTACGGGAAATTTTGCAATGTAATGAGTTAGTCGTAAAAAATGAAAAATAAATTGACGTTTGTTTATTTTGTATAAATAAAACACATATCTTAAACAATATTAGATATGCAAAATGAAATGAGAAAAAATATTTTACAAAATTTTTAATTGCAAATTTCTTCTTTTTCAAATAAATTTCAAATTTTTTATATACAAATATATTTAATTTCTTATATATAAATATATATATAAACATATTATGCGTAATAAAACGCACAAGTTTTATTTGCAAAAGTTTGTGCGTATGATATTTCATCCCAATCTGAAGACTTTTGACGGCGCACCTTTAAAATGATTTGATTTAATTTAATTTGCTTCGTCTTCGTTTTTGCCATTTTCACTAACCTCTGGGAGTATATAGATTAACGAAGTAGCTAATAAAATACCCGCACCAAAGCATGACATTAGGGAAGTTGTCAAAGTGTCTTCGGTTATAATCTGGTATAATGGCTGGTAGCATCCCTGTTCCTAAACTTCCTAAGCCAAGATACACTTTTCAAACAAAAATTTCCAGTTCTTTTAATTAGGTTTGGGAATGTAAGTCTTATTAAAAGGCCTCGCATTGATAACCTACGAATCATATGCGTTATGCCCAATTTCTTCTCCTCAATTGACCAACTTAGGCGATGTTAGTGTATCGAATGTAAACTCCAAAAGCCAAGTCTCAATCTTCGTCTCGTCAACAGGTAACTCAATTCGGGCTCCGAATTTCTGCCGTTTGTTGATGCAATCAACTTCTTTTTAACACATTATGTTCTATGCGAAATTAAAAAGTTAAATTCCATTTTTCCCAATTTCAGTTTCTCTTTGGAAATTAATATTAAATCTTTTGGGTTAAATTTTTTAAAAATTTTATAAAATTTGAGGACCAGTGGCATATGCGAATATCGAAGCGATTCTACAACAATTAATTCGTCGTCCCTACAAGAAAATCCCTTCGGCCAAAACGGAAGAATGGTTTAAAAATATTAAACCGAACGGCAAACAAACATCTATACGTATGTCAGCGTCACTTGCCACGGGGAAGGAAGGATTGTGCAGAGCACCTCAGGGAAGACGTAATACCTTACTTTGGTATGAAGGAAACGTTTAGTGTGGAATCGCAACCTTTTCCGGATTGATCTGCCAAGCCGTACGCAAGCGAAACAATAGTAGTATTAGGAGCAGAAAGGGCATGAATATGACTAGATACTAGTGCTGGTGGAGTAAACACTTACGCGACATCGCGATAAATTGGAATTCTTTGTTCGACATTCGAGTGCAAAGGATCGATTCGCTATTTAATTCAGTATCAAGGTTTCTACAATTCAGGTAGGACTAGCGTAGAAGGGTGTGAAGTTATATTTAAATATAACTAGCAAAGTCACAAACCAAACCTGGCAACAGAGGTCTGTTAAGCAATTAACAGAATCCTGTTAACCAAAGTCTCGGAAGGATTTATATCAAATATAGTTAAAATAGCACTATTTTGGAACTTTCTTGAAAGAATATGATAAACAAAACATCAATTCTTGTTAATTGAATAAAAGTCGATATAAAAAAGTTTTTCTGTTATGTCAAATATAATATTCAAAAAGCCGAAGTTTAATTGTCCACTGCGGCTAAACCAAGTGATGTGCAAAAAAAAAAATTTGTTTTACGTGATTCCTTGATGAATACCCTTTCCTTAGCTTATATCATGTTGCTTTCGGAAAAATTTGTTATTGGACTTTGAAAATTGCTCTGTAAAGGGCAAAATAAGAGCAATATTTGTTTATCATATTCATTCAAAAAAGTTCCAAAATAGTGCTATTTTAACTATATTTGATATTAATCTTTCCAAGACTTTGGTTAACAGGATTCTGTTAATCGCTTAACAGACCTATGTTACCAGGTTTGGTTTGTGAGTTTGATAGTTATATTTAAATATAACTTCACACCCTTCTAGGGTAGTCCATTTGAAGCATCATCAATCACATCCCTCGATTTGCTGGTGAATTGTTGTAACATATTGAATAATCGCGTTATCAAACAACAGAGCTATGTTGGTGTCATTGCTACCATTGCTGCTGTTGTTGTCTGGGGTTGCAGTTACTGTTGCACATGATATTATCCAATATAATCTAGAATCTTACTTAGGCTTCAATTTCATGTCTATAAGTTCGAACATTCTACAAAAATATCTATTTAGGTAAAAAAGAAAAAAAAAACCAACTTTTTCAAATAAATGTGAAGAATTTCATTTTTATTTAAAGCAGATACAAAAATTTGATAGAAATTGAAAACAAAACGAACTTTTTAATAACATAAAATAATTAAGATTTTACATCATCCGGCAGTGCCTTAAAAAATTAGCTGAATTTTTTTTTTGACAACGAAAATGTGTTTACATTTTTGTTTTAAAAGTGATTTATAATGTGGTGATAGACCTTGGAAAACCCCACATTCTAAAATGTCTCTTCAGCCATTTGTAAGTGTATTTCAAGCTTCTTATTTTCTTTTAGCCAACTTACAAATTTAAAAACAAAGTAATAGGGCAGTGGTCACTTCCCTTACACTGAGATCGAATACAATTGTCTACCACTTTTTTTAAAAAACGTTCCGATACAAGAAAATAATCTAAACGCCAACCAACGTTACGTGCCCTGGCATTAGCCATATAAGTCCAAAATGTGTAAGCACCTTTAAGTTCTGGATACAGATGTCTGAATGTGTCTACATAGCCTAAGGCTAACAGTTCGGTCATTTTCTCGCGTTCTTCTTTAGTGAAACCAGCATTGCGTGTGTTGGATTTTGGATTAGCCAAATCTATCTCGGCATGTGAAACATTCATGTCGCCGCATATGATAATTGGCTTTTGATCATCGTGCTTTTGTACGAAATCTTGAAATAATTTTTCCCATTTCATACGGGACTCTAAATTAACCAACTTTCTGCCTGAATTTGGCACATAAACATTTATTAAAAAGAATTTTTCATATTCGGCAGTGATGACGCGACCGGTATCATCAAATTCGTTATTGCCAATACCATATTCTACATTGATGGGCATAATTTTTGAATAAATGGCCACACCTGCGTAGCCTCCTGGTTTGCATAACCAGTAAGGATGATAACCTGGTATGCGTTCCAATTCTTCTGGCAACTGATCGGTAGTGCATTTAATTTCTTGCATACAAAATATATCGGGTTCTTCGTATTTCAAAAATGTTAAGCCATCTTTTTTCAACCAAGCTCTTACTCCGGACACATTCCAACTTGAAATTTTCAAGTTATATTTAGAGATATTGATTTCACCGCTTCCATCTAACTTTGACAATTCAAAATCTTCTTTATTATAAATAGTAGAAGTGGCATTTAGAGGCTTCGAATTAGAAGCGGTTTTCTTTCTTTGTTTTGTGGCTGGAAAACACGAAATTAAGAGCTTTTTTAAGTGCGTGCCGCACGTCAAAACCGACTTACGTTTAGAATTATTTGTTTCGTCTTCATTCAAATTGTCGTCCACATCCGCATCTGCTTCAGCAATGTCTAAGTCTTTCTTCCGTGACGGTGCGGCACGTTTACGACCGGTAGTTTCCAATGCTTTTTTGCTAGCCACGTTCCTTTTTACTGAAATTAAGATGAAAATAAAATTAGCCTTTACGAATTCGTTTTTATTTAAAGAAAATTTCAAATTATAAACAAATTAAATTAAAATGAAGTAAAAAAATTATATTCAAATACGGCCGAATTTTTTAAATATAAAAAAGAAAAATGGAGATGCGGGCACTATAAGGGTATGACAGTTTTCCATATTTTTGCAACTACTGTAGGAATTGTTATTGCTTATGGGAAATAAGTAAAACAAGTAAGAAAATTATATTCAACCGTGTGCCGAATCTTTTATACCCACCACCCAACATCTTCAAAGAAGTTAGGAAAATCTATATTTCGATAGGAGGGCGTGGCAGACTTATTTTATTGTTATCGAATATCATGGAAATTTGTATTGTATAGTCTATGAGTTCTGAGCAGAAAACGTCTAGATAACAAAGGTGTTTTCAGCTTACGAGGCGGCCTTTTTTATGGAACTTTTATTGAACCACTGATGAGGGCTAAATTTAGCAATTTTAACTTTTCTGCCGAAGATCTTCATATAATTCTATTATTTCTAAATTTTTCTAAAAATTAGACTATTGCGATTGCCAAAAAGTAGATTTACGTGATCCAAAGTTGGTGTAGTTAATTTTTATGGTATATTGCTATTACGTACCAATTTTCACCATGACATGCTAAAATTCAGACCTTTTCGTCATATAAAGGCTTAGTTTCCGTGAGAATCCCAATATGACATGTGGTCCGAAAAATAGACCAACGTGTTTCACAAACCTAATAAATTTAATTTTGATGTTAAATTACTATTGAACACTAGGTTTGCATCACACATTCTTTTCAGAAGAACTGTTATGTGAAAGGTGGTTCAAAAAAATGCTCCTAACCGATTTAAAATCTATTTATACCTTCATTATTTCGCCAAAATTCGTCCCCATACAAAATTTCGTCAAAATATCACAAAAATTGCGACATAAAATTAGATGAACAAATATCAGACATATGAACGGGTAGACAATTCGGAAAACGATTCTGAATCGATCGAAATAATAAAATGTGGGTCTATCTTAAGCCCGTCTGGTTGTTACATACAATTTGGGGGGCACTAATTATCATAGTAAATATTCGATAATAAAAATGAATAATCAATTGCAACATTTCGTAATTTGATTAATACTGCACTTTAATTTAAAGTATTTCTTTTATTAATTAAAATAACTAAAGATATATTATTGTATATCATATTTACCTTTTTTTTCTTCAGCAACTTTTTCATCTTGGAAATTTTCTGGAATTGTTTCTGTTTCCTCGATGATCTTTTTGCGAGATGTTTTTTGCTTTTTAGGATCAACTTTTTCTTCGCTTGTATCCTTTTTAGACTTTTCTAATAAAATAAAAGAAATGTGGAATAAATGTAGAATCTTTTCTCGCTTATGAATAATAAATTTAGTATTCCTACAAAAGTAGTTTATAACTCGAGTTTTTGACGAAGTAGTGAAATTCTGACAAACTGATTTATGCCTCCTAAAAATTGAGAAAAATAATGAAGTACAAAAAGAGCATTGGAAACGACCTATATTACAGCGTTTGCTGAACAAATTGCCGTAACAAACACAGATAGTTCTTTTTAATCCTACATAAATAATAATAGACATTGGCTGTTTTATGATGATTAATATTTTTTACGCGTCATTAAATATGTTCATTTTTTCATCCTTCAATTTTTACACTCTATTCCGTCCATTACTATCTTCTACCGTTTTAAGGAGAAAATAGGTACTCATCAATGAAAAATAATACGATTTAAGAGAGGAATGCAACAACATCTAAAAGTGCCTGCTTTATCATCTTACTATTGTAAGACGATTAGAGTCTTTTTTCAAAACTGAAAGCATCAGTTTTTTACATATGTATGTGAATAAATGCATAGTTGTGTGTGTGGAACAGACTGGCAAATATACTATTTTCCGTCGTTGGTGCAAATATTGAAAATGAATTATAAAATCTTACTTTTGGTAACGTTTTGACGTTCTTTTTCGTTCTTCGTGTTGTCAACGGTATTCAGTTTTCCTGCAGCTTTTCCAATCATTTCCCTCGGCGGTTCATCTTCTTTTACACTTCCAGAAATTTCATTTTCCTCAGAAGTTTTCTTCGAACTACGTCGTTTCTTTTTAGGGAGCTGGTTTTCTGGTATGTCACGGTTGACAATAACAGTTTTTGCTGCATTTTTAGATTTTGAAACTACAAATAGTATGTAAATAAAAAAAACTTTATAACTTTAAAAAATGTATATCTATTAAGACTCTCTACCTCTTGTAGTTCTACTCGCAGATTTCTCGACGGTATCTTTCAATATATTTTCTCCCACTTCAGAAGCTTGTCGTTTACGACCACGCTTCTTATTTCTGTTTTCATTTATCTCTTCTGCGACTTGAGCAGGATCTTCGTCGCCATTGACTTCAGAATCCGAAGCACTTTGAACACCTCGTTTATTTGGTTTGGCAACTTTTAGTGTGTTGATTTTTACATCATTTTTGGCAGTTTCGTTTGAACTCGCACTTATTGTCGATACTTCATCTTTAGCTTTTATTTTTTTTTCATTCAATAATTTTTTTGACTTGCCGACATCAATTGCTGTTACAGATGATGGCTCATCGACATCCATCGTATTTTCCTGTACAGGTTCAACTTTTACTCCTCCTGCATTCTTACTGTTGTTCTTTGCTTTCGACGCCATTTCTTCGTTGGTGCTATTTTCTTTTTTGCCGCGTCCCCTTCTTTGTTTCACAGTTTTTTCGGCATCAACGCCGTTTCTAATGAGTTCGCTTACATTTTCACTATTTTCCACTGTCTTTTCATCCAGCTCATCTTCATATACTGCGCTTTTTAACTTACTAACAGAGCTGGCGTTCTTTTTGTCGATTTTTATTTTTTTTGTCGCTCCTTTTGCTTTTGGCATTTCTAATTAAAAAGAAGTATATTTAATTGGTACAGAATTAAACTCCTTTTGCGAGTCTCGAAATACTTCCACCGTTCGTAAGCGAACAATAAATGAATAGAATATGCTACAGGATCTTTTTTGGCGGCTTAGTGCTTATTACTGAAAATGGTATAAAATGCAACCCTTCACGCGGGATAAGATAACAGCCTGGTGCGAATTTTTTCGTTCTGATGTATATAATACCGAAGTTAATTGCTTTATATAGATATTATATATTCGTTATATATATTTACTTGTTTATTATCCATATGTATGTCAATAAAACAACAAAATGTGATTTAAAAGTCGAGGGATAACTTGATGATATGCGCTTGCTAAGTCTATAAATGTAGAAATAATTAGCAAAACGAACAATTCTTAAGTGAGTAAGTTGTGTAAACCAAATGGGTTAGAGTGGTAAAATTAAGTGTAAAGTAGGCGTCAGGGTCTCCATGTGATTAGAGAGAAAGGCGAATTCTCGGGATCATATCCCTCTTCTTACAATCAAGAATCGATACAAGGAGTTCGTTGATTTTTGAAGAGGAGCATTCGGATAAAATTTGAGCAATGCAAAGGACGTCATTACAAGGAGAACATCTGGCAGGTTAGGCGCGATCATAGTAATGTTTGGTTTTGAATATAGTCTTATCAAGAATGCCCTTACGATTGCATTGTATTGCCTTGATGACATTATGGCTGTCAGTGCAGATAAAAGTTCTTACTGACAGATCTGAGGTATATGTCGCAACCATTTCTACCCATTTCGTAAAGTGAAGACGAAATTTGTTCACTACGAAAAAAGAGATGTTAATATAATCAAAGGATTTATCCGTGAACAAGTTCGTCTGAGGTCTGTAAGAAGAGATCTATAGCTTTGTGAGCAGTAGGAGTGGAGATATCCTTGCTATAAGTGCTAAGACCATCATCGAACGAAATGTTTGAGATAATAGACGAGCATTCGACAGGTCTTTGAGGGATAGAGGTAGAGAGAGATAGATAGATAAACATAGAAAATAGTGGCAAAATCTTTGTTACAGAAGAAGGGGAGGTTCTATTTCGTGAAGAAATGTGATCCAAAAACAGCGTGGAGGTAAAGTTATGGCTCAGGAAGTCAGAGTTACGGAATGTTTCTCGAGAACATGTTTAAAGCAAGGGAATTTGCCCTAAACCTTTAGAGCGTCAATAGGAATTGCGCTCAAAAGGCCAGTTGAGGTTCTGAAGTACTTATTCATTGCAACGACAATCTTTGCAATGCAGGCTTTAGAAGAATATCCCTATATAGCAATATCGTGGGATAATGTCTCAAATACAAGAGACCTACAGATGTTGGCGGCAGTATTGATAAGGGAACCTTTATTCTTTGAACACATTAATTGTAGAAGGTTATTGATTTTGCTCGTTTTGGGAGTTATAAACGGAATAACTAACTCTGAGATACAATCTCGACTTTGGCATAACAAACACTGAAAGTGATTGGATTCTACATAGAGAAAACTTCGGCAGGCGTTATCTATAGACGTGCCACAAACTCCGCACTTAATGCTGTCATTTTCATTACATATGCTGTCGGAAGGACTTTTTACTTTTGTTAAATCAAGAAATTGGAGCAAAGCATCAACATATTGAAATTATCACATTCGATGTGATAGTCAACTTTCGTATATTGCCAAATTTTGCTGTCTTCCGTTACATCTTTAAACTTTAAGAAAAAATTTCGGACTATTTCTTCGGTTTCCTCGAAAGGATCAATGTAAACGAAGTTTCTATCTGTAACGTTTATGAACGCCAAAGTAAAATGATGCGAAAGTAAAATTGGTATTATAATTAAAATCGATGTGGCGAGACCCATCTTAAGTTTACTCCCACATTTCGCACTATTTTCATAAAATAAAGAGACATTTTTTTTATGTTCGCAGATCAAAATGTGAATGTATATTTTAATTATACTATTATATATTTCCATTTTGTTGTCTAAACTTTGAAATTCTTCCAAGAAATTTGAGTTTGCTTAGCTTGTTTAAATGTTATTATCACGCGATGTACGTGAATATGTTTAGAATTTTCTAGTTTGCTCGCATCAGCGTCTCAATAACTATTTTTGACTATTTTTTCATAGTCGGGTTCAAAATGTTCAAAACTTAGAAAAATTTTTCAATGTTTAAAAAATTGTTAAAAAATAATTCTGGAAAGCAAAATTTGAATTTGTTTAGCTTGTTTAAGAGGTATTTTCATGCAAATTCACGTGATGTATATGAATATAGTTGTAATTTTCTAGGTTGATTAAACTGCATATTTAATTAAGTGAAGAAAAATAAGTTCTTATTTCAGGCTTTCGAAAAAACTGATTTTTCATAAAGATGCCCTTACAAAAAAATATGTGTATTTTTTTATATTTTATTTTTGTTGTACGCACTCAGTACTATACAAAATAGTTCGATGCAGCAGAAATTTTGCTATCGTCAGGTTTGTGATAAGTAAGAAAACGCATTTCAAACCTAATGTGCATACGAAATGCAAAAATTGGCGAAATTATTGTTCGAAAACGAATTCGACACTTTATATAAATTAATTGCATTCGCAGTTCCCGTCTTACACAACCGCAAGAGTTAATAAAAAATTAAAGAAATAGAGCCTAGAAACGACCTCGTGTTAGACAAATTTTTCGTACCACTTAGACCGCTTGTTTTGGGTACGTCCGTGATTGACGTCAGCTTCCAATCATTTCATTAGCGGATGCATAGGAAAACGTTATTCGGATTCAAAGCCGTGCTCGCTTATCAAGCTTGGCAATTAAAGTTAAAGTAAAATTGAACAAATACGAAAACATAGAAATTTGAAATTATATCAGACACAAGAAATTTTACATAGGTATTAGCAAGTGCAAACAAGCAAACATATGGAACATCTACGCATGTTTGCATTTTCATTGCTTTCAAACTGTGCCACATTATATCAACATACGCTCACGGATTTATTGTGTTATAGGCCTTATTTAATTTTCGTGGATAAAAAGTAATAGAAGAAGACGGATAAAATGGATAACTTTACAAAAACAAAGTTGTGTGAAAAACAAATATATTAAGCAGTAATAAAATAGATATCCAATAATTATTCAATTAATATAAAATAAAAAATATAAAATATAATTAAAACCATGGATTTAAATTTGGAAAATTTGCAGCAAATATGTCGAGTTTGCTTAGAAAAAGGCGACGTAAATTTGTATGATCACATAATAAAAGTAGATGCAAACGCAATGGGCGAAGAAGATTCAGAGAATAGCTTAAATCTAACTATTGCGGAATTAATGGAAATATTTATTAACAGTAAAGTAAGCATGTATAATGATGTATGATGTGCATATTATATTATATATTCTTCTAGACTGATCTTTTGGAATTAAATGAAGAAATACCTTCGATGTGTTTGCGCTGTTTAGAAGATTTAAAGTTTTGCTATGGTTTCTATAACAAACTTAGGAGTGCGAACAGTAATTTGAGATATTTATATCAAGAGTGTTTAAATAATGTTATACAATGCATAGAAGATGAGCAAGATCTACAAGATGAGTTGCCTGAAGAAGAACCAAGTTGTTTAATAATAGAAGATTTTAACTACCAAGACGCAACAGAACAGCAAACTCCGGAAGTTACTACATCCGATTATTTGAAGACTAATAAAAGTTCTTTAGCTTTATTCGACAAGGCTTCTTTAGTGGTAACAAAGTTTGTACCTACTACTGTTGAAAATAATGAGAAGAAAAATGAAACAGATTGGCAGAATTCAGATAAATTATTAACTGCAGATTACAAGGTTGTAGAAGTGAATGATTTGAGAAATCTACAAAGCCTTGAAGACGATGAATTTAATACTAAAGCTGATGCTATATACAAGTGTCAATATTGCCCCCAAGCATTTGCCAACTTAGAATATTTGAAATCCCATGCGCAAAAGATGCATCTATGTAAATTTTGTACTCACGCTTTCAATTTAAGCTCCGACCTCTTCAAACATATACGTGAGGTACACAAAGATTATAAATGTATGATATGCCGCAAGAAGCTTAGTTCTCATAGTAACTTGAGAACTCATATCAGACGAGTGCATGGACTAAAATTGCCAGCGAAAATGACCTTGATTGACTTTGTGAGAAAAACAATCAAGGAAGATGATGATAATAATAAGATGGAATTGACCAATAGTTAAAGAATTTTGAGTTTGTCTAGAACTTAAAATCAATTGCAGTCTCAATTTTTTTTTTGCGATAATACACGAAACTCTTAAGCAATTTTCGAGAACGAACATCTGGTTTCAGCATTTAAAGTGAAGATGCTTCAAAGTGTACTTTTTTCAGTAATGTGAGGAACTGTTCCTTATAATTGTAGGAAAGGAACGCAATAATAGTAACATTAAGAACAATTTCAATAAATTAATGTTAAACTTAATTTTTATATTTTATTTTCACTTGTACACCATGTATTTAAGGAATTCTGAAGAATCTCCTTTCCGTCGTCAGAAAATTCTCCTTTTTCCAAATACGTCGCTGTAAATTCTCTGTATGCTAAACACACCCGTCTCTCCGAAATGTCTTCTCTCAATACAAAATGCTCAAATTGATAACGTGGTGGACCATATAATACTATTAAAGACATACTACAAATGTAAATAACTAATAAGTTCTGAATGAAATCATGTGAAGATATCGTTACGTACTTAGGCATAGGAATCCTTAACACTTTATTTTTAAACATTTCTAATTTTTTGCCAGACCACAAAGGCTCTCTTAGAGATTGTTGATAACCAGCCACCATACCCAAATTATATTTTTGCAAATTACTCAAATTATCCAAATCTTTCGCTTCTTCGTACAAGGTTAATGTTAGTACAGCATTTCCCAAACAATTAACAGTTACAACGCGTTCGCCCCATATCCAACAATCATCAACGTGTGGATCTATTGAAGCTCCTTTGCTGGGGTCATACTCCAAACTACACTGCTCAATTGTTTGAAAATTATCCAAAATTTTTACTTCTTTAAATCGTTCTTGTATAAAAGCAGTAAAATCGGGGAATCCTTTAAATTGGCCATTTCTCAGTTTACGTCTTTTGAAATTAGTTTTTGGACCGAAATTCTGTTTACGTCGCCCGCTTTGGGATAAAGACCATGGTAACAGTTTATCTAAGTTATTTAACAGTTGTCCGCTCTCTTGTACTGTAAGGAAATTTTCCTTTACTAAAACACCAGGTAAATTTACGCCTATTTGGTTTTGATGCAATGTTTCATGTTGTTGCTGCACTTCTTCTGGTTCCCAACCAGGATAAAAATGACCACATTTAACACACAACGCTAGGGGTTCGAGTTTTTTCAGATTTTCTTTAAGGCTCAATTTTTGGATATGGAAATCATTTTCGCATTTTAAACAACTACGCACTCCTTTACAACCACATAGACGATTATTTATGCGTGAGTACATTTGTGCCTCAAAACTAGGAAATAAAAAACCTTTCTTTTACACCAAGAAAAAAACAGTTTTTCAAAGTAAGTTTTTTTATACCAATCACCTAATTTCTATGAAAAGTGAATAATTTTATGAAATTTAATATTTACACAACATTTTCTCAACAGTTTTCACAACTACTTCGCAGATTTTTTAGCAAAAATTGCAATTTAAGAATTAACTAAATGAGTGATAGTGTAAAGCAAATTGCCAGCCAAGTATAAAAGTTGGTATTGCCAGCCCGTTTATATATATAATGTCAAATAATTATTAAAAGCAAATAATTACTCATATTATATCTAAATACAATTAAAGTTTTTGAAAAAAAGTCACATAATGATTCTCATTGATTTGCAAGCTATTTACAAGACATTCTGCCGTTGTGGATTAGCACAGATTCCATGGGAACGTAAGTAATAGACTAGATTTAGTTTCAATTCGGAGATTATTTGTTTTTAGATTTTTTGCTAGTTGACATTATAAAATGAAAGTGATTAATGACAATTGGCGGGAAATAACCTAGAAGCTCATACAGAAGGTTGGAAAGACGTTAGGCAAAATATGATGTTCATGGTTTATATGGAGGCTTTCTGGAAAAATTTTAGATCCAAACCAAAGAGTTAAAACATTGCCATCACAGAAACGAGTCGCTGAAATGTATTAGCACGTCCAGTGAAGAAAATTTATTATTTTGAATTTAACAATATAAATAATAAGTCCTTTTTTATTTGTATAAATTGATTTGAACAATCAACAGTTGTGATTTCAAATCAGCTTAGAAAGTACAAATAAATGAGATGTTATGTTTCATCAAAGGGCACTATGAAAAAGGCGCTAAAGTCTATTAACAATAGCCTTTTTTTTGAGCAACCTCATTGACACATCATTAGTCATATTGTCCTGTTAGACGAATCTTAAACCCATTTTATGACGTTTTGTCTCATTTTCATAATCTGATATAAACTCATTGCTACGGAGAGTTAAAGAAAACCTTTCATATAACAAAGTATATATTTTATAATATGTTGTAATAATGGGATAAAGTAAAATAAGAAAATTTTTGTAAACCTTTGAAAATATATATAAAAGAGAAGTGCCTAAAAAGTAGAAGAAAAATAATTGCAATGTATGTTTGTGAGTTTATGGAAAACTAGCAAATGTAGGCGTATACAAAAAATATACATTTTTTAAAATTCGTTATTTATCAATCAATTTCATTAGATTGCACCGTAAAAAATTGTCTGATATTAGACTATAATATATTTCCAAGTGCCTCCTGAAAAATGTTAAATTTTGAATATAAGTTTTACATGTTATTTTTTCGCTTTGATTTCTTAAATACAATCTGTAAAACATATTAAATTTTGAATACAAGTTTTACATATTATTTTTTCGCTTTGACTTCTTAAATGTTTTATTATTTTATTCAAACCTACGATTATCAATGTTCAATATAGAGGAATGGCACGTATATCACTTTTCTAAAGCTATCAATTACAAAATTAAGAAGTTTATGCACACAATTATTGAAAACTCAGGGGAGTACAAGCTAATATAATAAAGAAGATAATTGTTTAATAATGTAAGAGAACTATACGAAACCTTTCTCGTTCCTTTTTTCTTCTTTAGTGGCCAGAACGTTGCGGTAGTATGTGATGGCTATAAAATTTCAAAGTCCATTTTCTAAAGATGTTGCTGAGAGTGACGGTCAATTTTTTATTCGATCGTAACATCGTCTCATGTTTCTTCACACCGAGTAAGGCGTGAGTTAAACTTGCTTAGACCAAACAACAAATATATAGCATATAGTTCGATTGAAAGTTTTAAAATTATTTCATTTTTTAAATCAATAGTTCAGCAACTGGTAACTAAAGCTATTTTACGTTCAAAATAATCCAGCAGAAATATTTCTTTTAACTAATTTCTTTAAAAAAACAACAGACCGTTTTCTGGAAAAAATTTTCAATTTTCAAGAAAGCTAACCTCATAAATACATTGACCTCCCTCGCCCCTCTGAAAGGAATGATACTGACATAATGATGACTGTGTAACATATTAACAGCAAATATCATGTATTATTGTTTATTTAATTATTCTAAATACTCAAATACTCGTTTGATATTTAGGATAAATGTTAAATGAAAAATCCTTCTAAATTTTATTAATTTTTCCCCGCTTTTATTTACTTTTGAAATATTTTAAAATAATTACGTAAAAAAGTACTTAATGTTAAAAATTTTATAAAGCCATATATCTTGAAAATAATGCAATAAAAAATGTTATAATAATTTAAAGTAAAGTAACCAAAATAAAGCTCAGACCTTTGGTATTAAAAGTTAAACAACTACGGCTCCTGCTTCTGAACGGCTCACCGGTAGATCGGGACAACTCTTCCAGTTATCGGTTAAAGGATCATAACATTCTACAGCGCTTATGGTAACCTGAGCCCGATAGAAAGTTGCTTCGCAAGGCTTCGTCATGAAAACAAAAATTTTTAAAAATCGAGTTTCTAACATCCTTTACATATTTGGTACCTGATCTCCGCCCGCAACATACAACAAACCGTCGGCAGCTGCTACGGCTGGTATAGCTCTTGGTACTGACATAGGATAGATGCTTGCCCATTTATTTTCATCAAAACTGTACCGTTCGACTGAACTTAATACTCCTTGTGAACTACTATTACCACCCACGACGTAAAGATAACGGTCCAGTATAGCTACGCCCATTTGGCAACGGGCAACTTGCATGCGAGCTAAACATTCCCATTCCTGCGTAACGGGATTATAGCTAAAAAAGCAAGCGACAAATTAAAAAGCTTAGAACATTATCTCACTGTTAAGCACCTTACTAAATCCGGCAAGTAGCGCGTGGAAGTAGTACAACCACCCACAATATAGATAAGGCCCTCGAAGCTTACTACACCCATACTAAAACGCGGTTCTGGTAGACTGCCTATAATTTGCCATACATTTTCTTCGGGGTGGTAACATTCTATTGAGTCTCCTATATCATCACCAATCCAGCCACCGACAGCCAATAGATTATTGCCTAAGGCGCATAGACCAAATTCACATCGTGGCACTACCATCGGAGCTATTGGTAGCCAGCAATCGTTTTGTGGATCATATACTTCACCATTAGCTAAAATTTGTGCACCTCTCTCCCCACCCACAACATAGATTTTACCGTTTAACGCCGCAACACCCGGCAATATCCGTCCAATCTCCATAGGTGCCGTCTCGGACCACTCGCGGCGAAAGATATCAAACTTAGCTACCGTATCGAATATGTCATCTTCTGGATTCCAAGTAGTTGAAGTTTCACGACGCGACCCACCGATTATATAGATATTCTTTTTGGCTAGTTCGCGTGGACATACACGTAACGGGACCAACTGACCGCGCTTTGAAGCGATATCACGGCAAATAGACCGTAAAGCTACTTTTACTGACATATCGCGACAATCCCTTAAAGCTTGGTCGATAACTTTTACGGGCACCAGAGCTAAGCGTACTAACGAAAGAATTTCGAAAACATAACATCGACGTTGGGTAACATCATGCTTAATCCAACGCAATGCAGCTTGAAATACTTGAGACTCGGAATCAACTCGTAAAAGTTCCGATGTTAACAATTGAGACAACAAAGTTTGTGGAGTGTCCAAGAATTCGTCCTCTTGGGTAATCTGTTGAGCATAAAGCAACAATAGCAACCAACTTTTTAAATTAACATTTGACTTACCGCTGGAAAGTTACCATGCACAAAATTTAAAGCGCTTTTAGTTAAAGCTTCACAGTGGTGAAAAAGTGAAAAGCGTAAAATTCCCAATGCATTGCTGGCGTGTAATTCACGACATAAAAACTCGCAACAGCCATCAACTACTTCGTGCAACTGCAACATATCTGCAGCAGCCAAAAGTTCCTGAACATTAGTCTGATTAGAAAAAAAAAACCATGAAATTTCGTTCTTTTCTCACAAATTTCAAATTTACCTGTGTGATCTCACACCTTCCTGTATAAATGAAATCCAACAGAATGTTTAAAATCTCACCATCGATCGTGTGTAAGACTACGGTCTTTTGATTTACTTCATTCAAACCCAATTCAGGCCTGAACATAGCTTCAAAATAAGCACTGGCAGCACTTAGAACAGCACGATGAGCCGCGTAAGTAACACCACCCGCTACTATATCCACATCACAAAAACGAGTTTGCCCACGTAACTGATTTAAATTTTCCAACATTTTGAATGGATATTGACCACTGCAGTAAGGTGATGGTTTGCAACGTTGTGTGGAAATGATATTTGAAGAAGGACCCGTTTCACTAGCGGTAGATGTATCCGAACAACTAGCGCCAACATCGTCTGTTGGTGAACTCTTGCCATTACGACAGGCATTAAATTCATTTCGTGGTGCATATGACTTTAAAGGCGGCATTTTATTATTGTTATAGCGACTGGTAAACACAAAGCAACTTCCGTCGAATTGAGGGAATCAATTTTTTTCCACAAACTTTTGTGATTTCTACTCTTTTGACAGCTTTATGAAGCTCAACACAATTTTTTTCTCGTTTTGACCCTAATTAGTTTTAATTAATCTTAATTATTCTGCAAATCTTTGTCTTAACCTTTCCTTTGCTAACGTCTTTCCCTTTCCTTTTTAAACGATATCCTTCACGTGAAATTGCTTTTACACACATCTATTTAGAAATATCATTTAGTAACTTTAAATTCTGGAGATTACATATTTCTTCAGTCAAACGCCTTTTTTCTTGTTATCTCGTATACAAAAAGATATCAGCTGACACCAAAAAAATAAATACAAAACCAAACTGCAAGAATACTACTTTGACGGGTATAAGCGCTGCTCTGCTCAAGAAGGAAGTAAAGATATCAAAAGTTAATTAATTATTTAGCAGTTTAAGAATAGTTTAAATAAATAAAATGGAACTTTTCTTTGGCGGATTTTAAAGCGATTTCCTTTTTAATAAACATATGAAAATAATTTCTAATGTTTGAAAATAACTTTTAAGAACACTTATGCATAATATATTATGATTTAACTTGGCAAGCACTTTTCTCCATCGCAATTATTGTTGCCAATTTGAATTTTGTAGTATTATATTACTACTGCTATAATTTTTAAACACATTTTTTCCGAAATTCTGGACATTAAAAACATGGATGCCGACCTGGAACCTGTTGATATGTTAGTTTATATAACTGAAGAACTACAAGCTCGTTATAATAGTGCCAAAGATGTATCGTCGCATGCTCACATTTTTCAGGACTTCTTACGTCGCTGGGAAGCAGACAGCGCATTAGATGTCGTAAAAAAACAAAAAATCGAATTTGAAAAGGGTACGAAATATATAAACGTGGTCTTTACAAATTATTTAGTGTAACCATTTTTTTCATCTAGATCTCGACTGGTTCAATGTAAATCAGTCTTTGACTTTAACAGGTTTACACGGTAAATTAGTAATATTGGATTTCTTCACATATTGTTGTATTAACTGTATGCACGTATTACCCGAACTGCGTAACCTGGAAGAATTATATTCCATTGATCGAGGTTTAGTTGTTGTGGGAGTTCACAGTCCGAAATTCGAAAATGAGAAAGTGACAAGTAATATTTTAGCAGCTGCTCAACGTTATGGCATCAAACATCCCATAGTCAATGACGAGCGCATGACGTTATGGCGCTACATTGGTATAAAATGTTGGCCTACTCTGTTGTTGTTGGCTCCTAGCGGGGCTCCTTTGCTTATGCTTATGGGTGAAGGTCACGGTATGTTTCTAGAACATTTTGTTGGCGAAGCATTGCGTTTTTTTAATAAACGAGGGGAACTGGAGAACTTTTCACTGCCTTTGAAACCGCTGGTTTTACAATCGGCTTCAAAGTTACGTTTTCCCTCTAAAATTGCTCTTAGCGATGAAGGTAACTTTGCTATTGCTGACGCTGGGAATAATCGTATATTAGTGGTAAATTCATCTGGGATAGTACTATATAAAATAGGCAGTGGAGCACCAGGTCTGATTGACGGCGATTTGTTTACTTCATGTTTCAACTCACCTCAAGGAGTTGCTTTCTTAGAAAACGACGTGCTGATTGTAGCTGATACTGAAAATCATGCTTTGCGAAAAGTTAGTTTAAGAACAGGTACAGTGGAAACTTTAGTCGGTACAGGACAGCAGGGACATGATCGCGTTGGCGGCAAAATTGGACCCTTGCAAGATATATCTTCGCCTTGGGATATTGCCGTATTTCGTACCCGCGATATGGATATGTCATTTCATATGGATGGGCAAAATATTCCTGAAAAGAATATTGTGCTAATAGCGATGGCTGGGTCGCATCAAATATGGGGTTATTTTCCTGAAGGCATCATTTGGTGGAAATTTCGTAAATTTGAACCAGGCACTTGTGTGTCGCTTATTGGAAACGGGGCAGAAGAGAATCGTAATAATTCCTATCCACAAAATGCAGCCTTTGCTCAGCCTTCAGGCTTAGCCATGGCTAAAGATTTTCTTTACATAGCAGATAGCGAGAGTTCAAGCGTACGAAAGGCTTCGATGGTTGACGGGAAAGTTTTGCCTGTTGTAGGAGGTGATCGCAATCCGCAGGTAAATATAATTGTTGTATTCGTCCCTTCCTTTGTTTTTCAAAACCTTAGGAAAATTATTTGACAAATGTATTTTCGGAAAAGTTAGCAGAAAGAAACGCTTAGAAATCCCCCTTAGCTTTTCCAAAACATAAAATATTGAATTGATCCAGCTCTAATTTTTTTAGAATCTTTTTGCCTTCGGCGATGCGGACGGGAAACAGTATGCAGCCAAATTGCAACATCCTCTAGCCTTGGCCTATAATCACTGCAATGATAAAATTTATTTAGCCGACACTTACAATCACAAAATCAAAATGATAAACTTAGAGACAAATACCATTGAAACTTTACCCATAAAGTCTTCAGATGGCGTGAGTGTACAGAACTTAAACGAACCTTCTGGATTATGCGTAGATAGTCAAGGAAAGTTTATTTTAGTCTCGGATACTAATAATCATCAGATCCTACGAGTTTGCTTAAAAACTTTAAAGGCTGAAACTTTTTCTATGAATTTCAAATCCGTCAACGATAACACAGTTACAGATGGTCCTTTTCGTTTTGCTCCAGAACTAATTAAGACGCTACCATTAAGACATTATAAGCAACTGAAATTACTTATTAACATAACGTTGGATAATCAATTAAAATTTACTGCAGATGCACCGCAGAAATGGTCTTTAATTAGCATTAATAGTACCTTAAAAGCTCTACAAACCAAGGGTGTTGTCGATAATGGTAAAATAATCTTACAATTGCAACGTGTCGACGTTGAATTATTGAACACTTCAAAAGAAGGTTTAAAACTTCGAATTTCATTAAATCTGTGCGGCGCTAAAGCATGTTTAATGAAAAGCTTTACTTTAGTCTTAAATGATGAAGAAGATACTTGTGCAGTGGATGCCGGGAATTTACTTAATGAAGAATATAATGTTGAAGTGCACATTACAACCAATTACATAAGTCTTGCTTGAAAATGCGTAATCGTTTTTTACTTTATAAAGTTTTTCAAAATATTTTCTATTTATTTGTTAGATGTAGATTTATTTTATAGTTTTTTTAAAATTAAGAACTAACTTTAAAAATACAGCTAATCAAGTAAAAAAAATTTGCAATCGCTTCGTATCTTATCTTTATCATCCTGTAACATGAAAATTGCAAGGGATTTTGTCAATTGGTGTCATGTTAATTAGCCGATCGAGACCATTATTGCATTTGCATTGTAAATGAATCTCGATAGAAGTTTCAACTGTATATGTTGTAATTTTAAGTCAACGTCATATAGATCATTTACTTATTACAGGCGTGACTATATACACTTCCATTTTTCATATATATTCGTTTTGCAACCATAGGCCAAGGATATATGTGCCAACTTTAGCCATCACTGTAACTTCGTACGATCCTGAGTGCTCCAACGACAGGCAAGAACAAGTCTGATATGTTCTTTACTTTTGTGGGTAGATATAAAGCGAACTATCTTAGTAATTCAATTACAAACAATACTAATGTATATTTTGACAGTAAAATATACATTTATTCGATCAGTCAAACCCAAAATTAAAATCAAGATAGTCTTATAAAGCATACATAAAATGATTTCTTGACAATACAATAAAAGTGTGTATTAAAATAGTATATACATTTACGAACAGATCACAAAAAACTAAACATACGAATATGTAAATGCCATCGTTGTGTACAAATAGACTAATATATGAAAGGTATGCATACGTAGTCAACTGATTATAACCTCGAAATTTTAAAGATACTCATGACAATTTCTCTCGACATCTTCATGTGTCCCAGCAATTTTACATATTTCGCCGAAAATATTTTTCAATATAGCGGCCTGACGACCTTGAGAACCATCCAGCGTTATAGTAGGTATAAAAGTAACACTTGGTCGCAAAGCGTGTGTAGCATCACCGTTGAGTTTCAACAATTCACCTCCACGAGGACTGTCAAAACACTTTTGTATTAGATCAGCTTTTTCAACACCATGTTGTTTTGAACACTAGATAAAAATCGACGCGAAAATGTAATTTATTTTTGTGCATATGGTAAAATTTTATTTGTCATTCGCTTAGTAACACGACTAGAAACCAAAGTAGTCGTTAGTTCGATAAACACCATATTCGAAGTTCATTTAGATGTAGCTATTTATCTGTCCAATAAAGAAGTTTTTAAAATGGAAATCATTGAACCAGCACATGTATTTTGCGATTAATTCAATAAATGACAAATGAATGCGAAATGCTATATGACAAACTCTGGAAATATCATACAATTATGACCAAAATTTCATCCGTTTGAACTTTGCCAAAACGTCTGTAAAAAGTATGCAGTGCTATTTAGTAACGCGATGCCAATCAACCCACTAACAAGCCTACAAACATGAGAAACCACAGGTTTTTTTCGGCGAGACACGGTGATTATCTAAGTTCAGTCAAAAGTTTCTTATTTGCTTCAATTTCATCTTACCTTATTCAGTGCTTCTTTAGGTAAACGATTGTCTTTTATCATGCAGGATATAACATCTAGCCGTTTATGAGGGTCTTCAATTATTTCTATGGCGCAGGCGTGGTATGTATTGGCTTGACATTCAACTGGTCCATGCTGGCAATCAAAGCGAAAGGTACCATCCTGATTGGTATAAGTTTGCGCTTTTCCATACGGCACCAAAATGACATCCATAATTTTTGCAACTCTTTGAAAAGCCGGAACTAGTTGTTTAATGATGAAATGTTTCGAATCTGGACATAGTGCTTCGTAGTACACAGACACTACAACTGGCGCTTTAGGATCCCGCACATAGCTTTGTGAAGGCTAAATGAAATTAAAAAAAGTTTAAACTGATCGTGTTATCTGAACTTCCTCATATTACGCTGTTTACACTTACTGCCATAATAGTGCCATTATAGATTATGTAGCGTATTAATAGTAACAATACAAGTAATAATACTAAGGAAAATAATATACGTTTGCGTGCTGGAGAACCCATTTATGCGGTGCTTCTCCGTTTCAATTATACGGTTAGTAAATTCTTTGACCTTTTCCTGTTAATTTCATTTTTCACCCTTCTTCTAAAAAAATTGTTCATTCGATCGTCAAACCGTTAATTTGTCACACATATAAAAGACAGTGTTGTCTAATAAATAATAACGAGACACAAATTGACGCATTTTTCGTTGTGTAAAGAAGATAATTGGATGTGTAAAATGTGCTCAGAAAATATTTTGGAGACGCGAATTATGGGAAATTGGCACGTCCACGCAGAAATAGTAACATAGCCTGCTGATCTTTTTTAAATACAAAAAATTAAAGGAACCAAACAATTAGAATACAAAGAAAACAATAACTACATTTTACTTATTCTTTAGAGCTATAAGTTAAAAAAAACTTGCCCGACTATAGTCAACCAATAAACATGTTACACCAGACTGCTTAACGCAATTTTCGCTTATCTTCGTGAGAAAATATTAAAAATTCTATACTTGTGTCCATGAGAGCCTTCATAGGGAAGGAGGTCTAAAACTTAAACTGACGTAGTCCAAAATTAGCAAATTCTATTTTTCTGTCAAACTTGTTATCTTTCAACTATTTCTGTCATAAAGTACTAAAAACTTAACTTTGTCGTAATATAAAAATATCAAATTACTATTACGGACGAACTTTTAATATTATTATCCGCGCAAACATAATGTACTCTATACCATAATTGTTGTACTCGAAACCTGTATAATAAATGCATAAACAAGAAGAAAAATTATATTCGCCTGTCGTCAAATCTTTCATGGTTAAAAAAAAAAATACTGGAAAAAATTAAATTTTGATACTCTATAGCACTGGGTAGCCGTTAATTGTTAATTTTTATAGTAGCAGTTTATGAGTAATAAGTAAAGTACCGAGATAGAACAGGTGTTATTTGTGAGCGTCTTCTTTGACCGACTTTTCCTATTTGCAATATCAACCTGCGGACAGGAGCTATTAATGTATTTGGCAAACAGTAATCCGACACCCTGATTTCTGCGACATGGAGAATTTTTACCATAAATATTATATGGCTAGGCAGGCAAAGAGAGGAACATGCCCAGGCAGTTTTCGGAATATATATGCCTTTTGGAGTTTCTAAAGTTTCTAAAGCTTTCTTCCAGGCGTTGCACACATTTAGATAAAAAAGTGAAATTTCGTTATATATACATTATATACATTATCTATACATTAGGGCGGGGGTGGCCGACTTGTTCCATTTTTGCACAGATACTGCAGGATAAGTGCCTGAAAAGAAAATTTTTACCACAGACATCCCACAGACAAACAGATAGACATATTTAAATCGATTCCAAACCCCATGTTGGTCAAAAATATATATAGTTTACGCTGTAAAACTCCTTTCTTTCAAAGCTAAGTATTAAAAGGTGGTGTACGTTATCCTCGCCGCGTCGTTCATTGTTTTTATTGGTATTGCAGATGACAATGTATATGCTAATTCCAGTTTAGCACAACGTTCGCAAATGTAGTTGTGGACCTTCTCCTTATACCACGTTTTGCCCTGTACGTTTCCTAAACGGAAGTTAAAAAAGCCGGTTTGACATTTGCTTGTCCGAAACACATGGTCATTTGCATTAGCATGGAGCATAAGAAAGGAAAATTTACCACCACAATCTCTTACATACTTTTTTTTTAATGCGGAAAGGGACTATCTGAAAGTTACATGATAACCTGCAGTTTAAAAAAAAAATACGACTGTTAGTATAAATTATATATTTTCTCTCACTAAAAATGACGGTTGCTGCCATTTGTTTCAAATATTAGCAACACTAATTGTACATTTGCTACTCACATGTTTTATAATAGCAGTTTCTTTTTTATGGTTTTCTGAAAGTGTAAGGAGACTAATCTAAAGCACAAGTCGGAAATGGCGAAAAGAGTGCGAGAATACGTGAAATATTCAACTAAAGAATTGGATTTATATGCAAAAAGAGAAGGCTCTTGTGTGCATAAAATAAATACCAATATGCACATGTCTATAGGTCCGTACTGTTTGGCCGACTTTAAGAACATTTTAAAGGCTCACATACTACGTACAAAAATTGGTTACTATGACGCGCATTTGGATGGTATAATATTGGACATAAAAAATGTAAAAATTTTTGGATCCTTAGCAGATATGCGTGCGGACGACTATCACTTGCATTTTAACTATAATGCGGATGTATACATTTTTAAGCCGGAGATAGGAGCAGTGTTGACGGGAGTTGTTAAACATATTGGTGTGAAACATTTGGGAGTAATTTTGTACCGTGTATTTAATGCGAATCTGAAGTTTCCATATAAATTGGCTAAAGACGATATTCAAATGAAGCAAGAAGTGAAATTTCGTGTCATCAATTACAAACTGCATCGTGCCTGTCCTTATATCGAGGGAGAACTATTAACAGCGGATGGGAAGAAAATGGAGATGGGAAAAGTAAATCTATTGAATAAATGGAATGCTCTTTCATATTTCTTATCTAATATTTTTTTTCGTTTTACTTGCAGAGGTACGAACACACTGAAGAGCTGGGACTACTCATAAATCTGATCAAAGAGGAATTAGTTTCTGACGAAGAGAAAAATCCGGAGACTTCATCAGTAGCAAAGAAAAAAGTGGAAAAAAAGAAAGTTCCCAAAGATTCTTCGCAAATTCCAAAAAAAACAAGAGCGAAAAAAGTTAAGGCAACTATTTCTATGCCAATGACCTCGATACCCATTCATAATCTACAATTTGAAAGTATCATTCAGCCTTCCTCAGATGATATACGAAAAGAGCAAATGCTTAATTGCACTGATGCTAAAGAACTTTGTCTACTTAACTCGAGAAAAGAAACTGAAACTGAAAAATCCTTCAAATCATATGAACACAGCATTCGCTCCAGTTCAAAAGTAAAAAATAGAAAACAAAAGACTGATATATTGGTCAATGGCATTCAAGCAATATTAGAACCAGATTTATCAGAAAAGACTAACCATATCGAAACATTGTTACCACCTACACCTAAAAAAATCAAAGAGGAAGATTTAGATAATTGCTTCGATCCTGAGATGATTCTAGTTAAGACCGAAGCTATGGATTATTCTACTGATGGTACTTGTTCTACAACACGAAAACGTAAAAAGCAAAAAAGTACCAAAGAAACTTTAAACTCCTCCACAGATGGTGCAAATAATTCGACAGTGCAAAGAACCGATGAAAATAAAAGGAGCGCCTATAAAAGTGATGTTGACGATGCAAATGTGAAAGAAGAGTTAGAAGATTGACATTAAGATGTTTCAATTTCCATGTAGTAACATTCTTCAAACTCGACAAAATACATAAAGTTTTATATTCTCGGATCTTCATTCTTTATAACGCTTAAAAAGACGTTTCATAGATGCCAAGATGCACATATAACCAAGGAATTCTCAATTCTTTTTAAAAAGAACGATTTAAAATAGAGTCGTTCAAACCGATATTCGGATAAATGAAAGAAATTTTTATTAACTAATTAATTTAAAATCAAGAAGCACGTAATTAGAAGTAAAAGCTTACCGACCAGAAGTTACATGCGTTTAAACTCTAATAATTAAACCCATGCAAGTTTTAAAAAGGCTCTTATTATTTCCAACGAATTTTTTGATTTTTCTCAAATCTTTAAAAAACGTTCTGCACTATATTCAGATGAGCATAACTGTTTAGAATGTTAACGCAGTGGCCTTAGTTAACCTTAGAATTGTCGCGTCCCCTGGCCTCTCTTTACTTCCCGGGATAAACTTTGTCTCGCAATGACAAATCCATCAGGAAGAGAGCGGGCGTAGACTAACATATCTTTCGAATAAAGTTACATTCTCTCTCGCAAATTTGGATTCGGCGTAAAGTGTGATGGAAAGTTTATTCATTGGATTGAATACAGTCGTGAATAAACCACTAACGGGTATCGTTTATTTGCCACAGGGCAGCGGTTATTTTATTCCCCTAAACATCGAATTAGCGATGTACAAGTCAATTGCGTGGATGATTTTAATTCTAACTTATTTAATTTTCATAAAATCCTGATTATGTCAGTATTCATATGTCAGTAGCTCACTACCTATTCACCAGAATATTAGAATATTAGTCCTTCTAGGCTATATTAGATTAAGTAACATTGCAGAAAAATATAATCAATCAATCACTAAAGTAATAGGGAATTGTCTTTACGCACTTACTACTTTGGCAAAACAGACATTAGGGGATATATTTAGTGTCTAATGTTTCCATATTTGATTAAGCACAATATGTGAGTTCCCGGCTATTTTAGCATATGAGATCTTAAGCTCAGGGCATGTGATGAGCCCACACATTGTTATTTTTGGTTCGTCCGTCCCAGTACTAGTTTTACGCTGTAACGGCCGAGCGTATTTAAATAGTAAGGTTTGCCTGTATGCTTTTGTTATCGTTCACAGCAAAGGGCAATAATCTACTTAGTTAAGACAGCGGAGCACGTTAATTATATTCTGTGTTTATAATTCTTTCTTTCGCTATTATTAAATGAGGAAAAATAATCAAACAAGAGCACGAGAAGGAATTATAAAAAGAAAAAGAGAGTTTGTATTCGCCCGTTATAAAAAAAGAAATCTCAACACTTCGTTACAGCACGTAGATACCGTGCCTTTGGTCGACTCAGATTGGCTATGAATCTACTTCCGATATCTAGTAGCCGATAAGCAATAAGGCAGATTACAGATAGAGGGAATGAACATAGTAATGACAACTCGTTACACGATCGTACAAGCTACAGATTCAAAGATAATTCCTCATGTGCCAAGATGCCGCTTTTGCCGCAGAAATACACTGTTCAAATTTAAGCGTGTCGTGAAATGACAGAAAACGGCTACGAATGTAAGAATTCATAATTAACGTCAAGAATGTCATGCTACATTTTTAATTTTCTTGCACAACCACTGAAATCTTTTGAATCGCTGTCAGCATTATACCCCATGCAACGGTTGTCTCGATGAAACTACACTGGGTTATTTTCGTTTTTAAATGGTTCTAACTGAACAATTCCCAAAGACATATCTTAATTAGAGAAGTTAAAAATCAATAGGACATTAACGCTGGAAGGTCTTATTTGACACAACCGTTTTGGAGTGCGTGAGGAAGAGTTCGAAATTTCAAGGGAAAAATTCGTTTAAGGCGACGAACTTTTCCCTCATATTTTAAAACGTTTAAGGCACTTACTAAGCTAACAAAATATTTTTTTGTTTTGTATAATTTACAATAGTTACTATTTAACGTGTATTTCCCCGCCATTAGCATTGTTGCACATCTTTTGATGCTTCGTCCCTTATAGAGGGAAATGATTATTAGCGCCAAGTGACATAGTTTCTTGATACCTACGGATAAGACCTTCAGAAGAATGACAACAAATGAAAAAGTTTAAAAATATATGGTTACTTAAATATGTATGACTGAATACTGCGATCTTATTACTTAACGTTTAGACACACCGTCTGGAAGACAGACGATATTATTATGCTTCACACGTAACAAGAACAAATACCCTAATATTTTACACAACTTAGAATTTAATATTTTTATATTTAACTAGAGCATTATTGTAGAATAATTCTTATAAGGTTGAAATATTGTTAATGCTTGCTTACATATTAAATGTGTTACAGTACATATCTGAATGGATATGGGGCGTCGTTACGTAACATTTTTCATGTTACTTTTCTGGCGATATCGCATAGAAAACGATACTATAGCATCATGTAAACAAATTTAACTGGCGATAGTCGTTTTTTGAGCTCTCTTGTCACGTGAAATCCGCCGGCGTCCAAGTAAGTATCGGTTAGAACAAATTAGCATTAGTATTGAGTACAAAGCCTAGAAATTTACTATCGTATCTTCTTTCAAAGATGTATTTGTGTAAGGGACAACCGCTGTGAAAGGGAAACATGAACAAACCTAATATATTTTTCGAATAAAATTTGTGCATTTTGTTAAGCATAATGTGTTTATATTTACTTACATATAAGAAATAAAATATATTCATATATAAAAAAGAAGAAATTTATATAAGAAATTAGAAATTTGTAAATTAAAATTTTGAAAAATGTTATTCTTTTAATTTTGCATGTTTATTTTCTACCACATGTAGTTCGTTTATATAAAGCAAATGAACGTCTCTCATTTTTTATGGTTCTCTAATTATATTAAAAATTTCCCATACTCTATTGGAAAGTTAGCGATACTGCGTCACACGATGCTAATGAAACCGACTATTGCGGATCGTATTTCAAAAGGATAGTATCAATTTTTAAAACCCACACAAGTTACACGAGAATCCTCTTAGATTTTTTTGCCAATCGTATTAAGAGTACGCTAAATTTATAATTTTAAAAAATATTAATTTTTATTTTTATATATTTGATTATATATATATAATTTTCTATATTATTTTAACATTTATGTTGTATGCGTAATTCATTTAGCCATATTGATGAATAAATTTATTTAAATTATTTATGTATTTTTATTTTGTGTTTATTACATATATAATTTACATATTTAATTATTAAATGTCTAGCAACAAAGTACTTACATATATTAACAAATAACCATATGGAACTTATTTAAAGTAATTTAAGGGGAACTTTCTTAATTGAGATAATCATTTGTACGGTTTGTTTCCAATAGAATAAGTTAAGTTTTAGTTTTTTTAACATATGCCATAAAAATATACTCATAAGTACATTTTCATTTGGAAATTTCTATAGAAACCTTATACAGTACATGAACCATTCTTTATAACCAAAACAATTCTAAGGCGATCGTATAAAAACATACATAATCTGCTTACTTGAAGCGGAAAGATTCTATTACAGAATTTATAAAATTTATGCAAAATGCGTTTTCCTTCTTACATCGATGAACTAAGATTGAATTTTTGCTTACAAAAGCATTTCTTTTTACTGTCTTCGTCAAGTTGAGACTTCATAAAATTATGGAGCTACATCTGCTCTTCTGAAGTTCGCATGATGTTGAAGTTTCAATGGTCGTTAAAGCTAAAGGTTGTTTTCTTGGGCTGAACATGTTCACACTATAGCAATTTGCGAAGAACTGAAAATTCAATACGCCTCTATTCATCAAAGATGACGTCGATATGAACTTTGGCTTGATTTTTAGAGGCTGCTAAAAATTCAAATGGAAAGAGTCTCAGAAAAGATCTCTCATCGATATATTATCAAAAAAAATCTACGACAAACTGTACGCAAAATTCGCCTGAAGCGATTCTATACTTCTAGAAAAATTTATGTTTAAGAACAAATTAATTTTTAAATCTAAAATTAAAATATTAAAAAAAAGATATTAATAAAAAAATATATTAGTAAGGTTTAGAAAGCTAACAACTATTCATCTTCGAGCTAATTCATCCAATTTCTCCCATTCATACATAAAAATTTCAAAATATGTTGTTAATTATGAATATGCTTATTAACGTATCGGAAACCTTTTCCGACTCGTTTTCGGTTTCTTTTAGAATGTTGTGGTTAGGACATTCATATCAATTTTATGTTCACAATAAATGCAATGTAAATGTTAATCAGCACGATATCACACTTGACAAAGAAGTGACAAGAAGCTTCAAGAACAGAAGCTTCACGTTATTGTTAACATTCGAAGAGTTATAGTGGACGTTGAACAAAAAAACAAAAAACATTATTATCAGGATAATCTAAGCATTTACCGAAAAAATATAGTATGAAAAATAATACAACAAATAATGAAAAAAATAAACAGAAGGCATTGACGTACACATATATATTTATCAATATTTTAACACATACACACATATACACTCAGCATTATTTTATGTTTTCATAAAAATACAATTTGTAAAATTTTGTTTTCTTATCTTATGTTTAGAAAAAGAAACATGAAAAAATGCGAACTTTTAACAAGAGTAACAAAAAAAAAAGACTAAACTGAAATCTCTTGAATATGTACACGTTTTTTATTACCACCCGCCGATGTGTTAGATGATGAAGTGCCAGCTTGTCTCAGTATCGAGGCAACAGATGAGCCAGTAGAATTTTGAAATGATTTTGGCGGCGGTGGGGGTTCTGGTATGTCGTCGTCATGTGTTATATCGGTTACCGAAGTTGATGCTTTCACTGCGTCCTCTATGTCTCTAAAAGACATTTGATCTGACGATTGCACTGAAGCAAAATCATATTGATTTATTTGGCCGGTCGAGCCTGCGTATGAATTTTGCTTACTTTTTGAGCCAGCCGATGTTGATGTTGCGACGGTGTCTAATACTAAGCCACCCATAGAAGGCAATGTTTTATAAGTGACCATTTCCAAGCCACTATTAATGCCAAATAGATTTTGATCATTTTGTAAGTCGAAGCTCATAGAACCTAAATTAGTGAAGCTAAAGCCTTCACTAGTCGTATCTACAGACGAGTAGTGTTTAGTTTTCAATAAATCCAAAGTGCTGGTGGAACGTGCTCCCCAAGATGAGGCTCCAGCATTTATTATTTGTGATGGCGGTAACTCTACGATGAGTGTTTCATCTTTATTTTGCAAAGATTTTTCATCGTAGCAACTGTATTCACCGAAAACAATAGAGGTTTTACCGCTTAGTGCTGTCGCACTACCGTTAAAGGAACTACTCTCACTACCGATGGTGTTTAATTTCAGTACACTTGAATTTTTGCTAGTGTCCTTATCTTCAAGTTCTTCTTTAGTTTTAGCATCTCTGGCTCGTTTTTCACGCTGATGATAAATGCCGGCAAATATTAAAATATTCAGAACTAATAGAAAGCAACCCACAGCCACAGTTGCTATTAGTGCGGTGGTATAACTTTGAAATTGTTTGCTACTTAAACGGCGTAATACTTCCAAATTACCAATCAGTCCAGTGGATGCAGTAGCTAGGTCTTTATCTTTCGTTCCTATTACGGATGAACGATTCTCATTCGGTAATTGAGTAGTCATTTCTGCTACAAACAAAGCTCCATCTAAACCGCATTCTAAAGAAAAGACATTCAATTTTTTTCAAAAAACTGTGTGAATAATGTTCTACTCCACCTGTTGAGCTTGTTAAAATTTTTTGCGTGTTATTTATTTCTTTAACGACTTTAGGTGGCAGTGTGGGTTTGGTTGTCGATATCAATAGCATGTCTTCATCGTCATCTGTTGGTTTCACCTGTAGTTGAGGTCTCACGACACCTACGTTTTTATAAAGCCCTAGATTTACATTCTTGTTATAGTGACTTTTATGATGTTCTCACCTTCGTAGAGGTTCATATTATTTAAATCATCTTGAAATTGATGGTGCCTCATGGATAGATCGTTCATGTTGGTATGGCGATGTAGTTGCGGTATTAAATTTAACCACATGGAGAGTTTATGTCCTCTATAATGACTCTCTATTTCTGCTTTACTACCTGAACGTTTTATAAATAAAATAAATTTGGCGAAGTTAAGAGACTTCTTTAGATTTTTTTCTAATTTTTATTTTAAATATAAATGTGTCTGAAGATGCTTATCTGAATTGAAGTCCATTATCTGAGTTCTGTTCTCAATCTCGGATTGCTATGAGTGAAAGCTCAAAACTTTTATAGTTACTTAGCTTAATATCTGGCAATTACGCTGACTCAATTGAACATCAAATTGCTTTTTTACAATAAGAAATTACATAAAGAAAATAAAAGCTTATTTTAATAAACTAAAAGGCAGAAATAAAATTTTTCCCAGCGACTTATATGTGACTGTACAAAAGAGCTTGGGGGCTTCGGATGTTTAGGTGCTGGAAATACGATTTTTCCTAAGTCATATAAGATGACTATGAAAAAAATTTATTTTCACACTTTTAGCTCATTAGAATAAAAGCTTACTAAAGCAATTTTTGTATCCCCGACCGAAGGAAGGGCTATATGCATTTTCTAATTTTGTTTGTAACACTCAGAAGGAAGATTCAGTTATTCCACAATGTGCATATATTCTTGATAAGCATGTCCTTCTGCCCGTCTGACCGCTAAAAGTACTCCCGGCCGTAAAAATGAAGAGAAATTAAAAGTTCTTGTCCGCAGGCTGATATTGAAAATGGGCCAAATCGGTCAACGATAACGTGGTGTAGTATACAGTGAAGCACTGTCACATTGCTTTGTGGGTGTCTAGTTCACTACTTATAAACTAGGTAATAAGATTTTGCAAAGTATTCCTTAAAATGGCCACGCTTACCTAGTATGATAGAATATCGAAATTAAGTTTTTTCAAGCTTTTTTGGAGATAAAAGTGGCGGGTATAAAAAATTTGGATCCGAATATAATGTTTTTATTTATTTTTTTATACAAATAATTTTTTACTTTTTGGTCTATAACATTTTGACTTGTATTTTTTCCAAGAGCATGGTTTGGCTGGTTTCTACCAGCGCTTCATTATTATAAAGATAATTCATCTCAATCACGGAGAAACGGCTTATGACCTCCGTCGGCAATCAGTTATAGAGGAATACCTTCTTTGGCATTGCTGAAAGAACCACACAGAAATATGAGACGCCGTTCATGGATAACGAACGCTGCCAAAAAAAGCTGTTACGCTCTCCCAAGCTGGACGCACGGCGTGGTTCTGCAAATTCGGCAAAGAGGAGCGCGGGTCGTTTTTAAAAATACAAGCTCTAAGGTATACATTGCACATTACAACGAATTTCCTCTTTAACCGTACGTTAGTATACGAGAGTGACAACGGCATGGGGTCACATAAAATAACAGAGGGCACGCCGGAAAGATCGGTCCTCAGTCCATACCTGTGCAATATCGTGTACTACTCCTGATTGTAATAGGCACAAAGCAAGTTGAACAAGCAGAGTCGAACGCCAACGAGCCAATAGCAGTCTAAATACATGGTTGGAAGAGAAGGATCTAGAAATAGGGGAGCACAACACAGAAGCAATAAGCAGTAGGCATTAGAAAAGCCGTTGACAAGTATAGAAGGCGATCGAGGGATTACGTCATAAACTCGTCCTATGCACTCAAACATCTCATAGTTATAATAGACCATCAACTCAGCTTCAAGCGTGACGTTGAATACTTCTCGCAGAAAGGCGTTGGCCTCGAAACGTTCCTGGCTACAATTATACCGAACATCGGCTGCTAATAGGAAAGCAGTGGTCACGATGTTGACTACAGTCACGACGTATGCGAGTCCCTAAAAGCGATGTACCGAAAACTGGCGACAGCATATCGCCTTAGCGCTCCAAAGCGGATATGTGTATTCCGAATAGTGTCGGAAGAAACTGAGGTTGTACTCACAGACATTTTACCAATCGACATTCTGGCCGATCATATTGACGTAATCAAGTGTGAACCACATATTCTTAGATCTGACAGACTCGCTAGATTTCTTTGATACTATTAGATTCAATGCAGGTGGTTTCCATGCGTTGTTGCTATTGGGATTTTGAACTGCACGAATGAAAGTTAGTGAAGTAATATTTGCTGTTATATTGCATAGCTCTTGCGGCCATTTACTAAACTATCAAACCACAAGCATTAAAACTTTGGAATAGTGCTTGTAATGCAGCGTGTAACTATAGAGCTGCAGATTGAGAAGCTCTCTTTAAACACTCCGAAATTTCCCTTGATCGCATCAAATATTTCTATGTTTCTATTCAAAACCCTAGCGTTTCAAGATTTTGATAAAACTATTAACTAATAAATAACATAAAATTATATAACTTCTTTTTTACACAAATACATGCAAAATTTAGCTGACTCCTCCTATGTCGGCTTTTTTAGATTTTTTTTTGCCTTGACGATACTTAGGTTTTTGCTGTCTAAGTCTGATAAACATATTAAGAGGATTTTTAGGACAGCGGTTATTCGTCACTTGGTTTTTTTCAATACCCGAAAAAACTGCTTGTCCCAGATTGTACTGTCACTGAAAGTAAAACCTTGCAAAATTTCAATGTGATCGTACATACGAAAGAGCACCCGCAACATTGATCGGCATATCGTGCACGAAAGTAAGTTAAATGGAAGTTTGTAAAATCTAAATATTTTAAAAGGGGTAATATTTTAACTCGGTACTTCAGTACTTTAGATAAATCCCGTCAACTTTTGACATACAAGTTGATTATATTATGCCAATTTTTTCATTTTTTAATATGTACCTAGTTCCATATACAATTGATTAACTACATCATAGGCATCCCAAAATGGTAATTCTCGCTCATCATCACTTCCGTTGGCGTTCGTTAAGATTGGGTATCCTGTGTTACTGCTAATCTCTTCATCTTGTGAATCATTGTTATTAGTATGTGAATGACGCTGGTAATATGTGCGTTTTGTACGACGTTTATTATAGAGCACAGCCAAATTGAGAGCCTCCTTAGTGGCAGTAACTGTATGATCGGTGACATTGCTTTTTATCATTATATTGGAAGAGGATATATTATGAATTTTATTCATCGTACTATTAATGTTCGATGTAGTTTTTCGACTTGATGAACGTTTAATTTTTTGGTAATTTTCAAAACCAGTAGGAGATACAGATGGAATATCCGAAGGTATCCAAGCCGACGAGGGTGTAGGTAAAGGTGCATTCAAAGAGGATTGATTTGGATTGCTGAATAGTACGAAGAATATAAAATAAATACAAAATATTTCATTATAATGATATTTTTAACCAGACCGTACCCAGTTTTGGCAAAATTCGCTAGATAACGCAACATTAGATGACTAATTTGTTTTTCCTGAGTAGTATAATTATGTGGGAATAGTGGCGATACCGGAAGTCCTAACCAAAACGGTATATCTTCACCGCGTACCGAACCTGTTCGCTGCAGTTCGCAGAAAAACAATTTTATAGTATTTTTTCGTCTTTTTGAAAAAAGTTGGGAGCATCACTTACTTGTGGGTACTCTTCTTCCACAGTTCGATGTTTAAAGTGCAGGAAGTAACTTTTCCCTCCTCGTAAATTATGCATATAACCCAATTTAATCAAGGAGGATGCCGTGTGACCATCACTGAGAAATGCCAAAGTAGCGTCACGTGAACTTAATGGGTTACGAATTGCTTTCTCCCAATCTGTGTATTCATTCTAAAAATTCTCGTTTTTTTTTGTGAAAATAAATAAGAAGGTTTCTTTTGGAAACTTACTTTTAGAACGGCGAATATTTCATTCAAGTGGTAGTGAAAATTATTACGTACAAACGTTCGTAGTATGCGATCACGACGCGTTTCATTGAAGCCGAATTCCAAATCTTGAGCATTCAAATCCAAATGCGATTCAACCGACGTAAGACAGAAGATGAGGTTGCGTTTTGGAAAGTTTGCATATTCAATTCCCGATGTACTTAAATTCAAAAAAAATCGATGAGTATTTAATTCTTGATAACTTTATCAGAAGAAAGAATTTAAAGTTTACCTAACTATAGCTGAACCTAACGGCAGTGTCAATTTATCAATAGAATCAGTACTGGGTGATATGACCGTACCGTCCGGGAAAGGTGCAAAACCAACTAAAAATCTTTACATATCAACAATAAGTTATTAAATAATTAATTAAAAGAAAATATTTCTGAATGGACGAATACAATTACCTTGGATAATCAATTTTAACTGATAAGAGTTCTGATATCGATTTCGTACGCAAACAAGGCGCTACGTCATCGTACAACATATCGCCATGACAGCCAGTTTGCTCAGCTACTCGACGTTTAACAAACAATGGGTTCTTCTGTATGGCCCAGGATGATAAAGCAGAACCACTAACTAAAACAGAACGTTGAATAAGGTCTATAGACAGAGATAATTGTAGTTAGAGTGAACTGTAACAACGTACGGAAATATTAAATTAATAGAAAAATACTAACCGCTCGCCACCGGCGATACAACTAAAATATTGGCCAAAGCGGCACCAGTCCCATGACCCAGTAAAGTAATACTCTGAGGATCTCCGCCAAAAGCAGGTAAGTTTTCTCGAAGCCAATGGAGACCTGCTACCAAATCCATTAGGCCAAAATTTCCTTGAGCACTTTCTTTGCCACCGGTTTTGAGAAAACCGAAAATTCCCAAACGAAAATTTATGGTAACGACTACAACGTTACCATGAGCTGCTAATTCGGATCCATCATACGGGTTACCCGAATTCCATTCATAAGATTCTCCATGTATATATAAAATGGTCGCCAACTTTTGTGAATCTTCCGTTTCAGAAGTGTTGATAGTATAACCTTTAAGCACAATCAAATTTGGAAAACGATATGAAATTGATGCAAATTGGAATAAAAATTATATCAATTATCTTTTGTTTTTGTTGATTTGTGCTCTAGAAAATCATCATTTCCACAATGCTTGCAGTAATTTTCAAATCGACAAACTGCAATGCACTACGGAATTGAAGACTTCCCGGCGCTAGTTATATTTATTTGTACCTTTTATATCAAACATTCAACTTACGTCGGCGTCTTCGATTTTCATACGGTACATAGATGTTTAGATACAAGCAATCCTCTGATTGATTACTGAGCAGCGGTAATAAACGCCTTAATTGTGCTAAACGTGCTCTGGGAACTTCTAGTAAAGCCTCTGGTCCATTTGGTGGTATAGGCACAGTTTGAGGGCAAACGGCTGAAAACCGATCTGCATTTCGAACATTTTTCCAGGTAGATGGCGTTATGGGCGGCATAAACCTGTAAAACGTTAAATTTGAGATTTTCACTTGATTTCGATAACTTTATACATACACTCGTCACACTATTGTTAACATTTTCTGATTCTTAAGCTCGAAAAAATCGAAGGAACAATGTGAAACTTACCGTAGTTTTTTGAAATAATTTTGAAAAAAAAAAAGAAAATTTAATTTAATTTTATCATTAATGGTCGTAACGCAATTAAAGAAACAACGATTCACATATATTTATTTTTGATTTTTTTCATGTATTGGACCCTAGAAGTGTTCATTCATTTCGTAGGACACCAAAGAATTTCAATTTTGTCTTCGTAATTGGTAATGCCATTCCTTACATTATTAATGGTGTCGAATTTATGGTGAATTTAAGGGATTTTGAATAGATTTTATGACTGACAAACTGTCTATGAGAATAATCGTTTTAAGTTTGGTTTCGCGAATAAGTTTTGTGGCTTGAAGAATAGCTCTATCTTCGGTTGTAAATGTTGAAGCGCTTTACGATATGACTAACTTGGAGTTGCCCTGTGGCACCTACGATAGCGTAAGCAGGCGAGAGATCGTCACTTTCAGAAGCGTCTGGTAAAAGATTGCGATTTGTTCTCTAATGACGGGATTTGATGTACGTTTTTTTTCTAGGCTGAAGTGAAGTTTCGCGAGAGTACACTTCTAAGATCCCCGGTGGTTTGAAACTTAATATTCAAAAGACGCTAAGTCGAATGGGAAATTGTTTTGCAACATCTATTCAGGTGTATACTGTGGATTGAAATCAATTGTTAGAGTTGATACTATTTTCTAAAGTTAGAAGATGAGTTTCAGCAATGATATGGTTAATGGGTGTCGTCCGGAAAAAATATGCGGTGGCTCTAGCGATTTGATGATAAACTGGTTTCAGAATATTTATATTAGATGTAGGGATGTTTATGATAAAGCCGTAGTCGAGTCTGCTTAAAAGAAACATTACGCTGAGGTAAGAATCGGTGTTAACATGTAAAAAAAAACATGAAAGTTTTGTAAGCAATGTAGCTTGTTATGTTTACCCTACTTTGAATGCAATTCGTTAACTGAAGGCAATGTCGATTCCCATGGTATACATTGAGTATTTGCACATTTTCTACGAATATGTAACTTTTTCATTTCCATGCAGATATTTTTGTCCGAGGAGATTTTGACTAGTTTAAAATATGTTGACTGTGGAGTTATTTTTTCTTTTGTTAAAATACAGACGTTATCAGCGTATAGACAACGTTCCATTTTCATTGATAGCAATTTGGAAAAGTGTGACATATAGAGGAGATACATAGACATATAAAAGGAATACCATCTACTAGAGGAAAACATGTTGAAAGGCGACTGTTCACTTTAAAATTAAATCGGCTTTGTGACATGAGAGATTTGACGTGACTGCAAAGCTTTGGCCGAACACTCTACGGTTTCAAAAGATTTAATATAACAAGTAGACCGAGTGAAAGAATTGGTTTTTTTTCAGAAATTGCTTCCATTGTGAAACGATCGATGTGAAGCAGAGCATCAGTACAGTGTCTAAATGCTTTAAATCTTACTTGTTGCTTTGTGATTAAATTGTAGCATTCAAGAAATCAAAATAGCCAGAAATCACAAGTTTTTCTAATATTTTTAGGAGGCAAGATAGCAGAGAAATTAAACGGTAGTTTCGTGCAACGGAAGCTTCTTTGTTTTTCCAAATAGAAATAATCACAATGAATGCGAATCTTATTATATAACTTAATTTTATTACCTAATTTTATTACATAGTTTGCATTTACTTGATTTTGACCATAGTCTGATCATTTGCTTTTAGTTTGATAGCTTCTAACGTCAATATAGGTTTCGGCAGGAATGCAACACATTTGTCAATAGGATCTGACAAAGTAATTGGAGTTGCCTTATTTTCGATGAAACTTTGAGAAAAGTTGCAGTTGAAAGAGCACTCAGGCCAACCTCTTCCGATGTGGTTTAAACTACTGCACTGTCTACCGTCGGCTTTGTTAAATATCAGTGCGGCATTTAGTCCCACAATCCCCAATCTGGACTTCCCCCATCAATTAGTCTTCATACATAATTAATATCTATTATTGGCGATTAACAATTCTGCTTTCGGGAACTGCCACTTATGGTAATGAAAAGGGCATTTTAACTGCGAGATTCGGCAAACTTAACGATATTACGAGATTCGCAATTTGTTGATAATCTGGAACATTCATGACACAAAATTTTATTGTGTTGTGTAATCGTTGAGGTTTCACAGACCATTTCACTATTCTCCTTTTTTTCTTTTAGATTTCAACAATAAAATTTTTTATTTGATCACTAGTTTCTTTTCTTCAACGACGGTCTTTTTGTTCCCTTAGTTTTCTCTGCCTTTTTTGAAGAAACTATTATTTCTTTATCAATTTCTTTTTCTTTTTTGTTTTAAACTCTTCACCATTCATTATTTTTTATTTATTTTCGCATTTAAAACACGTGTACTCAAACACTTTAGCTTTCGTCTTCAACTTTAGACAGTTAGCTAAGGTTGAATTTTCCCTCTATTGCATATCAATCAAGCTTTATACGTCACGAACGCGAATGTGGGTTCTTCTTTCTTCGCTTTACAATTATAACAATAAAGTTCGGAAGTTAATGGAGACGTTCATTTTCAATGATTTGCTTACTGCTACGCATTTGGCATGGCATAGTTGCTATATCCATGAATTAAACGAAATTTTTAAATCCCTTTGCCTATACATGTGCATGCTTGTGTACACAAGATTTTTTTGGTTGTGTGCAAACAGTATGTTTTCATACAAATTTCACTGGACTCTTATGAGGGGCAAAATGCTATGTAACTGCGCTTTTTTTTTTTTTGCTATTTTATAACACTTTTCATTTTTGATTTGTAGATTCTCGTTCTTTCTCTCGTTTGGTATAATTATTTTTATATTTGATGGCAGTTTTTTTGTTTACATGTGTTTTACGCGTGTATATGTGCTTGGCATGTGTAATACAACTAGCAGCCACTGACCTACCTATAGATTAAATATACGAATAAGAAGCAGTTGTAACACAACCGCTACATATATAAAAAGTCATTATAGCCACCTTATTACTTCAATAAGAAAAACTGGCTTCTTTTAGAAGTCATAAAAAAATATTTCTTTAAGCTTTCAATTATTTTCTAAGCTTATATGGAAGGTTATCTCAGCTCTACGAACCCTCATTCAATGACTTATTTAGACATCCCTTACACACACATAATGGTGACATTTTTAAGCAAGCACACTACCCTATTAAATGAGATATAAGCGGGAAACGTACTCTATAGATCCCTTTTCATCCGACTTTAGATCTCATTTATAATCATCTGTTCCGTACATTCCAACATTTTCGGAAAGAGGTTTTACAATGAGTGAAGGTAAAAATTTCAATTACTAATGAGTTAGTAACAATTCCTGACAAATTCTTTAAATCTTTAAAAAAAAAAACATTCAATAAGATCGACAAATGAAATATAAACAAGACAATGTTAACATACGAAGTGACTGTAAGACTTTCATTTGAAAAGAATTGATCTTAATTTAAAATTATCTTCGTTGTTATGCTACTAAATTAAAGAAATTAAGTAAATTAAAATTTTTTTTATTCAACAATTTTTAAACTGCTTTGGCTTCTTTCCGTTTGAACAAATCCGAACAATTTTTAAATTAAAAGAACAGTTTTATATAATGAAAAGTTTTTCGTATCGTTAGCATTTCTATGATATTTTGGCATTTTCATGATATTTTAAAGGAACTGTTCTTGCTAATCTTTTGATTGCTTTAATATATATTTTGCTGAGTTTGTTTTTTTTTTAAAGAGAGCTTGAAAACTTGAGGGGTACAAATATTTACACAATGAATATAAAATCGAAACGTTCCTTTATGTCAGGATAACAACAATAATAATAACTTGACATTGGAATATTTTCTTGTGTTCGTGGAACGACCTCGTTCGCTTTCCTTTTTTTTTTCTTTTTTTTTTTTTTTTACTTTAAATAACATTAAAATGTCGTTTTATTCTAGGCCCAATGATATCATTTGCTATTCATTGTCAGTATACTGACGAAATAAACCAAAAAAAAAAAAAAAAAAAAAATGCAATGGAATCTCGTACAATGGGCCGAATAATAAGAAAATATTTAGATGCCTGAAATAAACAAGAAAAAAAGAACAGAATAAGATTTTGAGTAGAAGATTGTACGAACTGCATAAATATTCCATACACGTTTAAGGGTAGATACGCAGTTTCTTTTTGCCATGAAAATTTAAATTGAAAGGAAAGCAAATAGAAAAACAAAGATTACGCAGCTTAAAGACGAATTTCGGATGGTTTTTAAACTAGAGGTTGTTTTTCAAATATAGACTTAAATAATATATCATGTTCCTCAACGCAGAAGTGTCCGGTTATTAACAGAGATAAACGCTAATTCATACTTTTGCCTTTTATTGATCTCTGCCATAATGGAATACTTATTTATATATATTTTGAAGAATAGGAAGGAACGCTCAATGCGCCGGACATTAGTGAAAACGTTAAAAATCTTTTTAGTTTATATGTGGAACAGGTTCATAATGAGATAGATAATATTCGTGGTCTGGAGTGGATGGTTGTCAGAGCACTCGTCCTCGCTGTGCTTAATGTAGATTGTAAGGAATCTTTGTAAGATTTCATCAACAATATCAAATCAAAATGTATGCAGTTCCTGACTGATAAAGACATTTTCGCGTAATTTATAAAGGCACTCCATTCAATTTAAAATTTGATCTTCAAGTGAGAAACGATATGGAAACGTTTACTCTGTGAGTTGCACGATATTCATTTTTAGATGTTACAAATTGAGTAAAGAATAGTTATAGTTTTGTCATTTGGTGGCGGCTGGAAAGATGTCATACATTTACACAACGGAAATGATGTCAGGAAATAGAGAAAAAGAAAAGAAATAAAAGGATAAAAAGAAAAGCGATACCTTACCTTAAACTTCCAACGGGCGGTGACGCATAGGGCACGCCAAGATAAGCTTCAACAAGTGGAGACGAACGTACGATAATACCACGCACTAGACCATATTTGGTTTTTACCGTATTCGTGCTTAATTTTACACTGCCATGAAAACATTCGGTGCCATGCCACAATGACGAGAGCAACATCAGCAATACAAACGTGCGTGGCAATGAGTGCCGTAACCGCCGCCAATGTGTGTTGTAACAATAATATGCTGAGGATGTCGTTGTTGCTGGTGATGACGGCGACAACGGTGATAGTGCTTGGTGGTCGCCCTTCTTATATTGTAATCTGCTGGTGTTAATGCCGTGATATTTACCGTTTTTTGGTTGAGTTTTAAACGGTTGCGTCTTAAATTGCCTTTTAGACTGAGACTTTAATTCAATCCCTTTTGCGCATAAGGTCTCAACGATAGCAACTGTTGTGGAATTTGTCGCAGGAGTTTTGTCAAGTGTTTCTTTTAACGGATAAAAAGATGATTTGTTGTGACCACTTTTGCAGTTGCAAGCATTAAACAAATCCAATGTATGCTTTTCACTTTTATACGCGAAATTTTGTCTTGACTGTCGTAGCGGAAGCATACATGACTGCCGATGCCATCTATAAAAGACATTCGGCCACTTCACCACCTGACATTTCACCAAAACTGACAGGTTCTGATTGCTTATGGTTGCTGGATAAAGAGTCAAACTATCTTTGCATAGTTGATCTCGCTTAAAGGAATTTGTTGTAGTTATTTTACAATAATCTATTTGCTGTCTCTGATTGTTTGGAAATATTTTATCGTTATTTTCCAAATGATTATAACGGCACCACCATTGTTGCCATAGCTGATATCGTTGTGTTGGTAGACTTTCATTAAACTCTTCTATGGATGATATTGACGAAAAATGGTGTTGCTGCTGTTGACGCTTATGTTCAGGAATTTGTTGTTGTTGTTGTAATCTTTTTAATGTTATCAGTCTTATAATGCAAATTCCTTGTGCTTGTGGCTTCAGTAACTCTGTGAATTCTACGATATTTTTATTAACCTCTGCTGATTGTGGACTTATACTTTTATCGAAAGACTTCTGTTCGCCTTTGCTTTGGTTTTTTACTTTTCTTTTAAGCTTTTTTAATCTCGTTAGTCCTTTCTTATTAGGAGTGAGTTTTGTAAAATTTTTTATAATAATTATTATTATCGTTAAGTGATTAAAAGTTGAAAGGTTAATTAATAATATAAACTTTGAGTGCTTCGAGAACGATAGTACCCTACTGTACTGCTTATTAATATTTCTGTTACTATAGTTGATGAAAGATTTTTGTATTTCATATACGTCGGTTGCTGTTGTGCCCAATTGCGATCTCCGGTTCTTGTTGGAGTAGCTGCAGCCGTAAGATTTAATCTGTTGCTTATCAACTTCATTTTGACAGATGTTGTGTTGTTTTTTTGCTTTTCTAGAATTTTTAAGTGCATTCTGTTCGCTTGAAGTGTTGATGGCAAATATTATATAATTGATTTAACAATTTTCCTTGTTCCTGTTTTATTTTATGTAGAGTCGGATTTTATCTTATATTTTGAGGAAGCTTGTTTTGGAAGACTTTTTTTTCTCTCAATCTATGACAATACTAAGGTACCTGAAATCACAAGAAAAAACCGTGAAACATGAAACGTGAAACTCATTAATAAATCTCATAGGAAATTGTTATAAATATTAAAAATAAGAGGTATTGCTCTCGTAGCTCTCTCATTTCATTGGAATTTTTAAGGTCTGAAAAGCTTTGCAAAAGATGTTGTAGCTGCATGCGTGACATTCGTTTTTAAATTATTCGAGAACTAAGGTCGTTTTTATAGAAAATATCTTGAAGCCGAAAGCCAAGACTCTTATTATTCTTGAATATCAAAATATTTGAAAGAATCGTATCTGATATGAATTTTCGAAATTCTGATTTTGACTACAACACAATAATTCAATGCATCTCCTTATATATCGTCAAAAATAGTTGAAGCTCTGCTTGTGTCTGCAATATATCTCTGTAGTCCCATTTTTATAAATAGGAAATACATACATAATGTAACTTAGGCGTCTCATAGTGCAGATGAACAAAGAACTTCTATTAGATTAAAAAATTAATTTTCCGAATTGTTTTCAAATAAAATAAATATGATTACAACGCGCATAATTAATAAAAAAAAGATTTTCTACTAGACAATGCTTTGCTATCGTTGACCGTTGAACTTAATAAAAAAAAAAAAATTTCTTTTATTAAAATTTATTTGAACAAATTCTTTAAAACTTTTGTGCTCTTTTCTTGGAATAATTTACATAAGTATACAAATCTTGTTTACATTTAGTTTATTCGTTTGCCAAACTTTCCATTTAGTTTTGAACAGTTAAGAAAATGCGTTAATAAATAGAAAATCCCAGATTGGGGTTAGAAACTGAAAAAACCGGAAAACCAATTAAAATAATTAAAACGCAAACAAATAAAATAAGTGGTCGGTTAGTAATAATAAGTCTACAAATCTTTTTAGATTCCTTAAATTTTATTCTGTTTGATGAGCAAATGTAAGCTGATTTCGTATAAAAAATATAATAATAATTATATTTATATACAAGATTGAGCTTGAATAAGCCAGTGAAGAACCATCGTCATGGCGCATTATTTACTTTATTTTAAATAAATGAAACACGAAACTATTAAAAGGGAATGACAAGGATGTCGGAGGTTTGTGCTTGACATTATACATGACGTCATACCATGGCCCATAAGTTATTAATGAAGGCTTACTACGTTTAGCCAGCTTTGCTCTACAGTATAGAATAAAAAATATGTGTAACAACAGGCGTATTCTGCATCACATCACAGAAAGTTAAAAAGTCGAAAGGCATTTTTACACCCACTACCGAAGGCGAAGGGATCACGCTTACTTGATATAAAAGAGTATGGGGTTTTGAAAACGTTTGTAACATTAAAAAAAATGCTTCAAAAACTACATAAAGTGTGTGCATTCTTAATCAATACAAAATTTAGAAGACACCTAGACGTATTTTTCTATCTGTCTGTTCATTCGTCTCATTCATTGATTGTCTTTGTTGATTGTCTTGGCCGCAAAAATGGAGATATCGGCTTCAATTTTATCGGAAACATTGCAAGTCCTTTACATACGTTGCTATGGAAAATGGGCCAACTCGATCACAGACCTATAGTGTAAAATAAGTTAAAAGCACGTTTGTTTTCTGCCTGTTTTATTTAGTGTGTAGAGACTGAAAATAAAAATTTCCACGGTCGAAATTTCCGTAGAAATAGAAAAAAATTTGCCACTCCCAACCTACTAAAAAGTAATGTTTTCTCCCTTTTTTTAAGATAAAGGTGATGGGTGTAAAAGATTCGATGATTTCTCGTTTGGCAGAGTTACGCAATGCTTATGTGATATCTACAAATATGACAAGTGTTCGATTTTGTGTTCTTTCAAATATTTTATTTAAATATAAAGCTCACTTTAATTCTTTTCATTAGAAGAAATGGAGTAAAGCTGAAGGAAAGAGCTGAAGGCGAAACTTACAATTTTCTCCATGGATAACGTTTCGTTAACTGATTTCTAATTGGTAATCCAAGCAATTTGACACATTCTAAAATTAAAATATATATATATAGATGTATAAACTATATAATCACTTTCATGTGTCCGCAATGTTTTCGTTTCAAAAGTCGCGCTCCAACTGTTCGTCTTACAATTAGCTGCACAATCTTAAATAGCTGTTTTAGGTATGAAAGTAATATTCTTTTCTTTTCTGTAGCTTTTTTGACTACAGGGCAGGTATATATACATATATATATATATGTATGGGTGTTTGTATTTCTATGTGGATATGTTTGTATGTTTGAGTGTGAATAGGAGAATAGGAGAAAAGTGTACATATACATTATTACATCGTAATCATTCACACATACACATTTGCACAATCCTGGTGAATATTATCAGCAGCTATAGCCTGGCTTTTGTGTAAAAGAGGGCATCTATTCGTGTGTGTGTGTGTGTATATGTATGTGTTTGTGTATGTGTGTGTGAACTCTCTAAGTTGTTCTTCATTATGCTGTTATTGTTGCTGCTGTTAGTATTATTGTTTTCGTATTTTACACACATATTCCTTATTTACCATTCTAAGCTCTATTGAGTGACATCCGTATTTGTGTAAACACACATCTATATCTGTCAATAAGTTAGCTAACAGAAACAAGTACACTCACATATTTGTAGTAGTATCTGTTTCATTAAAAAGTATATTCTCGGCTTATTTGGAGTGTGCAAACATGCTTATTTTATAAGTATGCGGTAACCGGTCCACGCTTATATGTGTGCGTATACATATAAGCAAACTTGTTTAAACAACAGGATATTGAACTCCGCTTTTTGTCTTTCCTTATATTATTTTATATTAATTTTAATACAGCAATTCTCTCTTCTAAGTAAAAAGATTTCATTTTATGTAAGCGGAAATAGGGACATGTTGTCTAGAGGAACGCTCTTAATGCCCTGATTTACAATTTGAAGGAAGGAAACTATTAGCTGGTAATAACCGCCAGTTTGTAAGAAGAAATAAACGTTTAAGTAAATTACCTTACAGATTACTGATTTTGGAGTTGTTTTAATAAAAACATTTTCATAAGCAGAAATATTTTTATTTTTTTCTTTCCAGATTGTCGAATCAGGGAAAAAACTGAGCCAAGTACTTTTCATAGGCTTTGTTTAGCTTTACATTTTTAATATAATTTTGCCGAAAGTAAAAGAAAAGCATTCATCAAATCTTCTTAGCGAAGCTCTTTCCATTTTCATCGAATTATTCAAAGTTTCTGTATAGTCCGGCTTGGAAAGTGTCGCTTTTCTTATTGATTAATTTCGCTTTTTAATCGCAATAATCGTAATAATAATTCGTACTAGAGAGTAGAATCAAGAGTTTAATATCAAAAGTTTAGAAATTCTAAACGCGTCGTGATTGTTATGTTTTTATCGAATTTTGGAAATTTTTGCAAACTCTTCGAATTTTATTACTAAATTTGATGTTAACTTTTCTGGAAATTGTGAAAATTAGAAAAATTACATTGATTTGTGTGTTGTGTCTTTATTGAATTATTTTTGCGATTAAATATTCGGTGCCCGTAGATATTGTTTGATATGTGGCCCTTCTTTCTTCTTTTCCTTTTTCTCTTTTCCGTTTGTCTTTCTCTTAATTTTGCTGACTGGTAAGGATATCATTTCATTTCCTCGTATTCTGCTTTCTATATTTCTTTACGTTGTTTTGTTGTTGAATTTTATTTCTCTGCTGGTTGATTTGCTCATTGTTTATGGTTTACGACACAGATTTCATTTTCCCATCTACATGTTCTCAAAAGCATTAATTTTTTTGTTGAACTCTGACAGTTATCGTTGTATGTATCACCATGGTATGCTTATGTACTACATAACTTGTCAAAACAAGTTTGTGTCTTGGTGGTATCGTTACCTGTTAACTATGTTGTCACCTGAATTGCGCTGGTATTCCCGGCAGTGCCGCGAATGCAGTCTTAAACATAGATTATTCTACGCTACCTCAGAATCGTGATGCAGCCTGGGGCCCTTTCCTTTTGACCTCATAGAAACCCCATAGTCCATACCTGATGCTCCTTCCTTCAACTTGACTTTAATAACGAAGCACGTGGACCTCTCGCTAATCAATCGTTGAATGATCCATTGACTCCATGTGGCAAGAATGTCCCATCCCATTGGTGATGGTGTTACCAGATCACAAAAAAATTAAAGTTAAGCGTCCTTCTAGCCGTTCCTGTGAAACTCCGAAAAATCAAGCTTATAATGAGTCTACAACGAATAAAGAAAATCTGGCCACCTTGACAATTTAGTTGGTAACAGGTAATCAGCGATGCCGATCGCTTCAAGTAGACAATATTGTCGCATTCAGTTAAACCATGAACGTGAGCCTGTATAACTATGTACATAAGTTTTTTCTGTTATTGCCACTATCGTCAATTTCACAGCTTTCTTGTTTAAACTGAGCTCAATGGAAGATTGCGGGCTTTGCGACTTTTATGAGTCGTCTTTGTATTTAAAGCGGTGGAGATGAGCCTGGCGATGAGTTACGTTATATAGAGAACAAAGTTCCCATATTTCCGCAGAAATCACTCATCAATTTTTGATATCAATCAGTATCCTCATGTTCCTTTTTGCGGATTTTCCCGTTTGTTTTGCCATCCGCTTACCGATCTATCTCTGCAAGACAGAGCTGTTCTCTTTGATTGAGGCCTTGGTCATTCAGCATCTGTTTATTTAGTAAATAGAATGGAATCATTCTAGATATAACCATGGCAGCATCATTGGACTTCGAGCGAAAGGAGTTACATACTCTTAACGTGCATAGGTGATGTGTCGACTTCTAGGCATTCATAGCTCCGTACTATATGGGGATCGCGTAAAGCATTATCGATTTTCGGTTTTCTCTCGGGCGTCTTCTATTTGGTATTAGCGCGTAAGTGTTCCTATAAATTTAGTCTCTATTTAGCTAGACAATAATTTGAATGAATTGTATTAGGTGTTATTTATATGTGTATTTCTAGAAAACATTAAAATTTTGGAAGATAAACTGTCCATTAAGGAATGATTCTAACTGAAATTAAACTAATCATTCTGGGAATTATTAAATTTTTGCAATTATTTAAATTTCTTGTATTCAAAAGCAGATATAATACGACAGTGATGACGCAACAGATTGCTCCATGCAAGAAGGAATTTCCATGAAAATATTTTCGCATATTTATATTTATGTGTTTAAATGCGTGCACATGTGAGTATATGTTGTTTATATAGAAGAAATGTGCGAATGAAATGTTGACAACTTAATTAAATTATGCGCAGTTTATATGCAAAATGACAGTCAGTTTTTCTACTTTTTATATTATTATTTACATATAAATAAATAAATACTTTATGTATGTATTATTAGGTATATAAACTATATTTGATAACATATCACAATAGGAAGAATAGGAGACTTTTACAATCTTATGACTTTTCAGCTATTGTCAAAGGTCGTACCTAAGTATTTTTGAAGACATAGCCGCACCCTTTGTCACTGAGAAACGTTGACATAATAAGTTTAATCGCTGAAGCCGTTTGCTTTCTGAAGAAAGAGAGAAAGTGGAAAGTGAGAAGGAAGTGTTAGAAAACATTGATGTTGCGCAAAATTGATAATGCAAGACCGACATGTGACATATTGAGAGATTGAGACAATTTTAGACGTTAGTTTCGTTAGCATGTATCAAATATTGAACGACCATTTAGCCATGAAAAAGGTTTGTTCTTGTTGGGTACCAATGTAACAATGTAATAAATCCAAAAAAGCTGCTAAACAAATGCTTAAGGGATAAAAGACTTATTGGGATAGAGAAAGCACATGAACACTATGCAATATAACATCAGGATTATGGCCAAACAACGTAAAATTACCGCGACCGCGTTTCTCAACATTTACATGAGTACAGCATATTTTAACCCAAAACATTACCGCGGGAGCTCTAAACGCCTAACACTCATGGAAGAGCTGCAATTGCGAAAGTCTTCATAATGTTATTTTGTCTGTCCATATGTATATAAACCAAATTCAACAAATGTTGTTCGCGTTTGGAGGACTTTGGAATAAATGGTGCAAGGAATATTTTTCTTCTAACGGCTTTTTAAATAAAAGCGATATATGGGGAGTGATCGTAAAAGTAGCATTTTCACATAAAAGTGATTGGAAAAAACATTTATTTTCTGCTTTTTAATTCATTTAAATGAAAGCTAAATTAAAAAAAAAATTTTTTACATAATTTATTCATTACTAGGATACTGGACGACACCATTTTACCTCATTCTGACTTTAATAATTTGTGTGATTTGTTCGGATTAGAGTGTTGCTTATTATCTGCTCCTTCTTAAAGTATTCAGCAAATAACAACAGATCATTTGTTGTGTTGTCGTAAAAGAGAAGACTGAGTGAGAACACAAAGTGTTGTATGTTCTTAATTTTATATAACATTTCATTTCATTTCAATTTATTCACATATTATATCTATATTTTATGTTGTTCCCTTTAGGGAACAATAACCTCTGTTATATTTATCCATAACTGTATCCATAACATTTACTTATTATCTTTTAGATAAATAGATTGTAAATTAATGCACTAATAAAAAAAAAAAAAAAAAAACAAAGCATTCCGCCCGTAAATTTAACAATTTTCTAAAATTTTTTTTTTTATGAAAACAGGATTACATTTGTTGCATAGATTTACATAGAGAGTCGTTCAGATAGTAATGCGTCGTATTTAATCGTGAATAGGATCAATTTGCCGTTGTTTAGTCAAACGTTAAAAAACAACGAATTAGGAAAACTAAAAGCCTATATAGACACTAACACAAGCATACAAGCAAAAGCACTTGCAGATGAATTCGTATTTTTCATGATATTTGGTTAGAGAATTTTATATTTTTATTTTGTATGGCCATGAATCGGAATGGAAAGAATGGCAAAACTGCATTTTGCATAAGAGTGTGTGTGTGTGCTTGACTATTGGTATGTGCGAATAGAATGCAAACAGGAAATCGACACGCATGCTGAGTTTTCCATTGGACTTTGATCATCATATGAACATATGAATGTAGTGCCTATGTCTACTGATATATCCGAATTCTTATGCACTTATAAGAAAAATAAAGCAAAAATACATGTCCTCCATGGCTGGCATTGTCGATGCTTCATGTATTTTACACATTGCTAGATATGGTTGGGATTCTCTTTTCTTAAAACCTATCGAGGATTTCTCGAACAGCTGAGTAAGAAAGATTTCTAAGTCACCAAAGTAACCCCTTTGGGAATAGAATAGAATCTGAATGTAATTCAGGAAATTAATGATAAATGCAATACTGATCTCTTAATCTTATAGATTATATGGTTTCACATAGTTAGTCATTAATGGTGAAAGATTTCAAGCTTTTATTTGATCAGTTTTCTTCTTCTTACATCAATTATTTTTTACACTCACTTCGTAGTTCAATCTTTCTGGAATATTATCAATATATCAAATATGCTTGGGCAGAGTAAGCTTAGTTTTAGTCGAGTCGCTTTAAAATTCTGAAACTTATTGAAAAATTGTGTCTTTTATAAAAATTGCTACCCGTTACAAAGAATTTGACAAAATAAATATATTTTTTGGTAACGAATCTAAAAAGCAAGCGAAAAATTTTAAATGGGATCATTGACTGGATGGTCAAAAGTAGCTGTATTGTTTTCTAAATCTAACTTTTCTTGCATGAATGCGTGCATATACAAAAAACGAATTCACATAAGCATTGATTTCGATGTCCAAAGCGTATATACACATCACCAACTCGATGAAAATCTTTTGATGCATAGGACAAAATTGGGCTTAGCATGCTCATTATTCATGCATAAATACTAAAGCGTCCTGCGTCTGTGTTTTGTGGGAATATATAAACAATACAAATATTCATTTACGGAACTACGTACTTGCAAAAAAAAAAAAAACCAAACATCAGATATCATTTATTATTTTTAAAATTTTATATAAAATAATAAGAGAATTTAGAATGGAACGGAACAGAAAAATCTATTTCAGTAGTTGCAACGCACAATATGTGTTCAGTTTAGCCCATGAAATGTTCGATAAAGCAGTGTTGTCTTGGGATTTATTTTCGACCAAAATGTTAAGTTTTAGAGAAATGCTCTTAGTTTTTCATTTATGTTATTATAAGTTGGCCATGCCACGTCAAGGCTATTTACGTAAAATTCAATTATTTTCAGTTTCGATTTTTAAACGAAATTTCCCTTTTTTTTTCTGTTTTTTTATTTTTCATCTAATTTTATTTATTTTTTCCTTTCGCTCTCTGGTGACTGCGCCTAACACATGTAAGTATGTGTGTTTATGTTTATGTTTACAAAATAAGTTTTATGTTGATGTTTGCAAAAGTCTGCTTGTTTGCGATCAAATATTGAAACTATATGCTGGCCATCAAAATTTAATTTGTATGTGTTTTTGGCCATATGTTTGAATGAATATTTGCTTACAGCTTAGCTCGTAGCAATTGAATTAAGAATATTTTGATATGTGTTTCTTTTTCACTGGCCTTTTACTTATAGGAATGTAAGACGTGTATATATATGTGTGTGTATGTATGTATATGTAAATAAATATGTACGTTTGCATACATGCCTAAGCAATATTGATTCAATCAAAATCGTTTAAACGTTTAAAACCAGTTGATTGGTTTTCTGACTAATGTCGAATTGGTTACACTGCTGGGATAGGAGAGAAGCAAGCAGCCTAGTTCTCGCTATATCCGTTGAAAGCTGCAAAAATAGACGCATAGAAAGCTATAGCTAAATTGGCGGAAACAGTTTGACTGAAAAGAAAAACAAATGAAGAAGCAAAGTTATTCACTAAGATAGAGATCATAGTGGTACGTACGGAGCTTAAAATATCCCGTTAAAATTAACGTTGGAGGATTGTGCTTAGGCTGGGAGATAATTTTGTTTATCAATCATCGAAGTAATATACGACTTGTCTATGTCTTTAGCTAAAAAAAAATTTTCGGTCGGATATTCTGTAACATTAAGTAGGCATGGCAGCTTTATTTCATTTTTATTCGCCAAACTTCATCTCGATCTGTTAATGTTTGCGCCAGGGAAAATGGTTATTACAGACATTTCTCAGATAAGCAGGCAAACAGATGGACGAACAGATGGACGGATACGTCTAGTTGGATTCCGAATTGAGACTGATCAAGAATGTATACACTCTTTGTAGGCTTTGTGAAGTTTCTTTCTTAATGTTACAAACGTTTCCTTTAGATGACCGATGAGCAAAACCACAGTATTTAGAGTGTGCCCTAATTTATACATTCACCTACCATCTAAGTAGGCTTTGGCTGTCGTTTTGCTTCGTCGGGAAAATGGTAAAGGTAATAATATCGCAACAAATCGTCATGAAATTTTGCATGAAGCTTGGGAAAAGCACCACTGCGATTTGTCTTTTATTAAGAGAAGTATACGACAATGCATACGTTTCGAAAATGGCCGAGAAGACAATGAAGGTGAGTCACGATCGAGTCGTCCTTCCATGTCATAATTCGATGAGAGTATTGAAAATATTCTTGCGATTGTCGAAGCTGTACAAATTGTCAAAGAATTCGTAAAGCGTGGGTGCGAAATTGATGCCTGAAATCGTCACGACTGATCAAAAAAGGCTCGCAAAAACGTTTCTACTATCACTTTAAATGCCATTGAAAAAAACGGTGCTTTCAAAAATGGAATATTTGGATGAAGCGTTGTAACGATAAAGGTGAAACTCCCGTCTCTTGCTGATGAATCTAAAATTTCGAATACTGTTTGCGAAACCTTATCTAGGAAAGAAAAATTAACAACCATAAATATCTTATTTAATGGCTTTTAACAGACACAAAGCTAGGTACAAAAAGAGAAAGGAAAAAACATAAAATTTATTTAGTAACAAAGATTCATTTACAGCAAATTTTAGTTACCCATCAGCTAAGTCAAAAAAAAAAAATGCACCATTTACATTACGCAATAACCAAGTGAATTTTCTTAAACTTTGGAGCAATTTTCTGAAAGTCCTCCATTTGACAACGTTGCCCTCTATATATTACATAATTAAAATATTGTTAAATAGAGGAAATTTTGAAAGCATTTCGAATCGGGTGCTGATTCGTTACTCAGATCGTTTAAATGGCCTTAATTTTGTGGATTTTATCTCTTATTCTTATCTCTTTTATTTTTTAGTGTTAGAAAAACGATAACAATATATCTTAAACTCGCGTATGAAGAATAAATAGACCGTTTTTTTTTGTGTTTGGTCGTTTTAATGAATGGGCAAACAGAAAATATTAACCAAGAAAAAATAGACGAGCAAAAAATGAATAAATGACTGACGTAACTCGCAGATATAAAAATAAAAATAATTGTTTGTAACAAAACTCCTCTATGCATAAGCATATAACATCGGGATTCTATACAAAAAGATCTAACGAAAAGGATTTAAAATCCTACTTTAATAGCACATGCACATATATAACATACGACGATTACCGCAGTTGCTCTGGCACTTGTATACATATATGCCCCATATGCCGTCCAATATGTCTTCGATATTTCAGAGGAAGCGTACAGAAAACAATATTTAAATTTAAAGCACGTATACGACCAGCAAGAAATGTAAAAGGAAACAAAATTGCAGAGAAAATACAGTAAAATGTTAGGAATGGCGGTAAATGTATTTCTTGGCGTCAGTGTTGTTGTTACAGTCAATGAATATTAAGTTTCCTGTTCTTGCTTTCTCTCTGTTTTTCTCTCTTCTTATTTCTCTTTTCATACTTTACTTTACATACAGAGAAAAAAAATCATGTTTACAGTGATTTCACATGGAATTTATTTTGTTTTTCACCATTTTGTGGAATTTTTCGCATTTAACTTCTATTTTTTTTTTTGTTCAGTTGCTATCACTCAAGAGAATATATTAAATTTGACGAATATATTCAATTTGCCTTAAGAAATATTATTAAAAGAATTTATTTCGATGCTTTCTTCCTAAAGACGGTTAGTTTTCCTTTACAGTTTTACAGATTATTGAGAAATATTTTGCGCCAACGGCTTTATGTCCAATTTATCAAAAATTTTCTTGATTTCTGTATATTGACATTGGGCATCCAGTATTCGAACTAAACTGAATGTACTAACTTTGGAAATTGTTTTTTACTTCAATGAACTTGATATTTTCTTCAGAAAAATTGTAAAACTTGCGTTTTTTTTTTTTAAGATTTTTTCGCTGATTCTTCGATTTCTTTCAAAAATATTTTTTTTTTTTTTTTTGAATTGCTGACAGTTAACGCCCGTAGTGACAAGTGTATGTGTCTCCCACATTATTGAGTGCGTTTACATGTGTGTGGGAGTGTGTTTAATTGCAAGCCAGTACTCATTCTGGTAGCAGCTGTACTTGTTTGACGATGACGATGATGAAAGAATAAATAGAGTCAAAAATTTAGCCATTCGGAAAATATGGAAAAAAGTAAAAAAGGACCAACTTGATGAAAAGCGGTTTTTTGTCCCAGTTTTCGAATGGCCTCACTGAATCGCAAAAGTTGCTCGTTGGTTTCTCGTAGGGAAATACTTATCATAACCATCTGTGTGTACATACGCACAGCGGCAAACAACTCTATAGAAAATTTTATATTGCTGTTATGTGTTCTCTGTTATGTTGGTACTTTTGTTCCATTTTAGCAGAACAGAAAAAAGGTTAAAGAGTGCCGTGTGCAAATTTATATTATAAATTGGCTTAGTAAGTTATTAAATTTGTTTCGCTGTGTCTTTGCCAGTCTGGGTGTGTTTGTATGTTTATAAAAAGAAGTTAATTAAACATCTATAACGAAGAGTCTAGTTTAGATTCATGTATGTATTACATACACATTCAAAGTATTAAAGTTATATTGAAAATTATTATTTAAAACATAAAGAAAAATTCCCATAAATTCTTTCTCACACTACAACAATTTTTCACGTAAATCCATTCATGTAACAGAAGTTAGAAATCTGCGAAACAAAGCGAGAGTTTCAAAAAACACACACAAAGATAAAGGAAGAATTAGAGAGCGAGAGTAATGCCTTCAATGTTTTATATACCAATTTAAATTTGCTCGTACGTACGCCTCAATGCGTTGTGTTTGCTTCTGCCTGCGACAGTTCCAAGTGGCGCACTGACAGCAATGTCAGAAATGTTGATGACGTTGTAATGGTAGTGGTTTTGTTAGTGGTGAAGTCTTCATAAAATACTCAGTTGTGTGAAATTACAGCAAAACCACAATTTCAAATGCCTTGCATGCATATACAAAGACACTTATATTCTGTATACCATAGCCAGGTGTTTTATTTGGATTAGTTATCTTGCGTACAAATCTTTAACAGGATTTGAAGTTTATTTTTTTTATTCAGAAGAGAAGATTATCTACAGTTTGTTTTAAAAAAAATTATCGCTTCACGAAGCCTAAAGACTAATTTTGATGTTTTTGCAACAATAAATATAATAATGCTGCCAGTAGGATTAAGGTTTGACATTTTGCTCTGAAACTTTCTTTTACATCTAATAAAAATTTCGTGTTTTAAAGAAACAATAGTTAGATAATACGTCATCGATAATACGAATCCATAAAAACGATTTAACATTTCAAATAGTGAAAATGTTGTAGACTATAAAACAGCTAAAAGGTAATTTGAGAGACTTCGTCTTGAGCAAGATAAACGTTCGCATACATCCGTCCGTCCGTCCGAAGAAAAAACAAACCCGAAAGTAATCTTCAACTCTGGCTCCTCCCGACAGCGCTGTATTCTTCAGACCTTCCCCTTTTTGACTACCAATGGTTAAGATCATTGTTATCAGAATAGCGAATTATAAACAAACTAAATATGTGCGAAAATAATTCGAAACAAGCAACTTTGTACTATTAGGGGTGTCCGAGAGGAAGTTGGTAACCAAATGCAATAATTCACCTGCGAAAAAAAAATCCTAACATTACTTCTAATATGTAAGTTATATTTTTATGCCGTTTGAATGTGGTGACTGATAAAGTTTTTTGCTTAGAGAGATATTTTCTATTTTTAAGTTTCCTATGAAGGAGTGATTTATGTATGATTGGAAAAAATTAGTTTTCATCTGTAATAGGATAAGCTAGCAATGTTTGATTTTGCATTTGAAAATTTTGTTGAGTATATACCAGATTTTTGGGAAATTCGGTATGTCGCCAACAATCTACATTATGTGTTTGAGACATAATCAATGTTACGAAAATCACATAAAGATAAAATAATCTTCATGAAAACTATCAGAATCTATCTAATGGAAATAAAAACGAAATATAAGGCGATTGATCTAGATAAGCAAATGTGTTCGTATCGTAGGTATCACATTTTATAAAGCAATGCAAACCCAACAAACCCTATAAATGGGATTTCGAACGGCTTGTTTTGTACTCACTATCTGGATATAGTTATAATTTTGAAGTATATTCTAGTAAGCAAGATGTTAACAAATTACCTGATGAACCTGATTTTGGCAAAGTCGGTGATACAGTGTTTAGATTGTGCCTCTCAGTTCCAAGAAGAATGAACTATATGTGTGTATGTATTTCGCTAATTTCGACACATCCATTCTTCTACTGCATTACCTATGAACTCAATGAATATATGCATTTCGTGAGTGAGTCTGAAGTCCGAAGAATTCACCAGGAACAAGTAGTGAATTACGAGTCGATTAGTCCACGTTTTTATTTATTTCTATCAAACCCAACTGCAGACGAAGCGTGTAAATTATCTTATATAATAATTGTAAGACGGGAACCATACCAAAAACAGCAGAATTAAGGGAATTATAGAACCCATATAAAAGTACATAAAAGAACGCTAAACTTAAATCAAATAAATAGTTTTCGACTAAATCAAAGTTCGTATTTAAAATGCATGAGCGTAAGAACGGTACCGAAGGAAAGGTAGGATATGTGAGTTACAGCCAATATCGCAGTTAACAAATAAGCGAGGAGTTGGTTGGTAAAGACCTTCAGAGAAACAAGCGACGGATGGCTTATGGATCCCACTTTACTGTTTTGACGGGAGAAGTGTGCCTGACGGATATATAAGAGCAATTCTTTTTAAGTCGAGGGCTGATTTACACCCTTTAGTATAATGTAATCGTGAATATTTGTGAAAAAAAAATTATTTGATTTTCTATTTAAAAGAAATTTGTTTCCGTTAGTAATTCATACATATTGCTAATTAAATGAATATTAATCATTCGAATAAAATTTCGTGTAGTGTAATGTGGATTATTGAAAAAATTCTTTACTTTTGGTAAAAATATATATGTTTTCTCAATAAAAATTTACGATGGCTGACTGACAGCGGTTTGCTAGTGATTTATATGAAGAAACTATAACAAGCAAATGAAAGCTACCTCTCATATTTATAGGTTCAGTAAAGTATTATATAAATTTCAGACTGGGCTAATTATGATTGTATTCAACAGTAGCAATCGTTTCCTTATTCCTACAAGTACGTAAGAACATGTGGGAACAACATGTAAGAACATTGATATTATTATTATTTTTTTTAAATATAAAAGTATTCTTGCATCTTTATTTTATTTTTTTTTTTTAACATTTATTCTCATCATATACGTTTATTGGAGACATATATACTCACCATCGAGGATGAGGGGTATATTCATTTCGTCATTTTGTTTGTAATGTACAGAGGGAAATTTCAAAGACTCCACAGAGTATATGTATTCTTGATCAGCATCAAATTTAGTATCGATTTAAAAATGTCTGTCTTTACATCCGTAGTATAGCAACCATTACTTTGGCCACAAAAATTAAGATTTAAACGTAACTTAGAATTTGACTGAAACATTGGAGGTTCTTGCGCGCAGGTTGGCTTTGAAGTTGTGACCAATCGGTTAAAGGGCACGACTACAGTGCAACGTATACTGAGAACACCTCTGTTTTCAAAAGCGAAAAAATTGGGTTTATCTCCTTTTTTAAAGTAAAAGGTTTTTTAAAGTAAAGGCGGTCGGAATAAAATATTCGGCGCAGCCGAACATTATTTTCTTTCTTGTTCAGTTTTATAATTAGTTTTAATGTCAGAATAGAAAAGTCAAGTTTTATTACGACAGAACATAGCCCAATCTTTCAATTACAGGCGGAAAACCTATTATGGTGAAACAAACGTTAATATCTTTTCAACATTAAACAAAATTGCCAATTTCTTGTTGAGAAACCTTTGCTTACATGTCAGTAGAAACTACATATACATATGTGCTTGTGTATATTTACACTAAACGCATTGTCTGCCGTTGTATTAACTTTTCTGCTGAATGAAAAGAGCTAAAAACCCCGAGACGGCGTGGTTACAATGGAATGGTTACGATGGCTTCCATTATAATTGGAACAAAATATCAACTTGTAGCGAAGAACTTTATAATTCGGTTTTTATTGAAGAGAGAAGAACTTTATTCCTGCATTCGAAATCGGGCTTTATTGTATTGTATTCGGATCATATTTAAGACCACATTGCTTTAAAACATGTTAAGAATTAACATAAAATACTTGGATGCCCAAATCCATTATTGCCGATAGAAGTTACATTATTCGATTCAAACCAAAAGTCGTGTCTCTCTTGTCACGGACTAAGGAATATGGTTCAGAGATCTTGTAAAGTACGCTTTTGATCGTAGCGTAAACAGTGTCATGGATTTCATGTTGCCGATTTGCCTACGGTCGCTCTATTGTAATATTACGAACTGAAAACGTCTTTCAGAAGAGCAAATTTGGTGCGAAATTTCTCTTTGTCAGATGAAGCTTGAATGAAAGAAATCGGTCCATCAAAAAGACAAAAGTGATAACATTGTCTTTACCAAGCACGAAAATCGGCAAACCGAACAAAGATTATCCGAAAATCACTTGTATCATTTAGTTCATAATTCATTGCTAAATTATATAAAACTATTTTTTCAAGTACTATATAATAGCCCGTATGTGTAAATAGCGGCAAATGCTAATTAGTTTTCTATCACATTTGAGAAATTCAAACAAAGACATATGTTCGTATATATTTATTATTACAATTTCACGGCAGTTTTCGTTGTTTCAATGCAAACTCATGGTAAGTATTAGACACTTCGTTCCAAACCAAAAATAAATCCTCTTTAGTTTGCATTTACATTTATTCTATGCCAATCATAGCGTATGGAAATGTTGAACATATTTTAATAGTGTATACGTACAGAGGTTGACTTTTTTAAAAATCGTTACTACGGGAAGGCAACTAGCTTGTATAGAAGGCTAGCAGTAAGGTTCGTCATTTTTCTTACTAATAAAAAACATTAAGTAAGTGAATGCAAACCTTCACATGATTATGTAAGAAAAAAAAATGCAAGTCAGCAGGATTGTGATGTATATGCCTGCACGGTGTCTCCGATTCTGTGCATGTCATATGTCACCCTCCTGAGTTCCCGTTTGCACCGTTAAGTATAATTGAAATTTTGGGTTTCTTTTATTTGTGCTTATTTCGTTATAAATCACTTGAAGTTCGTATATGAGTACGTATGTATATGTGTGCTTTTTTTTTTCTATATAGAAAGTCATAAAGAAATTATAATTTTGTTTCAAGCATGCTTTTGCACACTCATCATGCAAACTCTCAACTACGATGCGCAATGACACACACACACACACACACATGCACACAGCCAGTAGGCGTTAGTTATAGCAAGCAAGCACAGTAGACGTTCCCTGCATAACTTGAAATATTTGCGGTTTCTTTTGTGGATTTTATTCTTCATCAGTGCAAACTGAAGCAAACTCAAGCAACCAAACAACATCAGCAAAATAGGTAAAGAGAACAAAAAAATATATATGAACAGATTTTCGGTAACTAAAATTTCATTCATTCAAACCGACGAAGAATGCACACAAAAATGTGTGCATATGCATAAACATGAGTATGTCTATATACAGTCTGTGTGGATTTTTTGCAATTGACATCATTTCCATACAATTTGAATACTGTTTCATACTGTGTATGTTTGTGTGAATGCACATCTACGTATGTTGCATTTTTTTTTTCATCTGTAATTGATACTTTGACAAAATTTATGATGTTTCCATATTCGTATCTCGCTCTCTATTTCTTTTTCAGTTTTTTTCTTTGTCATTTATGCATATCTCATACACTGGGTGAACTTTATTTAGATGTGTTGTTAATGTATTTTGCTTTCACTTCCACGTAATACAGTTTTACAAATTATCATTGAATTCACATTACATTCAGATGCGATTGGAAAGCCCATGCCATATAGCGATTCGTAAACTCATTTCCAAGCTGCTTTTTAATTAAGTTTTCAATTTTTGAAAATGGGTTTGGATTTTTTAACATATCGGCATACTGTTGGTTATTACGATTATTACTATTATTATAGGTAGAAAAGCATTATGTGAAATGACTTTTTGGCTATTAAGTAGATGGTATTTTTCTTGATTGTAGGAATAATTATTAGAAATTAACGTGCTCGGAAAAGAGTTATCAACTTTCTTTTTAAGAAGCTGCTAATGTACCGAGCATCCTGCCGGGTGGTTTTGTTTCGAAATTTTTTGTTGTTCTCTTATTTCTTATTATTTCTTCTTATTTAACTTCTTTTTGTCAATTCTTTTTTAAAGTCGTAATACTTTTTCTTAGAATTTCGAAGTTTTCTGTACTTTCTCCCTCTGACGGAATCCGTACATTAGAAAATTGTCGAAAAATTAATTATTAACTAAAATATTCAATATTTCCATGAAGGATGGATCGTTTTCTCTTTTGTGGAAGGAAAGTTTCATTGTTCCACTACTTAAAGTTAATCGTCTTCCGCCCCTTTTATTCGATCTTTCGTTAAATCAGAAAAACCTAACTTCATGATCCAAAGTAGGGGACATCATAGTGAAAAGTGTAAATATGTACCATTTCCCATACGTTTATGTGTTCAGCATAAATGTTAAAGCTTTCTAAGTAAGCAGCGCTTTTATTTATTGCTAAACAACGATATGACGCAATGTAACGAGGAGTTCAAAATATTATAGAATTCTTACCACATGGACTTCATATGTTATCAAAAACATCTGTGACGGATAGCGAAAGAATGCGGTGGGTAACGCTGGACAATTTTTACTATGATGTCCCCTACTTTGGATCATGAAGTTAGGTTTTTCTGATAGCTTTTCGAACCCTTTAAGATATATC
>KK351016.1:782078-1086495 GCA_000671755.1 Glossina brevipalpis | reverse complement strand
CTGCTTTATTATCAATTGCCTTAGCAAAGACACGTACCAAGTGTGAAGTTAGCCCCTTTTTTAGCAAAGAGAAAAAAGGGGGCCAGATAAGTGGGGACTAACTTCACACCAGTAAAATTTTTGGGAGTTAACTTCACACCAGTAAAATTTTTGGGGGCTAACTTCATAATAATGTTTTGTTTACGATTAGAGTGGCATATATATATGTTATATTTGCTCAGAATTGTGTCGATTTGTTACGTTCCACATCTGAAATATTGGAAAAATTGTGGTTATCGTCAATTGTGTATGATATAATTAAGGAAAAAAAAACACGTACACATAATCTTTCCCTTCGAGGAAATACGCCGAACGTGTTCAGATCAAATTCTAAGTTTCGTCTGTTATTGACTGTGTTAGACATTTTTAGTATCGTATGGTATCATTTTTTTAAACTCGGCAAAAACTTGGAAAGTTCTACAATGTGCATTTAGAACATCTCAACAATCAATCAATCAATTTCAAAAGCAAATAAAATCGAATTTTCTGCTCATTGTTCATAAGCTACAATAAATAAAAAGTTGAAAATATTTATGTACTTTCTAAGGGGATTTCTTAATAACTGTAAAAAATGGGGCACCAGTTTAGCCAAGCCCGCTCAATATTATAAGGAATCAAAATTTCATATTTTTCGATCTTGTTTAAAAGTAGAACTAAAAGTGGTGGGTGTAGAAGATTCGGTTACAGTCGAATAAAACTTTCATATTTGTTGTGCATATAGAATTCAGAAAGGCACAAGAAAGAAACCAAATACTGAAACTTTTATAAAAGCAAATTGTAACAGAAAAATTTTATAAAAACTCATTTCTGGAACTCCGGATATTTTTCTAGGGTTAAAGAAATTATTCAAAACTCCCGTTGTTATATAAAAACGTTTCGCTCAAAACGCAACAGGTTTAAAGAACTTTTTTATTATTTCCCCATCTTTGGAACTTCTCAACCAGAAGGCAGTGCACTATTATGTATGAAGTTTTTTATAACACACATATAAATTATATATATATAAACACACATTGAAGCAAACTTCCTGTTACTAACATATGCACATGTGTCTACAAAGCTAACCCTTGTCTGGAATGTTGTTACTTTGTCTGCATTTAACTGCCGACTGGCAACGAAATGTCAAGAGGGATCCTTTTAGTTATACGCATGAACACATACATACATTAAAAGCAGCAATTTCAATAAAACCGCTTTAAAAATTGGGACAGGATAGGAATTTTTTGCAAACGAAACAGAAGATTAACAAAATTTTTTTATGAAGTTTACGTGAAAAGGGAGTATATAGAAAAGGGCTCCACGAATTTCGATTTATCCATTATTTATGCAACAATTTTTCATAGTTCAAAAATTAGAGATTTTTCATCCCGGATAAATTGAATGTAGTCGCGGAAAGTGGAAAAATATTAAAATGTTATCAGAACCGATATTTGCTATGCAATGAAAATATTCAATAAATTCGCTAATTTCCAGTTATCGATAAATTTCGTTTTGCCACTAATTTTAATAAATAATTATTAGAATTGTTTTCTATGTTCTTGGCTCAGTAATCAATAATTTTTTAATATAATCGTTATTTTTAATACTTGTCCAAAGCTAGAACAAATCTATAGGAAGCTTGTTATCAATGATACGCGCGCTTACTTAGGAATCTATTCAAAAATTTCTTTACTGGAAACTTTTTAAAATAATCTAATAATAATAATAATGAGCGTAAACTTTGGATCGCTACGAAGTATCTAAAAGAACATTTCTCATGTGCTTCTTTCAAATATTTTTCGTTTGAAATTTTCCATTTTCACAATAAGTTCACATATAAACGCTGTATGTGTCTCCATCCGGATCAAGCTGTTATTCGACTGCAATGTTACGATTTGAAAATTACCTCAACACGATTCGCGTGTTCGGAGATGGGTAAATAGAATTGTGAGGTAAACCAGAAAATTTTGATAAAAACACTCTACTGGTTTTTTATAATAAATAAAAAGTATTCTAAGCAGCATTAAAGAATTATTTAGTATTGAAGTCGCTTAATGCAAACTCAGAAAAATTTTTCAATGTTCAAAACTTAGAAAAATTCTGCGGTACTTTTTCAATAGGAAAACTTATTAGTTGGTCTTCAAACAAGGTATAAAAAGAACTTTTGAAGTAAACCAGAGAGAATGAGGAAAGGTACGGGAATTCTTATTCCGTTATCTCTTCATCTACTGTCGGAATCTCTCTCATCCACCTTCAGTTAAACAATTTTAGTTGCCTAACTTCTATGTTTTGAGTTTCATATCAATGCTCTCCTCTCTAACATGATTACGGAAATCCAGCTAATATTTGGATTTGTGGCTTAAGTCCTTAAGGATAACACAGCAGTGACAGCCTAAAAAAGAATATATTTTTGCCAATTTTTTGGAATGGCGGAAAAGGTAATAGAATATTAATATTTGAGAACGCTGTTAAACTTACCTTTAATGTTTTAAAAATTTTTTAAAAAATTGTTTAAAAAATAGCGGTGCGTTTTAAATTGAAGCAGTCAACGGGCTATTTAAATATTCTACTACATTTATCCATTTCAATCAAAAATTCGAGCGGCACATGATCATATAATAGCAGAGCGGACGCATTCTAAACTTTTTTAGACGAAATTTTCATCCTATTTTCATTTTGTACCTCTCAGCAGGCTAAGAAGATCATCGACTTTCTTGATGTTGCATGTCAAATATGCCGACACGTTAAACAGCTCACAGTGGATGAAATTCGAAATAAAATTCGCAAGTTGCACAAAAAAATGCCTCTGCCAAAGATAGGATTGGTGATTCTTTCTTTGATTTTTAATTTAATCAAAACAATATTGTATTTCCCTATTGAACGGAAGTGCGCAAAAATTATTATGGTTCTAAAACAAGGAAAGCCTGATAATACGATAACATCATATGGATCCTATCAGTCTTTTATTGATCTTTTCCAAATTATTTGAAAAACATTTGCTAAAACAATTGCTTCCGATCTTGGAATCTTTCCGCCTAACCATCAATTTAGGTTCCGATACAATCATGGTATACCTAGGCATTACCGAAGGTTAGTTAAAATAATTAGAGGCACCCTGGAAAATGAACTATATTGCTCCTCGGCATTTCTTGACGTAAGGTACAGCTTTTGGTAGAGTTTGTCATAAGATCTTATTATCGAAATAAAAATTTTTCGTCTACTATATTATGTATGTAAATCTAAAACCGCACTTAAATAGGAGAAGTTTTTAATAGACAGTAACGGCGATGAATTAAAAATTAGCGAGATAAATGCTGGAATATTAGAAGGCAGTGCTTTAGGAACAATATTTTATACGACTTTTCAGTGTGACAGTGGCAATGCCAAAGCCACAGAAGACTATCTTGGAAAAAGCATATATGATCAAAACGGCAACAACTAAAGAAGAAAACAAAGAAGATATACTGGCTTTTAGAACAAACCTATGCTCAGCCAAATTATTCTAAAGCCAGCATGGAGCTGTGACATCCAGCTAAGGAGGACATCCAGCAATTCTAACGTGGGAATATATATTAAGACTAATCACAACTGCGCCTTGATATGTGAAGAATTTAACAAGAACTTGCCACTCTTAATGTTCTAAAAGTTAAAAATAAAATAAAATGCTTTAGCAGTAATACCTTAAACAAATTAATTATATTTTAGCTGTAAATTTATTAGATGATAGTTATGAAGTAATCATAAGTTATGACAATAATCTCAAAACTTGAAATCAAAACTTAAAGAAGTATACATTTGTTAAACTCACTGGAATCTATCTATTGTGTTATATTATTGTTTTTCTTTTATAGCTGTTAATTCATTTGCAAATAAATACATTCTAAAAAAAAATAAATATCTAAATAATTAATAATAATAAGCTTATGAAAAAATTTTCTTTTTTCCTTTTGGTTTCTTGTTCAACCGCTCAAAGGAAACAAAGTCGTTCTTTTCAACAAATTCGCTTTTAAACTTTTGATATCGAAAGGATCATACAAATTAAAACTAAAAACTAAATGCATATATATACTTCGCAACAGCAACAATAACAACAAGGACAATAATTACAAACACGAAAGTGGTGGCAAATAACTGATAATTGTTAATCATAGTTTCACTTTACACACTGTGTGCCAAATGTCAAATTAAATATACATCGCCCTAATGGCTTTTTGCGTATATGAAAACTATAGAAAGAAAGGAATATAGAGAAAGAGGGAGAGATAGAGACAGAGAGAGAGAGATAGAGAGATTAAGAACCAAATTAAATTATGCACTTTTAATTGACCTGTTATTATGTATAAATATATTTTATATAAATATTATGCGCGCATGAGTATATTCTCATGTCCTAGTGTCCCAGTTAGATGGAAGGAGATGATGGTGAGCTGCGAGACCGCAAGCACTGTGTTTACATTAAATTTACTCTATAACGTGCGTTAATGACATTTAAAGAATTCATGGATTTCAACTCATACAACACGAAAGCTGAAGGGAATGTGAGAGATGAGCAAACTTAAAAAAAACAAACAGAAAACTGTGTAATGGACATAATATTAACATAATTTAAGTTGTTGCCATTTTCATTCCAGTGAATTAATTGTCTGTCTTCTGGTCCATCCGTAAAGCGATGCGTTAGCATGCAAACCAACAGAAATTAACCGCAATTTCAATACTCCTCCTCTATCTCACTTTACGTTGCTATAGCATTTCTGTTACTGTTAAAAAGGCACACATACACAAATCAAACTGCTTATGTGAGTTTGTGAGATCGCACGAATTATAAGCGAATTTTATGTACATCGTGTTAATACGCACGTACACTATACTGAGGTCGTCGATGTATACGCCATTGTTTTTGTCTGTCATATGAAATGTTATTATTTATATTGGACATTTTCGTGTTCATCTCGCTGTTGATATGTTCACATACTATTCACATACTATTCAATTCAATAAACTTATACTTTATAATTTTATAAATTCACGCAAGTATATTAAGTTGTACTTTTGTGTACATTTCCGTTTTATGGCATTTGTGAACAAATTTACTTAATTGTTTATGAGCGCTTATTAAAAGTTTGCGTACGACCCTGTTTTGTTACTATTGGTATGACATCATCGACATGCAAACTAATATGTGCACACAAAAAATGATTTAATCATGTTATGTTAACGATAACTTTTCAAAAGTTTTGTCCATATTTGTTATGAAATGTTTTTAATCCTTATGTTCCATTTATCGCTTTCCGAAATAAGAATAAAAATACTATTACAAGGCATTCTGATCACTCTTTCAGAATCGTGTCGAAAATTTTTCTACCACGGATGGCTACCAGTGCTAAAATGAATAAAAATCAAATCAAAAGAAAAACAATTTTCCATCCATCACTTAACGATGGTGTATCTTAATTTCGTTTTTTATTTTTTTAAATCAAGAGATGCTAAGAGTATAATCTTGGCTAAAAGACGAGTCTAAGATGCTTTAATAATACAAACTTTCAGTTGAACATGAAAGCTCCAGCACTAAAGAAAAGAAATAAGAAAATATTTTGAAACAACCAAAAAACACATAAAACATTTTAGATAAACGTTAATTGGTAGATATAATTTCGACAAAAATATCTAAAATATTTTTCGTCTTTACATTTCAGCTCGAATAGAAGGCAGACATGTCTCATAGATTCAAATAGGCGTAACGAGCCTGCCTGGTTGATTGCCATTACCCCGTTCCAGACCAAGCAACCCGGATTACAGTTAGTCAATCGTAAATTGGCTAGCAACAGTTCAAAAAAGAAGCCGTCATTTTATTACAGAATCACGATCAACGGAACACCTAAGTACAATTACCCAGATGTAAATTAGCTAGCAACAGATCGACAAATGGCAGTCATATATATCACCGAATCACGATCAAGGGATCATCTAGGTATAGTTACCTCGTCATAAACTGGCTATCGATACATCATCCAAACAGAATTATATCGGCCACAGACAGACCGCATACCAGAGTAATTAAATTAAAAAACATCGCTGTTCAGCCTGCCCGTATGTTTTTCTCTTGGACGTTTTTAGCTCGAGCGTTTTTCTCTTGTACGTATTTTTCTGTTACATTTTTCCATTATAGGTTTTCTTGTCGCCACAATCTTACGCGCTAGATTTGTAAATTATCATCATCATAAGGTTAAGAAACGAAAGCCTAGCGAATAAGTTTCCACAAATTCTCGTCAAAAGAAAAAAATTTATAATTAATTTGAACGCATACGAAGGTCCAACTCATTTACTAAAGAAATTTCTTACATAGGAGCCCTGAGCGTCCACCCCAACTATAGACAATCCGTTACAATATATGTCCTAACAGTTTCTGGGACACAGCTTACCAATTAACGTATATTTCGATTTAAAGTTAAGGAATGGTTTTCAAACCAAAAAAAAAAAAAAAATAAACAAATAATGCACTCTGCTGAGGGAATTTGAATGTGATTATCACTCGTACTTCCAAAGAACTATTTTTTTTCTAATTAATGATGTTAAACTTCATCTCAAATCCATGTTATCTACGTAGGTGAAGTATCGGAGATGTAAATGATAATATAGGCGATGGATGTGAAAAGTTTAGATAATGTCTTTTTGTCTTCCTTCGTATAATCAGAGTAGTAGATATAAGATGGAATAAGAAGTGTCAATAAATTGAGTCTAAATTTATAATACACAATTTTCATTTTCTATTTTACTAATTTGCTTTTTTGTCATATGCAAGGCGAAAAATAAGATTTATACAAAAATTGTTTCTCATTCATTTTACTGGCATAATTCAGTTGATGTAGATGACGGCGATAACGATGTTCCGTAGCTCTTCTCATCTTTACCCTATATAAACTTACATTTCACTTTCGTTGCTTCCACTTTTTTTGTTGGGTTATGCAGCGTTCTGGCAATTTAATGCCACATAGACTTGCATGCGTCTTTGAAATTTAAATGTATGAGTTTGTGCGTTTGCATATGATATAAGAAGACACCCAGCTCTTACCACAACTTAACGCATCTCATCGTTTGGCAAGGAAGTGCATACATTTAAATTTTGATTCATAAATTTATCATTTCTTTGGTTAGAAGCACATAGAGGAAAAAAACTATTTATGCATGTAGGTGACCGAAATGGAATAATGCTATACGAGCGTATACAAACGAACACACATACGCCTGTAGAATTTTCTCCTTATTTCCTTCATAAAACTGTAGCAATGGTTTCTGTTGAGCTACATTGTTGTGTTTATAATGTAAATATATTGTGAATATATTTTTTGTTTTCACATAAAAATGTATTCTTTCTAAATTGTTTCATACCGAGTAGCAACAACATCAACGTAATGCAAACGCACACATACACTCATATTGACAAGAAAAAAAATTCTTAAAATTCACATAAGAGTATCCTCTTATGTGCAAGGATTTGTAGTTTCATAGCGTATGGTATACGCTTACATAATATAAAGCGTTTTTCTTTATTATGCTTTCAAACATGTAATATATTTATATATGAAACGTGTAAATTCGCATATATTTACCGATGTTCTTTAAACATTTGTAGAAGCCTTTTTCATTTACGCATATCAATATATTCACGTAAACTACAAATTTATTGTTGATCAATGTGTGTGTAATTTAACCATTTTACAAAGAAATGAATTTTTAATTCTTTTTTTTTACTTAAAGAAAATCGCTATTGATTTAATAAAGTTTTTAATTAAATGTGGAATCTTTTCAAATACAGTTCGTTCAGTCACTTTGGCCAAACAGCCACTCCACAGAAGAGTTCGCTATCTTGAACTACTAAATTTCTAATCATAATAACATAAACTTGATATTTATTGCTTTTTGGAGTAACTTCTCATTCTTCTCATTCTCTTTGGTATATTAGAAGCCAGATATATGTATATAAATATATGTATATATATATATAAATATACGTATATATATATACAGGTTTCTAAATAGCAGACGTAAGTAAATCTGTTTAAAAATACCGGATAATGAAAAATTCTTTTGCTTTATTTGTTGGATTCATGAGCTCTAGAAAAAAAGTTAAATAGGATTTCTTTGTATTGGGGTTTACATGAAGATCTCTCAAGATCTATCTAGTTCCTAAGCTCGTTATTGGTGATATAATAACTGCTGCTGCTTTCTAGCTCAGAAAATAAATATCTCATGCAATCGCGAGTAATTTTGGTTGATGTATGGATGTAACGAAGCGAAAGATCAGGTCTAGGTATAGGATGCCACCATTCTTTGCCGAAGATCAAGGAAACGGAAATTGAATTAATTACTTAATCGTTTATCCATTCATCCATTCATAACAAAATATCCGAGGTATAGTTTTTGGCGTTTCTATTAGAAAAAAGAAAAAATTTCTTTTTCTCATAAAATTGTTTACTAAATTGTGTTATCGTCACTCTGGAAAGATAGTGCGTTATTCACGATTGCTAAAACTTTGATGTTCGCCTGATTCTGATGCTATATATTTTTACATCCTAAAATCCTGCGTTGGCTTCAGTGAATGAATGCATCTTTCGTCTTTTCCCTAGTGTAGTCATTTGTATGACTTCTCGTTGAAAAAGTGAATTTCTAGTTTTTTGTTTTTAGAAGAACATAACTTTACTCTGTTACGTTAGTAGGGGATATTAATACCTAGATTGGAACTAATTTTCTTAGTTTCTTCTTTCCTTACATCGATTTATCTTTTGTTATGTTGTTGTTTATGATTTTGCCCATCTTGAGAGCGTATCCATGGAGATCATTGAATCACTAACCAACGAGGGGCAGTAATATAGAATTTTCAAATCGCAATCTTCTTGTTGAAGCCACTCAATAATTTTTCTTTTATTACACAATGTAAAGAACAAAACATACACATTCATGTTCCCAAGAAAACTTGGCACAGGATATTGATTTATTTTACTTTCTTTTATATATGTAAGTGTATCTTTAGACTTTAGTCCAAACAAGAATTATGCCAATAATGCTATGAAACATGAGTGCACTCGATTTTTATATAAACAGCTAAACATTAATGAACCAGAATTTTTATGCAATTATGCACAACACTTATGACACATTTTTAGAGAATCGTTACAATTAAATTTTCGTCCGTGGAGGTTAGAAGAAATAAGTAAACGACAACGTGATCTTTTGCGAGAATCTTAAAGAAGCATGTTAATGTAGAGTCTGGATTGAAAGGTTTTGCTATTTATTTTTCCCCTACACTATGTAGAATTATCGTAACTCAATAAAGTCGTCTTCGATTTAAATTCTTAAATTAATGCTTTAAACGGTTGAAATATTCAGTTCTTTCTGTTCATTAATAATATAATAAAAGAGAGAGAGAGAGAGAGAGAGAGAGAGAGAGAGAGAGAGAGAGAGAGAGAAAGAGAAAGTCTTTAACGCCTTGCTTACGATTTTTATATTGAAAGATACAGTTTACTATGCAATATTTACGGAAATTATCTTACCTGTAGAGGATGTATTTATCAGAAAAGGTCACTTACGGAAATACGCTTAAGTATGTTAACAAACGCATGCAAACATGACATAAGTGAAAATATTTATAGACTGAAATCCTCAGGCATTCTTTAATACGTGACAACAATAATGCTCCATCTGCTCCTTCTGGCAGTAAGTCGATTGCTTGCGTATATGTTAATTAACATTTTTATGACATTGTTAACGACTGCTCAACATTCGATTTCTGCTTTGGTCGACGACAAAACTTAATTAAGTTTAAATTAAAGATATTCATTATATTTGTTTTTTCTCTCCTTTATGATATCGCGAGGGCGCGAGTGTGCGCCCGAGTTAAGAGTTTAGATTAACTCGTATCAAAGAAAAGGAGGAACAACTTACACATTGTTTTTTTCTTTTCAATAATTTATTTCAATTCATCCTTTGATTTTCAATACAATTTTTCACGATTTTCGAACTTAAGTTTATATAAAAAATTATCTTTACTCAGCTATGATACAATAACTTCGTGTGTTATTTGAGGAACGGAAATTGTGTGTTGTGAGAACATAATAAATAAAGGAAATGCTAACTTAAAGTCTAGAAGTTTGGTGCTGTTAATGACCTGTTGGTGATTTAAGAGGTGGTTCAAATAACTCGGGCACCCCTTAATGGGTTGAGAAAACAAAACAAGACATAAATGTTACAGAAACTCTTTGTATATGTATTTTCCAATACGGACACCTACGCACGTATATATATATATAGTGCACACAATTATGTTTACAAGCAAGTACACTTTAACGAGCACAACAATATTGTGTATAACAACAAACTTAATACATATTTTTCGCCAAGGACCTCAATTAAATGGTGATACATACGCACAATAACGCATTCGTTACAATTCTGCATTTTGTCGTTCCTAAAAGAACTCGAATGCAAAGAGTATCAACAAAAAAGGAAAAGTTTGAACAATTATATGTATTTTTTGTTTTCGTTTTCAATTACATCTTCTACTCCCTTCTGTTCTGAGTCAATGGTCAATGAGTCAAAGTTTGTGTGCTGCAAGTTAATATGCTTTTTCTCGTAGTTAACTCGTTATAATAGATAAATTGTATTCTCAGCCGCATTACCATTAAATATTGCTTCATTTTAGGTTAAGGAATGATTTCATTTAATTTTACTTTTCCGGATTATTGTGTAATTTCCAATAAAACCTTTTTATAATGTTCTGTTTGACTTATCTGTTCTGAATTCGAAAACTGCGCCTCAGCTTTAAGGCAATGGGTTTATTGAGTTACAGTTTAATTTTTGGTTTAATTTTCAGCAAAAAGAAAAATTATAGGAACACGTCTTTATTCCAACGTTAGTCTTAATTAATTATTTTAAGCTAAGTATTTATTATTCTGACTATTAACGCCTGCAGCAACTTTTCTGACGTCCACGATTTCAAGCAGATAGTGCGACGAGTAAAATATTGCTTTCTATGAAATTTCTTAAAGCTTCCCGAGCAGGAATATTGCAATGAAGTGGACTTAATCATAATTTGGTATTCCAATTTCACGACTGATACTATAAATACTTACAAATATGTATCCATTGCACAAATATATTTATTATGTTATTGCATTGTATAGATTTTTAAGCCCATAAAAATGAAACTGTTGGAAGAGGAAATTATTTCGATCCGTTTTCCAACAAATGGCTTCGGCGGTATGCTGCATTTGGACATTTTTCAACATAGGCCTATCGAAATATCAGTCGATTTGTGTCGGCATTGATTATGTTAAGTGCTGTTGTTAAGTAAGAATCGTAAGCAATGGTTGCGTTACGATATCCAACGTAGAAATGACCGTAATGTAGACCAAGCGAATCTTTAAGACGAGCGATAAAGTTGTACATTCATGGCGGCCGGATTTAGTGGTGTCAAGTGAGTGCGGTGTTTCTGAGGACCATCGTTAACACTACTAACATAGTAATTATTATCTTTCCTTGATGCACAAAGAAAAATTTGTTGAATTTTACATATTACTATGTGCTCACCATCGAAGGGTACTCAGAGGTCCTATAAAGTCAGTCCACTCGTCCGATTGTGCTCTCTTGTCCATATGTGTCGAAAATATTCTCCCAATCGTGAAAATTAAGATAAAGAATTCAAATTTAGCAAAAACATTCGAAGTTCTTGCACGCTTTTTGGCTTTGAGTAAGAGCCAAGCGCTAAAGCATACGCCTACAAAGAAGCTTAACTTGAAAAAAGCTTTGTTTTCGAAAGTATCATTCATAATAATTCAAAATAATTACCCATACATTACAACGACGCTCACTCAATATAAGTGTATATGGAAATTTTAATTTTTTTATAACTATACTCGATAATAAAATGAATTCATTGTATTGCCTCAATCCAGATTTATATCAAATAATCTTATTGCTGAATATTGTTCATCATTATATTTCCGTGAAGATTTTACATCATAAACCGCTACTTTTTACGGTACCAGTCAAAGATTAATTTTCATATCCTTTCCAGGTTACGTGTTGCGAAATGGCAGAGAAAACTGCAAAAAAAATGTGTAATTCTATAGCAGAGTTATTAATTAATATCGAAAGTTTTATGGGAAAGTTTTAATTTCTTTGCAGAAACATTGATTTTTTCCAGATCGTAGTTCTTCTTGGAGCTCTTGTGCAAAAGGCAGTAATCGAAGGAATAATATTTCTTTCAGATTATAAGTTTTTTCCCACCTGTTCTAGAAGATTCAAAGTACATGTAATAATTTAAAGAAAAATAATAAATTGTGTTACCATTCCTTCGTTTAAAAAATGCTTTAACAAAATTCAATGCTTTTTCCCTGGTTGTAAATGTAAACCCAATCAACGCACACATATGTAAGATGCTTTTGCCTAGCATTCACAAGCATGGTTTACGTAACATTTAAACATAAACAAGTACATCCATATGCGTGTTTCATGCATTTACACACATTCAGTAAATTCTCAAGGGACTATAAGTATGAATATGAAATTAATGCCTTCATCCACAACATTATCTATCAACAGATGCCTATTTTTGAACGTATTTTCCAAGTCGATTAATTATATAAATATTTGTTGTGTGTGTAACCATTTAATAGCCACAATTTAATTCAAGGAATTATTGAATTCTGTTATATTTTCTACGCAAGATTAAGTTTGAAAAACCTAAATGATACTTTAAATTGATTTAAATTAAATTATTGAAATATTAAGGAATTAAAGAAGTCAAGGAAAATCAAGGAAAACTAATAACGTATTTATAATAAAGAAAAACCGTGAAAAAAAATATAACTTAAAGATTTGTGACACGATCGTTATATTCTATAGTTTTATGCATACATTTCCACAAATACAAGTCATATCATATCAAAAGCCCTTCAAATATGTTGCCTGCATCTTGCCACATCCACATTTCTGTATTCTGCTCTATTGGAATGTTCATAATTGATTTGCTGTTGCGATATTGTATGTACGTTATTAAACAGGTCACACAAATGAATTAACAATTAAATTTTTTTTCATTTGAAAAGTTCGAAATAAGAAAAAATAAATTAAAAAATTAAATACTATGTCCAGTTTAAGCTTTAAAAAGATGCATAGACACTGATACAATGCCTCTTGGGAATTAAAAAAAATCTAATTTGATCTTTATATTCGCCTCAGTGCCACTAAGTTCGACTATGCCTTACATACTTATTCGCTTCGTGCGGGATATTGACGTGAATCCTTTAAACTAACAGCCAGGCGATTAGACTCAAACATAATGTCAGATCTACTATAAGTTGTTATTTCTTGATTGTATTCCACATTTTGTCTTCTTTCGAGCTTTTTGCAATAGTTTTTTCTATTGCGGACGTTTTCACACCTAGAATAGACAATTTTGGGATTTTTTGAAGAGGCTCCTATAAGGGGACTTTTCAACTGGCTGCAGACATTATTGCACTTTTGTTTATGGACGGAAGATAAGAAAATTTATAAATTATGCAAAAAAAGCACTTTTAATAAAATAAAAGTAAAATTTTCAGTTTAGATATCAACTTCCTAATTATTTTCTTTTTTAAACTCAAATACGGCGACGTTAGATTTGTCTCTTGCTTGAAAGATTGCACGATGATTATAGTTTTTTTTTTTGTAAGTTTTTGTTCAGATTTCGGGACACTTGTGTAAGGTTTCTTGATAGAAATATTTACAATAAATTTCTATCCAATTTCCCATCCAATTTGTCTCCAAATTGTGTTTTATATATATTTTTGCTTTACATGTAATTATTTAATATACCGTCTCAAACGACAATTTTTTCTGCGTGGTGTGGAAGTCGCGTTGGCGAGATATGAATGTTGACTAGAATATTGAAATGGGGAGGACAGTGGAAGTTATAATGAGCGTGTTATGCAGTCAGACATGGTATGGGAGAAATTAAATTATCAGGAAAGAGATCAAGACTCTTGACGAGCAAGAAAAAGAAAAGAAAACGAAGATCCTTTCTACCGCACCTGAAATTTATTTCGCTTCTCGAATTCTATACTTTTTCAAAGTAATTATATTATTAATTGTAACAAGAGATTATTGGATCTTATCTTTGCAAACTTACAAACTTTTTTACCTACGTTTGTAATAGAAACGTTTTGTTACTTCCCACGCAAGGGCTTACTTTACAGCAGAGAGTGATATGATTAGTATTGTTAATATTTTGCTTAGAAAATTTATTACTTTTCGTATGTTTTTCCCTTGAAAGCATGCTTTCCATGGAGATACTAATATTGGAAGGGATCACAAAAAGTGCATAAGTGATCCGAGTAGATTTATTGCATTCGCCGCCATTCTATACACATTTTTCGTCGTCAAATACTCAAAAGTGTACCTTGTTTGTACATAAAGGCTTATTTTTCGTAAGAACATTTCTATTGGAGGGTTATAAAGGATGCCGAAATATGATATTTCACCGATTTTTACCGAGAAATATAAAAAATTTGTTCTCTATTGGAAATGTTCTTAAAAATTCGGCGCCATTCAATCACTTTTCAGTACCGTTCGTTCTTGGGTCAAGATATATGTCAATGCAACAAATTTCACCAAACTATCTCAACAATTGTGACGTTAAACGGTTAAATAGAAAAATACATAAACAGACATCAAGCGCAGACGGATAAATGTGCTTAAATTGATGCTGAAAATGATGCGGAATGGATTAATATTATAGAAGAAATGCCTCAAGCCATTTTAAGTGCTACATACATCCGCACAAAAGTAATGCGCCTTAATCACATATGGTGTAGATACAAGAAAGATGTTATATTATTATTATTGTATTGTGTTATTATACCCATCAACGAAGGTGAAGGGTATATTTCACTTTGTGATTTGGTTTGTAACTACCAAAAGGAAACTTCGGAGACCCTACAAAGTGTATATATTCTTGATCAGCATCAAATTGAGAATCGATCTAAGCATGTACGTCTGTCTGTGTAATGTCTGTGGTAAATATTCTCCTAGTCCCAAAAGTTAAGACTTGAAATTTGACAGAAACATTGGAAGTTCTTTCACTGCCACGCCCATCTATTACAATTTAGTTTTTCCCCGTTTTTGTAAGACAAAAGTGGTGGGTGTAAAAGATTCGGCACAGACGAATATAATTTTCTTCCTTGCTATTATTACAGTATCATAATATTATAGGTGAATTTAAGAACAAGTTACACTTTTTTGAATAGTCTTAAAACGTCCGGTAACCAGATCAAAATAGGGTCTGAAAGAAACATTTTGGACAAACTATCCTTATTTCCTATGGGTATGCACAAAGGTTGCTTTAACATAACAGTTCCCAAAATGAAACAACAAAAGTGAACTTTTATTCAAAAATACGTAAAAATCCAGATCTTGTATAAAGAAAGCAGATCTCATGTAGAGGAAAGTAAGCTAATAAAATATTCTCTGTGTACAGTGTCATCCGCTACAGGGCCTAATGAACTAGTGTGTGTGAACTTAGTAAACGATTCAGTGAACTGTTTATCATGCATACAAATCAAGAACGAATCAAATGATCGTAATTACTAAAGGTCAGGTGATAGCACCGTACAAAACATTCTTCTTTTATCGTCACATCGCTATCAGAAGAAATTAGACATTAGTGCTTTCGATGCACAAAGAAGACCGATCCGGCTTTCAAAAAACAACGAAAAGAATCATTAAAGTGGACTCGAAAGATGTTTGATCAAATGAAGTAAACTTCTCTAAAAGCCAGTAAAACGACACCCGCGAATCTTCCTATACATTTGGAACAATATGTAGTGGTACTTGCTATTGTCCATTATATTATTATGATACGTGATGGCATTGATTGTTCTTAGCTCCAGCGAAGGAAGGGCATTTTTGTTGCGCACACACGATTCTTCTCAACGTGAGTGCCTTGTGCTCGTGTATGTTATACAATTTAAACAAAATAGGGAGTTCTACTTGTAAGTGCTTTTAACTTTTAATCATAATTATGAAACACCAGTTTTATAATAGAAAATGTTTTAAAAATAATAAATAAACTGAACTCTTTCCTAGAACCAGTAAACAAAAACCAAGTTAAAGTTTTTGAATATTTTTAACGTAATTTTCGCATTTCACGTCCACGCGAATGTATGGTGTTCATAGAGTTTTGCATATAACCACGATAGCAATATAGATTCTTGTTTAAATATGAAAGTTCATTGTTTTCAAAATTCATTAACCTGGATAGAGAGACTGCAAATTAACTTTTTTTTTTTTTTTGCCAGATTTATGTTTTTTTTTCTTATATAATGTTTTAAAAAATATGTTTATGCATATGTTGGCATATGAGAAGGTGTAGCATGTACAATAGTATGTTTTGTGTGTTTCTATCAATTATTATATTTTCTTTTGGTTAAAACATAACTAAAACTATTTTAAAATTCTCTAAAAAATTTCCGCAAAAAATCTCATTTGAATTTGTTTTTTCTTCTGCTCACTTCATGCACATCTACGCAGATTTATTGATAATACCCATTGATAATAATAGATTTAATTAATCGAGAGTTTTGACGAGGTAAACACTGATAACCTAAATGAGTTTTGTTTACAATTAAGGTTGAGTTCTATGCTCGATTTGTATACTTTTCACTTTTGGGTTCATCATACTTGATACCTATTAACACTTCCTTATTGGTTGTGAAAAAGCGTATTGATTACGTTTTCAAATCATTTTAAATCATTTCGTATTTTTGTGAATCGTATCTCTTCACAAGTAGTGGTTATTGATGAACTTTAAAGGATCGTTTCATATAAAAATCTCACCCATAAATATATGCCAGCACGATCACTTATTATCACGATCACTTATTATTAGATGATGAAGATAAAGACCTGAAATATGTGTAGAGAACACAATAGAGTGCAAACATTTTTGATTACTATGCAGTTACAACGGAATCGATTGACAGAAAACGAAGAATTTCTCTTCTCTTTTTTTATTGCTGGGATCAAAAGTTTACCTTAACAAAACATTATACCTCACAAGTGCTCTGGTTGCACTTATTACTTACTTCACAGAAAACTTTTTCATTGCATCTCCATCGATTATAGTGAATTGAAATTCGGTAAATATTCTGTAGTTCAGATATGGATTTTATTTAATTTCCTTTGTTGCTCTTAGAACACAAAAAATCATACTTTTATATGTACTATCGGTCATTTGTATATATGTAAAGTGAAAATTTTGAACTCAGTACATGTTCGCTCTAGTTCTGTTTGAATGCGTGAATAAGTTAACCAAAGGAACATTGAAAAAAATTTAACAAATTTCAAGTATTCAAGCAACATTGGAAACACCTTTATAAAGAACTTTCGAATATTCTATTTACTTGAGTGTTATGGTATGCATGTTACTAAATCCTCGTCTTAGATGGCGGATATTGTTTTGTTTTTACCTTTTGTCAAATTTAGGAAAATGTTTTAAACTTGAGAAAGCGTTCGAAATATTTAATTTTTAAAATAATTACTCTTTGTCGTCTTTGCTCTTCAATAAGAAAGTTGTCGTTTCATAATTTTTGGTACTTATTTCTGATTATTAAGGGCGAAGAGTAACTCGCATCTTTCTCTAGGGCGTCTAATAACAGCCCAACATAACATTTAATAGTAAATATCAACTATCACAACAACAATAATATGTCACATATTATGCACATATACAAAAAAAGTGTATATATGTATGTATAATACAAATATTCATTTAAGTTATTTTTTAAATAAATATTCGATGTGTCAAAATAAATAAATAAAATTATTAGAGAAAAGCTTTTTCTTTTTTTTTTTTGATAATAAAATCATATAATATCTAAATGGATAATCTTGACAAGCTTTGTATGGCATGAATTCTTTCAAACGACAACGTGTACAACAAACTGAATGAGTGAAAGCTACGATTCGCATATGTGACTTGGATTTATAAGTTTTTATGTTGAAAATATATAATGGATGCGCGTACGTAGCTTGCGAAGTTGACTCTTTAAATGTCTGCCAAATAATTTAAGCATAAACACATTTCTGTATCTACGGAGACAAGCATTCACTCTAGCTCAGTGTACTGATGGCTCAAAAAAAAAGGCAATGAAACGCACACTTTGCATTGTGCACTAATATTATAAATAAAAAACAAACGACGGCATTTGAATGGATGGTTGCGCAGTTTCTAATCTGCTAAAAAGTTATGTTATTTTAATTAAAATCATTTGTGTTTATTAAAATTTAGTTTATAAAATTTTCATAATCTATACCCACAATAGTTACTAACTAAGTTGATTTTATGAATCGTTAGGATTTTACTATTTTGTAAAACGATTATAGCAGTCATTTCTGTGAATTTTATGAAATATAAACTAATTACCGTATTTATGTAATATAATTGAAGGTATTGGGCGCCCATTACAGAAAGTGAGGACTATATTCCATTTTGTCATTTGGTTTGTAAGTCCCAGAAGGAAACTTCGGAGACCCTACAAAGTATATATATTCTTGATCAGCATCAAACATAGTATCGATTTAAGCATGTCCGTTTGTTCATCTGTCCATCTGTCTGTGTAATGTCTGTGGTAAACATTCTCCTGGCCGCCAAAATGTTGGTAAAAACATTGAAAGTTCTTGCACTCAAGTTGATATTGAAAATGGGCCAAATCGATGGTGCCACGCCTACAGCATAAAATAAGCTGAAAACATATCCATTTTCTGGTTGTTTTGATCAGTGCTCATAGACTGCAAAATTTTATATAAAAATAGAAAAAATCTACCTTCCCAGCCTATTAATTTTTAGTTTTTTTTCTTCTTTTTAAGATAAAGGTGGTGGATATAAAAGGTTCGGCATCGCTGAATATAATTTTTTCATCTGTTCTTTTTGTTAATGCTTTCAAATGAATGCAATGTTTTTTTTAAAATCATCTGTTAACATCAAATAAGACATTAGGCTTTAATTTCTCAGCAGGTATTTGTTTCAGAACACTTAAGAAGTAACTGAAAATTTCAAGGAAACATCTCTTTCAGGTGAGAAACTTTTATATGTTAAAAATATTTATTAAGCCAATCAAATAAATACTTTTTTTTATAAAAAAATGTGCAGTTTGCCAGTCTTTTAAAAGAACACGAAAAGATGAGAAGCAGCTTAAGAAAAATAATAACTGAAAAATAATTTGCGATACGCCCATCGCTTACTGAAACCTTGAATTATTTATCTCTATGTTGTGATGAGCATCCCAGATTCGCTTCGCTCGAAAACGAACCCAATTATATCATTTGTATTTGTTCATTAGGATAATAAAGATATTTGCAGCATTTTTTGTTATTTTTTTAATTTGTTTTTTTATTTTACTTACATATAAAAATGACTGGCACTTAGGCACACTAAATTGTAAAAAAAAGTAAACGTAAGCAAATGCATTTGTATGCGTCGGTGTAGGTGTGGAAATGTCGGTTTTTATTTAATATGATTTTGTAATTATGCTTATATAACTTTTGAATTAAGATAAGCATTTATGCAAGCATATGTGAGAGGGTGTACACATGTATAAATGCCTGCATATCTGACGGATGATGTTCGCTTTTTATGTGCGCATAAAAGTTTGACTGCATCCGTATTATATGTAAATATCCACGTCTCACGTATGTTCAAGTTGATGATAAAGTGTTTACCTTTATAAACAATTGTAATTTTGTTTATGTTGTTTATTATTTTCGCATAAGTGCGCCTTTAGAGTTATGTGTTGTATGTATAGGACCAAAAAAAAAAGTTTAAAAAATAACTTATGAGTAGAGAGGAATTTCTTATTATCTACAACTATCTGTAGGCAAATTCCTGCATTGAACTAAACTTACTCAGAAAATATAGATCCAATATGGATCTGCTTTTTGCTTTCCTCAAATATATGATATTTTTCCAACGCTAATCTACGATATAGTGCGATGTGTGTTTTCCTGTGTTTTATAAATAAATCCGTATGCAAGTGGTTAAGGTTGATTAGCGTTTAGGTAAAATGCTCAAACTTCATTCTTATCTAAAGCTGAAGTTGATCTCTTCTACAATCCCTTCTATAGTCTACTAATTTCAGGGGAACCAGATTTTAATTTTTTTTTTTTTAATTTTTGTGCGACCATTTTGTTTCATTTGACTTGTGAAGATCGTATGTCTTAAGGGACAAAGCTTTACATCGCTTTTAATAAAACACCACCCGATATAGTTTACTTAAGCGTTATTTGCAGGAGTTTAGAAAAGTTTATATTTTTAAATATCTAGGACAGAGCAGATTTGTGTGAACATAATTTTTAAATTGGGAATTAAAAATCACGTATACGAACAAGAGAACCATAAATTTAAAATAGAAATAAATAAATAAATTTGTGTCGATTTAGATGAAGGCAATCATCGTAACAATATTTTCTACTACTAACCAATGGGCTTATTAGATCACGATGATCAGTAAACTTGATATAATAAGAAAGAATAAAAATAAAACAAATAAGAGAATTATGTTCGGCTGTGCCGAATCTTTTATTCCCACCACCTTTATTTTAAAAAAGTGGGGAGAAACTAAATTTTAATAGATAGGCTTGGTAGTGAAAGAACTTCCAATGTTTCTGCCAAATTTCAAGCCAGACAGGTAGACGGGCAGACGGACGGACGGACGGACAGACAGACAGACGGACATGCTTAGATCGATTCTTAATTTGATGCTGATCAAGAGTATATATATACTTTGTGGGGTCTCTGAAAGTTGGTTTCGGTAGTTACAAACCAAATGCAAAATGAAGTATACCCTTCACCTTCGGTGGCGGTTATAACAAGTAAGAAAATTATCTTCGGTTGAGTCGAATCTTTTATTCCCACCATCTTTATCTCAAAATAAATAAATTTCAATAGTTGGACGTAGCACATTTTATCAATTTTTATGTAATACCGGGTGAAATTTTTATTTTGCAGTCAGAAATTTACATCCGGAAAACAGACGTGTTTCAATATTCTATTGCATTCTATTGTCCGCGTAGTCGATCGTTTGATTTTTGCACAGAAATTACGGAATAGCTTGCGCAATATTTGTGGATATTTTTTATAGATCTATCTGCTACGGTTTAGGAGTAATGAACATGAAACGGTTCTTTGACCGATTTGGCCCATTTTCAATATCAACCTCCGTTCAGGAACTTCCAATTTTTCTACTAAATTTGAAGGCGATGTTTTGTCTGGGAGAATTTTTGCCGCAGACATTATATAGACGGACAGACGGACATGCAATGTATTATAAGCGAAAACGAATATAAACCTAACCTTCAGTGGTGAGTGCAAAAAGTTATTTGCTTACATCATCGCTGGACTGGACTGGAGCAAACTTGCTATTATGTATGCTCTTGACAATCGTTGCATTGTAGTATAATAGTTTGGTCGCTAATGTGCATTGGAATTGGATAAGCAGTACATAGCGGTAAGAAATCAAAGAAGAAAAGGTTTTAAGAAATCTCTTTACAACTATTGTTAGGTGCTAGAATATTTTATTTAAGCTCCTCCAAATATATTTGTACAGTATATTAGATAAGTACGCCTAATGCCATAACGTTTTAGTTTGATATTGAGAATATAATAGCAAATGCATACCATTATATATGTATACATATGAGAGTGATTGTTAAATTGTATATATATGCGTGTGTGTGTCTCGGCCTTTTCATAATAAAACTGCACACAAACTATATAAATATAAACTATTTTATTATGTTTTCATGATTTTTCGTGTGTTCCATAAGTACCACATACATTCATATGCATAAAAGTGTACATATGATGTATTGTCCCCTTCACTGTATGTGTATTTATATGTTTGCTATTTCACTACTTTTTGTGCGTTCATGTCCACATTTACAGTAGAAGAACTTAACACAGAAAAGTAGAAAAGCTGAAAAGTACAACAACAACTATGAATGAAACTAAAAAAGAGAGGGACAATCTTTCATAAAATAAAGTTCTCTTTTTACTTTTTTTTTTCCTTTTTATGCGGATGATGACGAGATGGATGTGAATGTTGATGAATAAAACAACAACAAAAGTTTGTTGAAACGGATTCTGCACTCTCTGGTCGCGGCGTTGATGATGAAGATGTTGGTAGTGATGACAATAAATTGAGATAGCTTGAGGTTAGCTTCTGTTGATTTTTTGTTGTGGTTGTTACAGTTGTAGACTCCCTAAAGACAACGTATGTGTGAAACATTGTCAGCTATGCTGAGAGTTGAGGTGATTTAACCCATTCTGCTTTGCTCGATTCAGTCTAAAGCAATTGTGTTGATGTTTACGTTTGAATAATTTATGACAATGAAGGACGAAAAGAAAATACTTAGAGCTAAGGTGGAAAGGTACATATGAATACGGGCTATTTTAGGTTGCTGTCATACTAAGCATTTAGACTTTTATTTGAATAGTTTAGGTGCACAGACTGTAAATTACTTTCAAAAATTCTGTCTGCACCACTACACCTCTAGTTAAGTTCTCTTCGGAACATTTTCTTGCTACTACCCAGAGGTTTTTGCAAAAAAACGCAATATCACGAAATATTATTATTTAAAAAATGGCCAGCTCATGGAAGTAATCGCATTATAAAGGCCTCCAGATAGAAAATATCATAGAGATTTTGTTAAAGAACACTTAAGGAAGCTTAACAGAACAGAAAGCCTTGAGAAAATCGCTTCATAGAATCAAGGATGAGTTATTTAATCAACGCAATGAAATGTTTTATTATTCAGATGCTGAAAAAATACAAAGAAAAGGTGTGCATACGTTTAAAATATTAAAATAAATAAATAAATAAATAAATTGAAATAAGGGAAGATTTTCGAAAAAAATATATAGTTCCGTTTGTGATAAATTAGTGTCGTTAAAGAAGCTTGTAATTACTTGTAGGCAGAGGTATTAGTGTTCAAAGACCTTAATATAGTATAGACTCCTGAGATCCACAAATTGATATTGATCGAGAAGATATAAACCGTATAGGGTTTTGGAAGATCCCTTCTGGGTGGTGCAAACTTTTTGGATGAACGTATATAAACCCTAACTTCTAGTTAGTATAAAAATTATGAGCAATAAAAATATATTTTTAGCCCCTGTGGCGTGAACGCATACATTTACGGAATGGTGCTTCTGACGTTACTATCCATTGATTACTATGAGAAGATAAGTTATACTGTAGAAGTTGACCTTAACTTTTTTTTAAAATTATTTCTAATTAATTTCATAATTAGTTGCTCGTGCAGCTCGTTATTAAAACATATTTCCGCAGACTTAGAAATTCTTTGAAGTTTCCTCGAATAATTTCAGAAGAAAAGTAGTCTCATTGTTAAACACGTAAATTCCTGTTATTGCTGGCACTGAAGGATTACTATATTGATAATCCTGAAGCATGATAATCTTATATACGACGTTGGCATATCTTGTGACTAAGTACCTTAACCTATGGTTTTATAGTTACAAGTAATGAATTAAATATATAAACAAATAATTTGAGTTTACATATTTTGTTACAGTATACTTTAGTTCTTCTTGGATGTTCTTGCATATAGTTAGCATATCCAGCTGTTCATCTATATAGTTGTCAGTCTGTTTATCTTTTGTTAGTTTACAAGTCAGTCTGGCCATTCTAGTCTGTTGTATGTTGCTCTAACATTTTGTATAATTTTTTGTCTAAAACTCAATTAAATCGCTCGTTTGTACTCGTTAAACTCTTATAGTCTTGTTTTGATTAAGCGATCTTTAACAGCTAAATTTATATACTATATATATCATGTCTATATATATAAAGTCATCGTTTTATCAGTTGTTAAGCTGTTGTATATTTAACAATCGTCATCATCATCATCATCACCATCATCATCGCCATCAGCCCTTACAGGTTTACAACATTATTGGTTTCGTTTCGAAACTGTGCTTACTATTTCGAGATCAAATGGAACAAAAAGTAATAAAAAATGTTATCTTGAACCTACTGAAGACAATAATAATAATAACTATCACTACCTTTACCATTCCGTCCATGGCATCTATCCAAGTATAGATTTAATATAGCGTTTGTTATATAAATAATTTATACTTTAGATCAAATAACTTAACTAACTTTGGACTTTTTACCCACTCAACACTTCAGGAAACGAAATTTTACAACGATATGTCTGATACAAACAGAAAATTTTCGAAGATAGAAGACCGTATACAAATTATCTGTTGCATCGACTGAAAAGCTAACTCACTTTAGCATTCTTTGGTTTTTAGTTCTTTTCTACATTTTTTGATTATTTTTCAAATACGTTAGCGTTAAAGGTAAAAACAATTCTAGATTGTTTATAATTTTGCTAACGCGATAAAATTTATAACGAAAAATACTTTTAAATTTGACAGATTTGTTTACTTCATGTTCTTTTTATTGTCAGGTTACGAACGAGTACAGATATTTAATATATACTTCTCTTCACACTTTGTTTTGTAGGTGAAAACTAACAGAGAGAAAAAAAGTCAGGACAATACAAAACAACAACAAAATTCTCCCTCGCAAAAGATAGACGGAATTGAAATAAAAGCGTAAAAAATTCCACTACACATGCATATACGTGCTTATGGAAAATGCAAACCACACAACTAAAAAAGTTGAATATAATGAGTTGAGTTGCGAGAGAGCTATCCTGGCAATGTGGTTAATAATGGCAGCACTACGATGATGACTATGGTGATATTCCTAATAGTAGTGGTAATGGTGACGTACCAGAGAGGTTGCTATAAAAAAAGTTTGCTTATTGCTGTGTTGTTTCTTGCTGTTGTTGTTGTTGTTAATTTTATAAAACTGTACTGTATACCAATTGCATATTGGTGGTTGTGATGGCAGTTGTTTTTAGTTTATATAGCAAACATGTTAGACAGCCATACACTAACTCTAAAAGTAAAAAGAGAATATAAATTGCCACTTAAGTGCGGTATTAATGTGAAAAATGTTGCCCGCGTTTAGTGTTTATCGCCGCAACCGCATATTTGTTCACAACTATATACAGTTTTCACACTCACTGTGGTACTCATTTCATAATCATTCTTCCGTAAACTTTAACCCACGCATGCCTATAAACACGTGCATTTACTAAGTTGTGCGTGTGTATGTGTGGTTTCGTGCGTATACGTGAACTCTCGCCATTATAGGTTTTATTCCACAGATATATCCCGTCGATTACAATCACCTTTTTGTATAAATACGCATGAAATACACAATTTAGTTTTTATGAATTTTCAAGAAGAAACGAAGAGCTTGATAGAAAATTAGCGAAGAAGCGTAAAGCGAGATTATAAAAATAAAAGATTTCCTTTGCTAGATATATTGTTGTCAACTGCCACGATTTTTGATAAAATATAGTTTCGAAAAGATAGCATTTTTCGAACTATAACTACTTACGTAAAGACAATGTCGATGTCGTGTAGGTTGTCGTAGATTCGAAATTTAACCTCCAAATTTACTAAATTCCGATGCTTTTCATGGCACAGTGAATAAGATGAGAATTAGCAATCGGACTCTTAAAGTCCTAGTTTAACAACTTTAATTTTCGTAGATTCTTTGAGTAGTAAATCCTTTTTTTTTTCAAAACAGAATTGATAATAGCTGAGCTTTTTTTCGAAAAGTAATAATTGAATTCTCGAAAAAAAAGAGGAGTACATATCTTCTTTTATAGAGCATTTGGAGAGTGTAGAGGACATAATCAAGTTCTGTGACAGCAAATTACGAATGCGGCAAGTGTAAGTTTTAATATTCAATTTGAACACTACAACTGAATTTTGCCATAAAGTTCAATATCGTTAACTTCTTCATATGAATGGTCATTTGGGCTATAATGTAGTATATATATTAACATCGTGATAGCGTAACTATCGTGAAGAACACGCGTCCAAGAAACGTTAACAGCACTGAACTGGAACACGCTGCTGCACTCCCCAGCAAACTTACTATATTTTTTTAAATAAAACTTAGTTACTTTCGACTGCTAAGTCGATAACCAGACGACATTAACATCACATATCAAAAAATACAAAATAAATTATGTAAAATTGCAGTTTCTATTTACTCAAATTCTCAAATGAATAGTGTTCTAATCGTATATAAGAGCGTCAGAGGATTGAGAGATTTGATAAGTGAATGAGAACATAACAAACTAGATAACGGTAAGAAAATTTTCGTAATAATAATAATTTTATTGCTGCTTTTATTAACGTCCAGGTACTTGCATGTGTTTGTATGTGCATATATAGATTATATTTCGCTTTCGATTTCCTGCAAGTTACCCGTTCGGTCTAAATTAAAGCATAAAATATAATATAAAATTTTATTTTAGAGATCATATTATCAAGTTTTATTTCATATATAGGTTTGGGAGGTAATTCTCCTTTATATCTCAGTACTCGGAGTATTGCTTTTAATCATAATCTATTGCTTGTTATAGCTATTTAGCATAACGGTGCCTTAGAGACTTTTGTGTTGAAAACGTCAAGTATGGATGAGAGAAAAATCGAAAAATCAGCGATCAACGAGATATTCTGAGACAAAACGCATTCAATGTGTGATAGACGAGAGAAATAGAGACCGGCAGCAGTTTAAGAAAAAATAAAAGCTAAGGCAAAACAAGAATTTTTCTTTGTAAAACATGCAAACTACAATAATGGAAGCTTATCGAGGCCGAGTTAGTCAGAACTGAATGGAAACAGAAAGCAGAGACTTTGGTATCTACACTCAAATTACAGTTAGCGAGCTAGTCAAAGAGTGAACGCAGACGTTTCTCTGAAATTTCAGTATGCAGATTGATTAGGTTTAGTGACTGTAAATTAATTATTACAAAGAACTTCAATTGGATTATAAGGCTCCGTGGGTAGGGAAAGAAGAAGCAAATCAAGCAATAGCAGCGGGTCTGTTTTCGTCTGAAACGAAAGTTCTTTGAAGCATTGCTTTTTGTTTACTCTCCATAGCTATTCGCTTATTCGCTTATTTAAACTGCTTCGCTTTGCTTTGCGTAGGGAAGTTTTCAATTTTTTTCAATTCCGGAAAACTTAAATCATAATATCTTAGTAAAAAAAAGTGTTACGCAATGTAATTGTACGAATAATTTCATAACTATAGTCGTTCGGTTTATAAGAGATTAATTAATTTCTGCTGCTGTTTGATCTTATATAACCGCTATATATATACACAATATGCATAAATATATATACATACAAATATATATATGTATATATATATTATATCGAATTGTTTTATACTATCTTATCAATACATCAAAACCATTTTTACACCAATGATTTATTGGAAATTGAAGAATATTAAGTGTTGATATTAGTTCCGCTATTATTCAAACGCAAAATTGTAAAAAGTCATAAAACTTAAATTGTCATAACTATAAAGTTATTGCTACTATATTTTATAACTCATATCTTGTAGGCTTTTAATTTTAATAAATTACGTCTTACACTATACGTAATCGAAAGTCTTCAAAAATGCATATAAAACTGTATTTTATGCCCTACATCCATTGTAGTACAAGGTATTATAAAATTGTGCGGATGTATGTAACAACCAGGAGGGTTTTTATTATACCGATCAATTCAGAACCATTTTCTGAATCGAATTAAGCTTGTTGTCTGTCTGCCCGTATTTCCTGTCTGTTTGTCTGCCTGACGTCTGTCTATTGGTTTTTATGTTCTTATGTTCAATCATGATCATAAATTTTTCAGATGTTTGGTATACTGGCGCTCCTCAGACAATGCCCCCTTCTCTGAAGACTCTTTATGTGACAAATATTTACGCTTCCTAATATTTTTCGACAAAAATCAATAGAAATTAGAATTTTTGTGTATAAAATAAATGTGAAAAATTTGAATAGGATGGGATCATTTTGTACCACCTTCCATACACCCGTTCTTAAGAGAAGTATATCGTTATATGTTAAAAAAAAAGTATAATATTTAATACGTTATAATACAAATGCATCTTTAATAATAATCTGGACATGACGATCTATTCTTTTAAACCTTTTTTGACCTTTTAGAAGAGCAAAAGGTCTAATTTTTAACGTCTCATGAAGAAAATTGATCCATAATAGCAGCTTTCAATATGGATTAGCTGTACCAGACTGGTCTTCATAGGTCTATAGTTCGGATCTGACTATAAGTATAAGTGTTCGCATGGAATGTAAATCTTAGTAAAAATATTTTCCATCATTTTCTACAACGTTTTCCCAAACTTTTGGCAAAATGGTGATACCGTCTGGAAAGAGCAATTATGTTTTGGCAGCGATCCAATCATAGATTCATTTTTGCACTTCGTCGAATTTGTGAAACAGCGTGTCAGCGTGTCAACGCGCCGCGTTGATCGGAGCAAGTGGTAATCAGAAGACGCTGTGTCTGGTGAGTACGTTGGCTTCGGCAGCACTTCCCATTCGAGGTGCAACAATGACATGATTTCATGTTTCTAAACAATTATTACTGGTCTTTTTTGCAACAATTCATCGTTAAATTTGTTCAAGTGACGTCGGTAGACATCTGTAGTAGCAGCTCTATTCAGTTTTAGCAGCGCGTAATACACTACATCTTTCTGATCTCACCATATGCATAGCAAAAGTTTACTGCCTTGAATATTCCGCTTCGGTGTCGCTGTGGATAACCCTTCTGGGCTAACCTATGACTTTTTGTGATTGGGATTATCATAGTACACGCACTTTTCAACTCTCTTATATGTAGAGAAATGTCAAAATCATCGAATTCAGTTGTTATATACCTTAACATTTTCACTAATAGATGTCGCTGGCCAAAATACTTGCAAGCAATATATAAAGTTGAAGAACAATTATGGCGCTTAAAGTATGTTATAGAACATTTCAGAGAAATAAGCACATTCCACATTTTGATATGTCTTAAAAGATGTTAAAAGTCGGTCGAGACTACGGGATAGTTAGCTCGATAAATGTGGAAATGGCTGCTATGGGTTTTGAGTAATAAGCACAAACCTTTTGGGCGCAATAATGAAGATATCGGCTTAAAGTTGGACGGACACATTGGCAGTTTTTACACAAACGTTGCTAATGAAAATGGGCCAAGTCGGTCGCAGTCCACGCCTACTGTATAAAATAAGTTGAAAGCAAGTTTGTTTTCTGGCTGTTTCGCTTAGTGCTCATAGATGTGAAAAATAAGTATAATAAGTAATATTCTCCTGTGAAGACAAAATGTCTGACCTCGATGATCAAAAATTATTTTAATTGTTTAGTTAACGAATACTCAAAATTCTAATTAAACCATTTGCATATTTTTATTTACACAACCTAGTTAACATGTATCAACAAAATCAAACGAATGTTTTTTCTTTTTCAATCGCCTGCTTTGTTCGACTAATTATCAATTTTGTGCAGTATTGTTACAATTAAAGTCATTTGAATGTGATGCCATACAGTGAGTTAAATATAAATGGTATTCGTTAGTGATTTTTAGGTTTGATTTCAGTTTTGTTGTTACAATGTTCGGTGATGAAATTGTTTTTCCGTGCTGGAGTGGAGACAATTGTAACGTTTTTGCTGCTGTTGTATAGAGTTGTGTTTTATGTTTACAGAGATTCTTTAAATATCAATGTAGATGAAGCAGTTGACTTATGTGTACCCACACAAACGCACACACACATGCATTTCATTTAATATAAGCTTCACTTCTGTACTTTAATAATTTAATGACAGTTCATACAGATGTGGTTGTAGTGCGGTCTTCTGACTTTACTGCTGCAAGTAACTTCTCTCTACCGTTGATGACGATATCTAAAAAAAAAAATATGGTTGTATGTATGCTACCATGTTAGTACAGCATATCGTTTTCCGACTACACTGTTAAAGGAACTTGTTCGTAGAAAAACGAGAAGAAGAGGAAAGACAGCGAAAAAGTTAAATATAAATAATATCTGGATTAAGCGTATGGCTCGTGTGTTAACAGCGAACGAAATGCTCGTTATTACGACATTTGACATTTTTATATACTTTTATATTTTTTACAATTTTGCTTGAAAAAGTGAAAAGAAGAAGAAATGAGAAGAAGAAGAAGAAGTATATGCACTGATTAAAATAATGGTAAAAAAGGTACTTTTCCGTTGTTATCATTTTCGCTGCTATCTATGCACCCGCTCGTGCATATGCTTCCTCTGCATGTTATTGTAGCGCTTCAAAAGTTGTATATAATTAATTAACGTTCATTCTATTTGTCTTTGAACCGTTTCACACCTTATCTCTGACTCTCTTTTTCTCTTTTTCGTTTTATTTTATTATTGTTTTATTTGCAAGTTTTACAAATTATTTTTGCCAAAATAGTAATCAGCATTCGTATTATGTGCACGTTTTATATCGAACCTTAACAAATGTTTGAATGTTTTTTTTTAATTATCTGTGTTACAGATTGACATCTTTTACATAAATAAAATGTGACTTGATGTTGCTATAATTACACGAAGACACTGAATTGTCCCCTTTTCTAATATAATAAATAACAGACAATATTTTGCTTATTTTGTTTATTTATCGAATGGTAAAAACACCTTAAAAACCTAAGTTTTAAGAGAACCCTACCCTTTCGCTTTCTTAGAACTTGTACGTATTCTAATCTTTAGTTCAAATTTGTTAACGAATTCGAAAGTTCTTTGGCATTAATTTCTAATTTCTAATTGTTATGTCATTTAGAGGAGAGAAAATTTGATTCACTATCATTCGTACATGTGTTTGACCGTCATGGGCCACTTTTAAGTTAATTCGAATCGAAATAAAACAATCAAAACGGAGTGAGCACAAACAATTTATTATTTCATTTAATCATGTAATGGTAACAAGATCATTCGAGCTAGTGTCTGGCATTAACTCGCTAAACTTAGAATTCTGTTTTTTAGAGTATTGTAGACGCACGCTTGAAGTAACATATAAGCTTGGAGTGTTGTTTAGTACCTTATACTCATCTATAATCTCGTATCTTTAATCCCGTATCTCGTAAAGTTACTAACTGGAAGTTTATCATTGCTTTGCAAAAAGCAAAAGGAAATGCTATGAATTTTATGTTTTTCAGTTAATATACAAAAGCTTATGAAGTTTGTTTTGTAAAATAAGCCTTTAGATAAAACCAAACAAAAGCAAAAAAAAAATGTACAATAATGTGCTGCTTTTAAACTAAAATACATACGAAGGGATTTTCAGATAAGATGACAATCATTGAAGGAATATGAAAATGTAAGAGAGTTTAAGCGTTTATAAAGGTTTGCCTTCTTGTGAAATTCTCTTGCTTGGTGGGGAGACAGAAATAATGTATAGCAAAGTTTGAAAAATAAAAGAGTAGTTAGTTCTTTATTGGAGAAGAAAACTAAAAGGAAATGAAAAGAAACACGCAAGCAACTGTTTTTTTTAAGAAGGTTTGCTACAGGTCATTTAAATAGATCGTGGGAGCCTTTAAAATTGATAGAATGAAACTCTTAATTAAATAGTTTAGTATAGAACATTTGGTCTTATGCTCTCATTGTTTTAACGGAAATTTCTTAATTTCTTCTTCTTCTTCTTATCTTTCGGTTCAGTTATTAGTTAGTTTCCAACAGCTGCCATTTCCAAGATCAATTTCATTTGGCTAATTAAAGTGAGTTTTCCCGACTCCACGACGATTACAAGCAACTATTTCTACCCGGGGCTACCATTAATGATGCTCACATTTTCTCGAGTTGGGTGAAGCCATAAAAAAAACTCTTATTGAATAATTGAAAAGCTCAGCTAATATTCTCAACGTTGATATTAGGCTGTAGAGATTAAATATAGTGAATTGATTGTATTAGGTGCTTGAAAAAGTTCTTATCATTTCTTCACTTGAAGAAGTTATTTATTGAGAAATAGTGGTACAATATATTATATTTATCACATAAAGAATATTACATTCATTCTTTACCTGCTTGAACTATTCGAACTGTACAGAATTAATTTATTAAACTTTTAATGAAATGCAAGGTAATAATATGTTATAAAAGTGCCACAGAAAAGTAGTGTAGTAATTCCCGACACCAAACGATTCCATTATATTAAAGAGATGCATGATGTAACTTTAAAAAGTTTTCTTTAAAAAGAAATTCGACATGAATTTGAGTGACAACAGTTGTAAAAGAGTTATCAATACATGACTGACAGTTGGGCTTTTTTTTCGTTTCTCAGTTCTTTTGAATGAAAGATCTACCGAAATTTTAAAAGAATATTTTGTTTTCTTTAATGAATTATTAAAGGCGCGTAATGTCTTTCTAATTAATGAGTTAATTTCAATGGTAATAAATTTTCTTAATAATAGGCAACGTTTCATAAGATGTTTCATGAATACCGCTGCGGAAAATAGCATTAATTCAGGTTTCGAATTTTTACAATATTGACAGCATTCATCTTATCATATTATTGATATAATTTTTCCAACTTGCAGATCGTATCAACGGCTTAGTTAAAATTCATATACATAATATTTTGAGGAAGCTGTGGCTATCCTTCTCCTACGTTCCAACCCCAACCAAATAGAGGATGGTTAAATGTCTCATTGTGCCAATCACATAATGAATCTGATTCTTCCGGGACCATAAGTATTTGCAATCTTCAAAATTATTTTTTGTTAATGCGGCAACGTTATGGAATGCGTCACTATTTAATTATTAAGATTATTGCAAATACGATTAGGTTCAGAAGAACAATCAGGATTTTTTATAATAATTTTTATAATAATTAATTATCTCCGTTTATTTTCCTTCTTTTCTTTATGTCGTTTATTTTCTTTCTACTACGGTTAAGGATTACTTAATTTAGTGTATTCTTTTTTCCCTATTTATTTATTTATATTATTCGTACCGGATGAAAGCTTGCAGACTTGTTGGTACGAAATTTATTATATTAATGTTAATTAATAATTGTGTGTGACTCGATTCAATTAACTAAATAATAATGAGTAACTGATTAATAAACTTGAACTTAAACTTAAATTGAAATTTAATTGATGTCAGCTTAACGCTCATCGTTTTTTGGAATATATGATAATATCACAACAGGGGGCAAATAAAAGTAGATGTAGTAAGCTAATCTTTACTGAAAGATTATATAATTTTCGAAACTTGTATCGTTTCTGTATTTCAACTTGGGAGTACTTACTTCCAAATTAAATCTTACTGATCAATAAGAATGGGTAAAATCTTTTTACTCTTATGCTAGAGATTGTGTTATAAAAAAAATAATTCATATTTCTCAACGAGCACATCTTGTATTAAATATTAAAATTTAATAAAATATGAAAGAGAGAATCATAAAAATTAATGCATTTCCAAAAAAAAAATTCTTGATTCACTTTAAATGACGACTCCCTACCGACAACTGAATTTAATCATAGCCAAGTATTGTTGCCAGAATTTTCTTTACGTTTCATCCAATTTTTTTATTTGCTTATAGCTAACAAGGTCATGCAGTTTGCAGTGAGTAGCAAAAATATAAAATGAAAATTTTTCCTATCGATATTTAAAAATAACTTTTGGTAATTAACGAGTCCCAAATCGGTTGCGTATTATTGAAAAATAAAATCTTAAATTATTATCTGAATATAGTTGATATCATAGCATTGACATAAATGATTACGAATGTAACGTTTAATAAATCATCACTTTATTGCTTGCAGGCTAACAAACTTCATGGATAATGTAAATGAATAGTAAGAAGGGAATGGAATGGAATATACGTTACGTTATTATTTGATTACGGGTACACACATTCACTTCAAGTGCCACCATTTGAATCAATGCCAAAAGCAAAATCAATAGATTATCATCACCTTGCAAACCATAAACACTAGATTAATATTGTGTCTGCTCTTTAGCGCATCCATACATTACAAATATACAATCGTATGGGTGCTCGTTCGATTGCATTGCATATAAAATTTCCTAAATATAATATAAATACATGCACACAAAAAATCGAGGTATGTACCGCACAAGTGTGTGTATTAGTAAAAATTATGCTAATATTATTATCATTATCATAGCACATGTTATTAATACATATAAGAGAGACTGCAGGTTAGTCACACACAAATAATATATTATATTGTACACACGTGTGTCCTTGTATATAGTTTGCCGGTAAAAGGCGATTATCAAGATGACAACTGAAATTGGATATTTTATATAAATCTTTCTAAATCGTCTGCTTATTAAGATTTTTTCAATTGAATCTCGTGTCTTTATTTTTACACTTCATTAACTTCCGGTGAAGTGGTATTCAATATTCGTTTAAGTTCCTTTTAAATTAAATTTAGTTTTGTGACTTGTTTCTATTTTCAATGTATTTCCCTTGTGGTTAACTAAGCATTTCAACCACTTTTGTGTCATTTAATTAAAATTTTGCTCAAACTGTTGATTTTAAAATATTAAGTCACAAATGTTTTCATCACTTATTTGCCCTCAAGGGATACAGAATTTAAGAGAAATTTTAATTTACTTTAAAAAATTATTTGTTCACAACTTATTTACACTTAATTGAAACATTTTTGACAAGAGCATTAGAGCGACTACGATTTTTCCTTTTTATATTACATGTGAGTTGTAACTTCCAGATCTCAGCCTATTTTATAATGCATTTTTAGCGGCAAAAAATATGTAAAATGAAAAATCGATTTTTCCTATATTCGTTGCTTCTGTTTTGTATTTCAGAGCATACAAGCGCTGGTAAAATTGTATTTACTCAAATGTTTTGATTTTATGTTTTTTTGTTTTAACTCGTGAACATTTCACTGCAGTGATATATATTTGCGGTGGCTAAGTATTATGTAAGAGTACGATTTAATACGATGTCTGCGTGTTTTTTGTCAAAAATCAAAATCCTTTTTTTTTATTCTATTGTTAACAAACAACAAAATTATAAGCATAGATAGAGTGATATGAGGTTTGCAGTATGCATGCAGTGCAGTGAGGGGTAAATGGTTGACACATGCAGACTCATGCATCACGAAAATTATTTCAAAAGTGGGTCGCGAATGCTTCCGTATATACATACGTACCGTTAAAGATGTTGTCGCTTTTCTGGCAACAATTACTGTGTTACCTACCCCCAAATTAATTTTATTAAAATAGAAAAAAAATTAATTTATAATAGTTTAAGATGTATAAGCAAATTGTTCGTACATGAGTATCTATTCTCCGCACGTACTGAATACTGAATCATTATAAATATTCGTCTCTTACTTTCAATAGGGGTTTTTTTTGGATATTTGGAAATTTGAAAATCCCTTCTTGTGAAAGAAAGGTTAGATCCATCTCATATTAATTCAGAGTCCTTTTTTAAATCGATTTAAGCTTGTCTGTCCGTTACCTGCCTGATGTTGTTGTGTTGTTATTGTGTTTAACCTATAGGTCCCAATTTTCGAGCTATTTTCACGTAATTCGGTTTACTGGCTGATTTTGACTCAAGAACGAATGCCATTGAAAGTGGCATTGTTTTTACGACCACTTCCCGTATAATGCCACATTAAAAAAAGCAATTTCTTAAAAAAATCCGTAGTAACTAATATTTTCTTATATAGAACAAACGTGACAAATTTCGATTGGATACCATCATTAACTGTTCTTGTCAAAGTAGTTTTTTTTTTGTAAAAATGTATAATTTTTATGATGAAAAAGTGTCTCTAATAGTAAACTGATATAAGAATTAACTGTACGCCCTTTGGGCCACGCAGATCTATTGTTTATAACACAACATGTAAGGATTCTCAAGAAAAGTTAGTCTTGATTTGGCAACAAAGTCTACTTTCTAGTCCTTTATGATAGAAATAGTTAAAGAAGAGAGCGGTAAATTGAAATTTGTTTCATTTAGGCCGCGTGAATTCACGGTCTTTTCTATAAAGATTGCCGTGAAATCGTGCCCTTACTTGGAAGCAAGGAATAATGTTTAGTATTTTTTCGTGAACGTAAAAGAAGGCATTTATTAAGCAAAGTGTATTCAATGGTCGGCTTTGCCCGCTTATAACGTTTTAATTTGTTTTACGTAACTTTTATGGATACTTATGTAACAAAATTATATTCTACCTCTATTCCAACTGAATTTTTGGAATAAAATAATTTTTTAAACAAAAATCCATTTGAAAAGTATTTTAAATTAGACAGGCAGACCTTTGACAATAAAAGATAACAGTTATAAGAAATTTACATTTATATCTAGGATAAAAAAAAAGATTTTTTTCCGTTTTCTACACGTCTATTCTCACAAGTTTCCTCTAAATAAGTAAATTTTGCAAAATTGTGTAATAATTCGATGTCTATTAGACGATCTTTTTTTGGTTTATCAAGAATTCACTAAGTGAAGGCAACGGTGACTGTAATACTTTCTTCCTCTGTATTATTATTTTACTTGTTAATTATTACTTGTTATTGTTTACATCACGTAGCTTTTGTTTTTGAATGTAAGCTTATCTTTTTGATTAAAAATGAAATAAAAATCAGTTTTTACTACAAACACTAAACGGTCAAGTTTTTATACTCACCACCGAAGGACGGGATATATTCATTTTGACATTTCGTTTGCAACAACCAGAAGGAAGCCATACAAACACCTCTAAGTATATATATTCTTGATTACGATCACATTTAGAATCGATTTAAACAAGTCAGTCTGTCCATGCGTTCGTCCGTGTAATGTCTGCGGCAAACAAATATCGAATTCAAATTTTGGCAAAAATATTCGAATTTCTTGCACTTAGGTTGAGCCTGAAAACGAGCCCAATCCGTCGAAAGGTACGCCCTCAGAGCACCGTAACCTGAGAACACCTTTTCTTTTAATGGAAAAAAAATAGACTTTTGCTTAAAAAGCATAGCAGACAAATCTATAAGCATTTTCTAACTAGCCAGCTATTCTGCCGTATCTGTACAAAAAAGTATAGGATCGTCCACGCCTTCTCGGTGTATTGGAATGTTGCAATTTTAATGTTTTGTGAAAACGTTTGTAACATATTTCAGAAACCCTATAAGGTGACCGTTATCAAATTCGAAATCCACCTAACAGTATCCGCTCATTCGTCTGTCCTTTTTTCCCTTAATGTGGATGAATGTCAGCAAGAACTTCTTTCACATACGTTGGTATCGGAAATAACCTAAATCCTCCACAATAGCATAGGCAACCGTAGTAGTATGACAGCCAACAATTGAATACTTCCATACACACAATCGGACGAAACCTTTTCTTTGTTAAAAATTCTCTAATAATCTAGGCCGAGGGATGCAAGAGGTCGCCGACAATTTTGTTTGCGATCTATTTACAATTAAGCATTTAAGGAATAAAATTAAGAAATAAAACAAGACGAGAATAAAACGTAATAGTTTTGAGTATCAGTAATAGGTCTACGTAAAAGGAATGTCTAATAAAAGGCTTCTTTTCAGTTTTCTTATCTCGTAACTATAGTTTAATAAATTTACAACTAAAATATTATGGCGCATCAAGGACATCAAGAAAAATTGAATTTTTTGCGGGACTTGGAGTAATTCTATGATGAATTGTGTGCTGTTTATGTGTCCACAGCTTTATGTTGAAATATTTTAATCTGTTTCAAAATTAGATAGAAAGGTATGGCTAAATTGACGGAAAAACTCACGTTAAATAACTTCTTTATTACACTTTTTCTGGCGCTTTGAAAGAGATTTGGTTCTTGCAGAGAGAATGATAAGCTTAGTGTAAGCGTAAGTTTTAATTTTATTATGTTTTTGAATAGATTTCCTATACGACAAAATTTATTGATTGATACTTTCAGATAATATCAACATCTCAACTAAGAAGAAGAGTAAAAACCCAAAAGAAAACAGCAGGAATGATTCCAGAATATTTTCATTGCAAACAAAAATGCGTTCATCTCAGGATTAAAGAGATATGTTATAAATAGTATTCCACTTCGACAATTCTGATTATAGGACTGATTTTAAGCTAACTGATTGTTCTTGCTCCATTTACTTTGCCTATTGATCCCTTGAGTTTGCAAAAATCAGCAATAGAGATCCTGTTTGGATTAAATTCCAAGCTCAGGCATTTAGTGTCAAATACTATGGCAAGCAGTTCAGATATTGATAATCCCAAATTTATTTCGATTGATGACAAAATTTTAATACTTAGCTCTACTATGTCTATAGTTCAAGCATAATATACTGAGACGAATAGAAACCAAAACTTAACCAGCAACTTTTGATGATTCCCCAACGCACTCTATATTAAGAGGCTAAATGTGAACGAGTAGGAACAAAACGTGATACATATTACCTACTCATACACATCTATATTTGTATACATAGATGACTGGTTGTTTAACTGTCTGGATGAATGGTTAGTAGGCCATTGGCAGAAATAACAACAAAAAATACTTAATAGTAAGCTTGTTTAACTTACAATAACTGAAGTTTGAGCCAGTCGTTAGCCATATACTTTCATGCTGGTACGCATAAAGAACGCTGTGAGGCATATAACAAGTATTACGACGTATCCCGCTCAAACATAGGTCGCAGCTATTCTTGTTAAAAAACTTCGAAAATAGCGGCAACCATAACTCATTGTGGGTTTGCTGACATTTTTAGGTCATAACTAAATAATTAATGCTGCTACTGCTCCTGCTACTGCTGGGTGTATGTGTGTGTGTGTGTGCTTGTAAAAAGAATGCGTGTATATATGTGCGCACTTGGTTATATCGATATATGTGTAGACAGAAATTGCTTGCTTAAGTCAACGTATTAGTGTTTATGGTTTATTTAAGGGTACGCGCTGATTTTTGCGTTCGTGTGTGCGTGTGGAATGCAAATTTCTGCACATCATATCCTCTAAACTAGGCTTAACAAGAACGTTAAACTTTTTTCGGTTTTGTTTCAAATTGTTGAAATACCAGCAACAAATAATCACTATAATGGAATGAAACTAACAACCAAACAAATGCAGACAAATATACTCGCACACATATGCGCTGAATGTAATAGGAGCATATAACTGATGCTGTTTCGTATCCATGCAGATGCCGCCATTAGTTTTTTGGTTTTTGAGAATATTTCGTCGATTTTTGTGCTTTTTGCTCTTTGTTATTATTAGCGTTGTTGTCGTTGCTAGATTCATTCATTGTTCATTGCAGTTGATTTAACAAAAAAATTACGCCATTTTTTATTCAAGTGCCATAACAGTAACACAAGCAATGTGGATGCTTCTCACATTGATTTGACTCAAATAGCATTTATTTTCCACCAGCTTGCTTTCTGTGATGTGCATTGCTGCGTATTCCTATCCAAGCAGAAACTGCAGAAGGAATTTTTGATAGCATTACAAAAGGCTCAATACTTTGTGTTTGTCAGTGTTGACATCAACATCAACATTAGGGAGCATTATATCTAATTTAATAAAATAAAATAATTTTCTTTTTTTTTTTTGTTTGTTTTACTAATGCATTAATTTGCAATCTATCTCTAAAGGATAATAAGTAAATCTTATGCACAAAGAGATAATAAATATAACGTAGGTTATTGTCTACCAAAGAGGGAACAATATAAATAAATGAATAAATTAACACGAGCATTATAAAATTAAGAAGATACATCAAATAATTAATGAACAAGTAAAAATTAACTAATAAATGGGAGATCCAATATATGGCGTCTTTTCAATCTTCTTATCTTCTTATTGGATTCATCTAAAAGACATGTGTATGGTTACTCAATCTGTCAAGATATTTTGAGGAAAGGTGGTGAATTTGATTTTTAACAAAACAAATATTCACTTCATCATGAATTGTTTTGTTACGGACGAACCATGGAGCATTAGCGAAAAGACCAAGGCTCATAGATTGATATTTTTGGAGTATTTCAATATTTGCGTTACTGTCTGTTCCCCATAATTGTACGCCATAGGTCTAACTAGGTTGGAGAATGCTCTTGTATATCACGTGAGATCAGGGTAATCACCTGGGCTCATTCTTGTTTGCTTTGTTGGTTAATGATTTACCATTGTGTCTTCAGTATTCTGAAGTTCTAATTGTTTTTCGATAATGTAAAAATTCATCTCTCATTTAAGTCTATTAATCAAGTATGTTTACTTCAAACTGACCTAATTAATGGCATGTCATTATATCTGAAAAAATGTAAGAAAATGTCACTGGCATGCACTGTAATCATTGCCACTTGCTATCATGTTAACGAGCATACACTAGAAAATATTACTAGTCATAAGAATTTAGGGGTCTTATTTGATTCTAAACTTAAATTTAATCTTCATATCGAGGCCACCGTAAATAAAACTAAATCTGTTCTAAGATTTATTAAAAGATGGCCAAAAGAGTTCAATGATCTTTATGTCTCTAAACGCGTTTATACACTTCGTTAGTAAGACCAATTTTTGAATATTCAGCCGTTATTTGGCCGCCAAGTTACAAGTATTATAATGACGTCTTAGAATCAATCCAGCCCAATTTCTTAGTTTTTGCATTGCGCGGTTTGGACTGGGGTTTAACTCTCCCACCTTATCAAGATAGATTACAGCTGATCGATTTACCATCATTTGTCAAATGTCGTGAGATGATGTCTGTTGTGTTTATAACGAAATTAATAAAGAAAAATTCTTGCTTTGAAACGCGAAATGAATTCTGGCTACCCTAAAATTGTTCGAAATTTATCAACGCTATATTTATATTCAATTGAAGAGAAGGAGTGTTTCATAGCATTTTTATTAACTACAACTTAACAATCATGATTTAGATATGCAGCGTCTGAGTATTTCCAAGGATATTTAAAATCCGATTCAAAATAAAACTGATTTCCTTTTGAACAAAAGAATTACAATTACAAGAATAAAGAAATATTTTATTTTTCTATGAATAATAAATTATCAATGGTATTAACCCTTTGCAAAGACTTGAATTAGCTAAAAAATTGAATAATTTGTATATTTAAAGAAATGTGAGATTGATAAGAAAATAAACGAAAGAGCATGATTGTGTTGTGTCTTCGCTTTTTCATCCCTCCTCTTCCATATATTTGAAATCAAATACTGATAAAGTATCAAATTAAAAAAAAATTATAAAATTGCCTCCTGTTATTTGCACTATTTGATAAGAAAGTGAAGTAAAATAAAAAAAAATAGAATTCAATATTATATTGGGTAATCATGAAATCGTTTAATAATCTTGAAAATGTCAGTAAAAGAAATTAGTATAATTAACATAGGATACATAATAAACACAAAAATCCTCAAAAAACGGTCTTAATATTTTTTTCTAAAAAGAAGACACTTGCATTGAGCAAAAATAATATACATAATCATTCTATTGCCAATGTATGCAGCCCTGGCCTGGTAGTGTAAGGTTAAACAAAACCGGCGGCGATGACGCTGAACAAGATCCGGGGCTTTGAGAAGCTGCCCATTTGGAAGCGTTCGAAGAGTTCTTCTCTCTGTAACCAAAGAGAGAGAGGGAGGGAGGGAGAAAGAGGGAGTGAGACAGAGAGAGGGAGAGAAAAAGAGACAGGAAGAGAGGCAAAGGGAGAGAGATACAGGGAGAGAGAGAAACAGGGAGAGAGAGAGACAGAGAGACAGAGACCAATCTAAGCGCGATCAGATTGCCAAACAACGACAAACTGGAAGACTTCAAAAACGAAACTTTCGTCAACATAGCGGACCACTACGCCGCAAGGCCAGCACTGTGTATAAAAATGGCACTCTTGCTCAAAACAGGAAAATGGCGAAACTGAGGCTGGCATACACAGTCCAAGGTTTCAAACGACCGCAGCACTCTAAATTCCAAGCAGAAGTCAAGTGCCAGCACTGCATTGTCTTCTGAATGTCTAAGGTGCCGATCTACATTCCGACGGCCAAGCTGTCTTAAACTCCCTAAAGGTCAAATTCGAACTTATGTTGCAGGGCATTCAAACCTTGAGTAGCTCGGACAAACACAATGAGTTTCAATTTATGGACATTCGAGTATCGACAACATTCGTGCGACAACAACATTGCCGACTATCTAGCAAACAGCGCTTTACTGAGTCAATCTCTAACGTATTGCCTTTGCTACCAGTAAAGAAATTTGGTGATAATATTCAATTTTTCCGTTTCGTTTATTAACCTATTTCAGCACTTCTATCGTACAATACGAATATTCAATATTGAAATTTGTTGTTATCAATTTTGATTCAAGTGAATGCAATTCACTGTTTACTTCCTTTCGTTACACCGGCTATGATCACTATCATAAGCCTTATTGCCTTCCAAGGTAATGTTACGTAATGCTATGAATAATTCATTGGGTTAAGTTTTCTCTTATTGGTCCTTCACTTCTTTTCTTTATTAAATTTACTGCTTTTAACGATTGTGTGCAACAGTGTGTAACTCCAAACTTTAAGAGGAATATAAACAAGAACTGAATTAAACACCGTTTAAGAATAGCTATTTATAAACACTATTATCATATGCTAAAGAGTAAATTTCATTAAAAATTGATGTCCAAAACAAGACACTAATGTGATAACGATTTGGATATTCTTCTTGCAAGTTGTTGTAATTAGAGCGTAGCTCGTTCATTCGAGCTCTTTTCTTCTTTTGGAAATTACCTGCAAATTGCTCTGCTTGATGTAAGTCATAAGCAAAATACTCTTCATGAAAGATGAAATCAAAAAAAAAAAACTTACATAAATAAACAAGATTTTTGTACGAGCAGGTTAGATTGCAGGCGAATAAATGCGTGGTAACTCCAGGCATCAGTCATAGTAAAATCTCAAATGTGCTTTTAAAATTTGTTTGTACGTTTTTAGTTATTCTTCTTCCTCGCTGTAGTTGTATGTGAAATGTATTAACGCGTGAAACACCGATTGCTGTTGAATGTACCAAAAGCAATTACAACCAAACCTATCATAACATCTGTACTTTGCATCAATATTCGCTCAAGAGAATACATAAAATATTTGAAATGGATTCACAAAATTGATAGTCTGTGTGAAATATTTTGAAGTTTGAATTTCTCTTAATTGAGTTGCTAATCAAATGTATGATATGGGGAGATTTGTTTTCCCTTAATTTTTTATGAGAGTTTTATGAGAGAAATGATATTTATTGCTTGCAAAAGAATTATGAAGATATTGTTTACTAGTTCGATTTGAATTTCAAAATTATGCACATTTTTAAAACATCAAAAATTTTAGTTTGCAAGTAAAAGTACGTTGAGTTATAAAGTTAAAAAAATAAACAGAAAATACATTTGTATTCGATTTATGAGTTAAGTCTTGCAGTACGGTTGTATGTAAAGCTCGGTAGTAATATCGATGTGGTGTTAGTTCGACTATCCTTAGCCAAAAAAAAAACTGTAATTTAAACGGCCGTATACAAATTTTCAATTTTTCAATTTTCCAAATTTTTGCCAACTTAGTATTCAAGTACAGGTTAAGACTCAGCATCATAGTTCATCATAAATTTAGAAGCTTAGAAGCATTTAGCCGTTATAGCATACGAAAGCAATGTAAGGTCCATCTCGGATCTGCTGCAAAATTTGTTGCCAAAGTTTTATTATAATCCAGTAACAATATCGGAATTTGCTTTATTTAACAGAATTTAATAAATTTTTCCAATTTTTAGTTGCGAACTTGAACTAAATTTATTTCTCACTAGTTGCTGCTAAGTCTAAACTCTAAAGGATTAGCACATCGCTCCAGTTGTCTTCAAAGTTGAATAAATATCAAACGAATCAAGTAGGAGACAAGAATGTTTTCCTGATAGGTAACGGCAACGACAGAAGCGCTCATAGTTTTGATTTAAGATTTAGAATCCAATAAAATCTTTCTAGTATTCTTTGAAGTTATTTTCATACACTTGCTATAGAATTCTACTTTGTTTCGTTGGACCATAAACCAAAAGAGAAAAGAAAGACAAGCAGAATAGCTTTTCGGCTTATTGTAAATATTGCATAACATGATTTATTGAACTTTTTAAGGAAATTTCTAAACAATGCAATCAAATATACAATCAGTATACCTGCTTCTTATAATCTTACTATAAACATGCATATTAAAATCAAATAGTGTATAATGTGTAAAAAAAACTTCAAGAGGCATCAGTAGAAAATGAGAGAAATTCTAAATATTCGTTCCTCTGCTTGAGATAAAAGATCGAGAGGATCAATAAAATTTCAGACACAAATAATATATATGGCTATGTCCCGAACGTCATCAATGCAGCTAGTAACAAAACTTACTTGTCAAACGCGAAGGAGCGTTTATTATATATACAAGAATATTATAGAGTAAAATTTTGTGTTCTCCAAAATTTATGTGATATAAAAAATCTTGTATAGGTAATATTAACCGAATTCAACGGTAAATGAATGCGTTTTGTTGAAACAATTTGCTAATGATAGGACCTGGCATACATTCTACAAAGCGATTCCCTCCTTTAATATGTTAAGCAGATATTTTGCGATCAAGCAATATTTAGTAAAATACGGTCGATTGATCTCCAATTTTTATCGCGTCACTTCAAACGACGGCACTATAATGACAATTCTAATAAGTAAGAAAGTTATATCCGGCTGTGCCGAATCTTTTATACCAATCACCCTTATATTAAAAAAGGGCGAAAAAACTAAATTGTCATAGGTGGGCATGGCAATGAAAGATCTTCCAATGTTTCTGCCAAATTTGAAGCCGATATCTTCATTTTTGCGTCTAGGAGAATGTTCACGACAGACATTACAAAGACGGACAGATGGACATACTTAAATCGATTCTAAATTTGATGCTGGTCAGGAATATTTATTTGCGGGGTCTCTGAAGTTTCCTTTTGCTACTTACAAACCAAAAGACAAAATGAAATAGGCGCTCCACCTTCGGTAATGGGTATAAAAAACGGTATATGTATCAGTTAAAGATGTCAAATGATTTGCTGATTAATGTAATTCGACTTCTTGATTCGAAAAATTGAAAAGTTGCAACAGATGGTTTGCCGTTGTGCAATACAACTTTTTAGAGAAATTTTCACATTGGGATAAATACTAAAGAGAGCATGAATAATTATAAAATCACACAAAAAAATCAAAAAATATAAAAACGGTACTGGATCGATGTAAAATGAAATTTACTCAATTTTACGTGCAGCCTAACGCGGACGTGACCATGTTCTAAATTTATATATATATGTATATATGTACATATATATATGTATATATATATACATATATTCATCCAAAGGCACAAACAACAAGAGACCTAAGAATAAATTCATTGACTACGGTAAACCGATCAAATAAATACTCACTCACACGTATCTGAATGTACTGCTTAGTTGAGCTAAGAGATAACAAAATGACATGCAACGATAGGCAACAAGACTACGAAGAATGATTGCTGGCAAATGAGAACTATCTGAAAACCTTAATACTACATGACCATTAATTTGATTGCATTATCATATGTATGCCACCGGACTACATATGTTTCCAATAAAAATGAATGGAAATATCGTATACTACGACACGAGTGGTGTGTGGTATAAATTTGTATAAGTGTGCAGGTATTTGTGCGTTCCGTTAAGAAAATATCAACAATAAAAACTTTTAAATAAAAGCATGAAGATGGCAGGTCCTTTTGAAAGGAAAAAACAATCACATGACAGACTCGGAGCACATTGTTTTCATTGTGATTATAACAAATGCTTATTCTATATAAGTGAAGAAAAATTCCTCTAAATAGAAAGATTTCGTAATCATTTAATTTGTACACTAAATTCTTTTTCTTTACTAATAGTAGTAGGGAGATAAAAATAGATGCATATACGGGTACGGGGATGCAGGCCTAAAACAAATTATTTTCAAAAAGATATATTTTTCAAACAAATACGCAACCAAGTGTTGCAATTAAGTGATACTTGAAGTTTTAGTGTCAACTAAATCATTAAGTTAGAAAGTTGGGAACACGTGGCGAACGCATATTGATTAAATATACTGCTCAGTTTAAGCAAATTTTTTTTTGGGAAACTTTCTAATAACGTCAAAGTTTCAATTATTATTATTATTATTATTATTATTGTTTTGAACGAGTTTATCAGTAGTAACGAATTGAGCGAAATTAATAACAGCGGGATACAATTTCAATTTTTTTTTGGAAAAATAGTTATGTTTTTATAGCGTCATATATAATAGGCGTTAAGAAATATTTATATATAAATCTAGTGAAGAATAATGCAAAGCAGGTGTGGAACAGTAGGAGCCTTATAAGCGCTGCTTTGTGTGCATAATCGCACATAATAACTAAGTATATGTGCTATGTTCCATAATGTGATCTTAAGTCCATAAGTGTAATTTATAATAACAGGTGGGCTGAAAAGATCGCAGGCTGTTACCGGTATTAAATCCATATGATTTTTAGTTAGCCCTAACTTGAAAAAACACTTGTATAAATTTGACAGCTGTTGTACTATTGGTATTGTTAGTTTGAAAAAATTTCGTGTGTTAATAAAAAAATACGAAAAAAAATAGTATTGAAGCCAAGGGTTGGCTTGATAAACATTATTTGGACTTTGCGTCAGGAAAATCAACCATAGAAAAGTAGTTTGCTAAATTTAAACGAGGCGAAATGATCACCGAGGACGATGCACGCAGTGGACGCTCCACAGAGGCTGTCACCGACGAAAACATCAAAAAAGTCCACAAAATAATTTCAGATAACCGTAAAGCGAAGTTGACTGATATAGCTGAGACCCTAAAGATATCAAAGGAACTTATTGGACATATCGTGAATGAATATTTGGATATGCGAAAGCTCTGTTCAAAGTGGCTGACACAGCGAGTTCACAATCGAACAAAAGTGACAGCGAATTGTTAATTCTAAGAAATTTTTGGATCTGTCCCGTCATAATAAACCCGAATTTTTGCGTCGATATGTAACAATGGATGAAACATGGCCCCATCATTTCACAGCGGAGTCCAATTGAAAGTTAGCAGAGTGGACTGCACGTGATGAACCGACTCCAAAGCGTTGCTTCACTACAAATGCTATAACTCACATACTAATAGTGCAACAGCTGTGAAATTTATCACGTGCCTTTTGAAGGTTATGGCTAACTAAGAGTCATGTAGATTTAATACTAGTAGCGCTATCTATATGTCAAGCTACGAACTTTTCAGCCCAGCTGATATTTTGCAATTTTCATAATCCTCTCAAAAATTGCCGTCAAAATGTTCGAGAAGTATTGCACTGAATTTTGCAAAATAAAAAAAATCTTTTCCTTTTTTTATTTATTCCCGGAAATTATTGACGGATGTATTATTTCTTGTATTGCTTTCTTGTTGCCTTTTTTAAAGTGCTGCTATATCCTTTATTGGCTCGATTATAATTTCGCAAATGTCTATACATAAATGTCTATATATATATATATATATATATAGATAATTACTATGCCCACCAAGTTCTTATATCACGTAATTATATTGATACCCAATGCAGTCTTCTTCACCTGACTGTTTGTTGGCTACTTGTATTTGCTTTGAACCCTTCCTGGCAAATCAAGTTTTAACTGTAAAATATTATCTATTCAATTGCTAATCCTTTAATACGAAATTTGGCATAGACTGCAGTACGCTATAAAGTTAAAGGAAATAAATATGTTTTGCCTCTTTTTTCTGTCCTGTTGTGTTAGCCTTTGTTTAGATTTTAAATGCTTTTCACGATAAATGTGCGACATACTTTTAGGAATAAATTTAAAATCCACTTTTTAACGCTAATCTAAAACTTTTTACTGAATATGCATTAATGATCAGTTCTCTTTGCACAAATGTACAATTAATTCTTTAAGCTTGAAAGAATCTTCGCATTAGGAAATATAAAAATTTATATAAATTATTGTTCTTCTTATCAGATGAGTGACGTCTCAACATCATTTCTAAATACTGTAATGCAATTAAGTGCTAAAAAATTCAATCAAAGTTGCAAAGATTTTTTTATGAAAATTGAGTACAGAATAAAATGAACTACAGAGTCAAAATAAAGTTAACGAAGAAATTAATTCTCAATTCGATTAAAAAAAATTAATGAATAATTTTCCTAATATAATTTAGATATAATAAAATGTACTTAGCATTTAAGATACTTAGAATTCAGTTGCATTTTCAGTACCACGTATTTGTAATTATGAATCAAATCTTTTAACTCTTTTATTACTTTCACTTCCTAAAGCACCATTAAACAAAACTTTTGTCTCCAGAAATAAAGTTAGACATTAGTGGTAATGTTTTTGTGACAAGAGATACCTTGCAATATGTTCTTCTAAAGTTTTTCTTAAAAGAGAAGCGGAAAAAGGACTAACAACACCAATGAGGTTTCTGATCTTTGCACCTTAATTCTTAGAATATTCATCATACGTAAATTCGCCTAAAATTACTTTGGTTTTGAATAAATAAGCGGAAGTTTTTTTTGAAGAAATACGCGCACTTCGTATATCAGTGTAAACTTTTTATAAAGTTCCATTATCATCTGCCAGAAATTTCATTCATTTTAATTCATGTCGACGAATTTTTAAAATGAATAACTCTGTAATGAACACGTAAACGACAAACGATCTTTCTTATTTGATAAAAGTGTCAACAAAATCAAGGGACTTGTATTCAATCTTCGTCGCTTAAACACGAGACAGACGGGGCACTGGAATTATATTTAGATTCTCATTAAGGCAAAACATCTTTTTCAAGCAAAAACTAAACGATTTACATTATATGGCTCTGAGTTACTGTCTTTTGTTCATATGAGTAATGCAACCGCTTCCTGATAATCGTCTTGAATCAATAGAAGCCATTAAAGAGAATAGCGTTAGCTGATTCAAAGAATGTATTAGAAAAACGAGTTCCAGAAATAATTCAAGGATTGAAGAAAATATCGGCTTATGTATATGGCGTATATGTACGCAAGTGGTAAAGAATCACTTGCAGGAAACGGAATAAATGTTGATGAATAAATTCAAATTTTGTGTTATATTTCATGCTTGATCATAATGTTCTAAATTATTGTATCTCTTTAATGAGGTTTTAAAGGCGACCAGTTAATTCTATGTGTACAATATATTTTGAAAACCTTTTGAAAAATTCATTTTTTATTTCGAATTCTATTTACTACCTGCTTCTATATATTCTTATGGCAATTTGTTACGGTCATTTGGAACGTTTGACGATACATTAAAATTGTTCTTTCATTCAGGTCGAATGGGCAAGTGGCCAACAAGCATTCCGCCAGTAAAGGATCATTGTGCTTTACAAATATAATTATTTTGCATATTCAAGACTTTAATAGCTTTTACAGAAGCCATAGATAAAATATGAGCTTGAATATGAAAAGTTCTTGTTGCTAGAAAACATCAGAAATTAAGCAGATAATTACGAAACGAAAATTTGTAGGAGAGAAATTATTTATGTTTTTTTTTTTTGCTTTTCTCATGTGTCAGTCAGTCACGTTGTTCACATTGAAAATTTTTAAAAAATGTTTTGCAAACAAAATGCAGTTAACAAATATTTTGTTTCGAAATGATGGGTGTGCATCGTTAGACCTGTGCAGTTTTAATTGGTTTTTCTTCTTATTTTAATGGCAGAATTGTGTGAGCTCACCTCTTCTTACTTTGCTTCCTTAAATCGTTTTCAGCTGCGGTTGTGGTTTTTTCTATTTTTGCTGTCGTCGCGGTCGCTGCGGTAGCTGTTTAGTGTTTATTTGCCAAAAGAGTGGGTTGCTGTCATTGCCGTAGCCGTTGACGCTGTCGTTGTAATATACAAATTGAACTTACGTGTGTGTGTGTGTACGCACTGTATAGAAAATCTAACTTGCTTTTTTGGTTTTCCTCGGTTCTTTTATTATTTTTTCTTCTCTATCACTTGATAATTTAAATTAGTTTTCTTTCATAAGAGATGTTTTTGTGCATGTGTGAGGTGCTGTTATCTATACTTTGCATTCACTGGTCGTCTTCTTTATTAGAAAGTCCATATATGAATGCATGCTTATAAGGTTGTTACAGTTTTGTAAATATTAATGTTTGAAAGTTTGTTTGTATTTAGCTTTTAGTTAATGGTTTTTCTTTATGTGTAGACGTAGGTTTGTTTATTTGTTTGTTATTTGTTATATCAGTATGTAGATGTGAGCTTATTGTGCTTCCTTTTGCAGCTCACAATAATAACACAGAACTTATTTTATTTATCGTGCTACACATACGGTGCAAGCATATACGTCGCTGCTGCAGTTGCTGCTGCTGCTGTTGTCTTTAACGTGGTAGATCTTCAAATTTGTCTTTTTTTCATATGTTTCTAATATTTTTTCTTTTTATTGACTTTATGTCTCACTGGCGAGCAACAATTTTCCTCTTTTCATATTTATTCTTATTTTTCTTTTATTTCATCTCTTTATTGGTTTTGTACTCTTTAGAATATTTTTTTGAATTGATTTTCTTTTCTTTTCTTTATTTATCTAATGTACACAGTATTTTTTTTCTATTCAATGGCTTGACTACGTTTGAAATATCCATTTCCGGGTTGATTGCTTCCTTTTCCTGCTTTTTCACGTTTTTCACTTGACGTATTTTGTAGCGCTATTTTTTTTTTTTTTTTTTAATTTAAATTTTATTTCAAAAAACTTTTTTAAGTTCTTTTCTTCTTTATTATTATATTCGTATCCAATATTCCGACTTCAGCGACACTGATTTCCTTATTTCTCTCTTGGGAAAAATCTGGCTTTTATGATTCTATCACTCGCTGGTGTTTCGTTTAGGTGCGTCAATCAGGCTCCTTTGTGTTCGACTGTCATAAGAATTGTTCCAGCGGCAGTGCGATTGTTGTCGTTGTTACGCCGTTACTCATCTTCAATATTGTGATGCTTTGTTCTTCTCTTTGGATGATGCGCGCGAGTTTGTGTACCCAAGTAATTTCTCCATTGTTGTATTAGTTGCAAGCAGTGACGGCCAATCTAAATTATCCTAAATTAAAAGTGGGGTAGAAACAAACAAAATTTCATTTTCACAGCATTTCATCCAATGATTCCTTCATTTTTAATTTGCCCATCAAGTAGGGATTGATATTAAACTAAAATTTTTTTAAATCTCAAATCTCAAATCACTTGATGCCGGAATGAAATTAGAGGGCATTGATACAAGGGATGAATGATATAAACTGAACCGTCGCGTTCAAAGAACGATGTGCATATTTACTCCAATATTTATTGTAACTGTTACACATTTTATATGGATAATGTCTTAGAAATATTCTAAACTGAGTTATTGTAAGTAATACTTCCAGCAGAAATTTCAACTTCATTTATAGGATGCCAAAATCTACGTTTTGTATTAATATAGGCATTATTATCGAACGTTGAGTTGGGACACCATTTTTATCAAAGTTCACCAAAATATAAATTTGGTATTATTGCAAGGAATTAAATTTGGTTCTGCATCCCAGCATTATTGTCAAAATGAAGTTTAGTAATATTACCAAAAGTTAGGCTTGGTGATTTTTAGTTGAGTAAATATATACCTATTCCTAGCTTTACACGGTAGAAAAGTTTCTTCTAAAATTGTATAAGCTGGATACGAACATTTTGATACGAAAAATAATCTAAATCGAAAATATTTGATAAAACATATACAGGGCAGCTCAATCATAGAAAATATTTTACAATTTTACCAATTTGGATTTAATTATAGCTAAACTTAAATTGCTATAACTTTTAACGAAATTTAACGGATTTATCTTATGTGACTTTCATCATAATTCATTACATCCTATTTCAATTCGGAGAGATGTAGAAATATAATCTGTATGCAATTATTTTGATTTTTCAAATTTTTTCCTATCATAACACGCTGCAGGAACGACATGGGATATAGCTATATATCATAAATGTTACTAAATTAGTGAAGTGAAATTAAGTAAAAATCAACGCATATGGACATAAAATTAGTGTTTAAGCTTGTTTTTTTTGATGCTAAAACAAAGTTTGTAAAATCAAGAATACATTGTCTATATATACAGTGCGTAAAGCGAGAAACAGGTGTGCTTATATGTAATTATTCCTAGTTAAATGAGAGAGTGAGCTAGGCAAAGAGAAAGAATGAAGCATTCACTCTCTTTAGTTGAATGTTTTTTTCAATTTCTACTGAAGGAGGCCTTCGTTTTTATGCATGTACGTTTATGAAAACAAAAAAAAAACAAAATAAAGTAAATTAAACATAAATTATTAATTTGATATAAAATGATTGACATAAATTTATATAAAATCAAAGAAACCAAAATATTTGTTAATTTCTTTTGCAGTTTTATTTTATGAGTTCGTTTTATTTTCTATTGATATTTTCTGCTTAGCAATCTCTCAATTTCTACACAGCAATGCGGCGCAAACTCCAGCATCCACACAGACTGACAATAACGACAATAACAATTTTAATGGTTATAGGCATTATTATTCGGTTCGTTATGTGCACGAATATAATATTTTTGTCTTTTATGCTCTCCAATATGTTTACATGTGCATACACCGAAATCTGTCTGTACATACTTACTCAAACACAGTAACGTTCGGACACAAACACACCGCTATCCTTAGGTTGTTATTTGTTTATAACACTTTCAATAATGTTGTCGTCATCGAGCATGATTCTAAGAGGGTGATAATAATGATTATGATTGCGATGCTGATGAAAAGGATGCTAGCGTAAAATAGGTTAAACCGGGTAGCTATTTATTAATATATCGCTGTTGGCAAAATATTATTCTACTGTTAATATTTAACAGTATGTCGTAGGTATATAAGAAGCAGTTTATTATTGTGCTTGCCTTTGTCGATCTTTTATTAACTGTTATTATTTATATTGACAGGAGATGCGTACGATTAGTACGTCTTATTATTGTTTGTTACGTGCAAATTTGCATTTATTATTGCCAAAATATGTATATATATAATAAAATAATATATATATATATAATATATAATATATATATGTATATATGATAGGATTATGGCAGCATGTTAATCAGGTGAAATTGTAAACTTTCTAATAATAGTACAAACAATGTCGCCGTTACCTTAGTCATAGCCGCCTGTGGCTATTTTACGTTGCATTTGGTTATAGTGTCACGAATAATTATGTGACACTTAAACAACGAGACATTTTGCTAAGGTGTGAATGCACTCATTTCACAATGTAAAAAGACAATAAGATAACAAAGGAGATGCACAAAACGAGCTGTAGCCATAGAATTATAAGAATGAGTGTTCGAGAAAATGTTTATTTAAACAATGTTTGTACCTCGTCCTTCATCTTCTCTTGTTTCATAATGATGGACACATATGCTGCAGACTTTATATAATAGCGAAAATTGTTACGTGAGGTTCAAGTGTTTACTGTAGTTCTAGTTGCGATTGTCGGTGAATTGCAAAGATATTCTAAAATGTGTAGTAGAGTTTAATCATAACCAGAACACTCTTTCAACCCTCTTATCTTCACCACTACACCTTAGGGTAAATGAGTACACGAAGAGATAAGTTTGTATTGTGCGTATAGCAGAGTTAGCAGAAAGTTGAAAGATATAGTTGTAAACGTTCTTCTTATGCTTCTCATGAGTTTGAAAAAACAATTTTGTTTATAATTAAATTCTAAGGTGCACAATGCACAATGTAATCAAAATCTTTAAAAATTTCGTTTCTTTTGTAAAAGTTTTTTTTTACTTTTTTACTTTCTTTGTAAGAGTTGCTATTGATACCAGACTCCCCAGATTTTTCAAACCGTAATTTTACACATGATAGTAAAATGGAAGACTAATACGTTCATTTATCATCTCATTTAAAATGTAGTTTATAAGTCGTACATTTTCACATGAAAACTGCAAATCTTCGGCGAAGTTTTTCAAAACCATTGACTTATATTTTCTCGTAATAATGGGCAAATTCTTGGTATAGTTTCTTGATAGTTGCAACAAAACTAGAAGAGATAGGCATGCAGAGGTAGCTAATTCAATATCACCATTTCCGCTTGTCAAGAATAATTGCACGTAACCATGCCAAACAAATCTTAAATATACCCTTTAGAACATATTAAATAAATAATACATAATCGATCAGTCTGTTTCAGCATGATGAAAATAAAAGTGAAAATCGCTCTTGCAACGAAGGAAAGCCGAAGATTTACTCGAGAAAGAAGAGTTGAATAGTCGCTGTCAAATAAAGTCTTTAATTATAAATCCGTAATTGCCTGTATAGAGTCTCTTTAAATCCTTAAAAGATAAACGCCACCGTTAAAAAATAACATTAAAAACACAAACAGACAGATATGATTTCAAATTTTGAAAATATTCAACGATTTTGCCATTAAAAACATGGATCTATCAAAGCCGTCGACACGAAACATGTTAAATACCGTGCTTGAGTAAACACCTATGCCTGTAAATAACAAGCAAGTCCATTCCTCCAAGAGCGTTGGATGATTTCGACCCTCTGGCGTTACAAAGAGTGCAGAATGGTTCATTCGAAAGTCAGATACATTTGAGTTAAACGATTGTACTGGAGATGACCAAAGCCAGCAAATTCGTTGATAAAATCATTTGATCTATCGGATGCTGAGACAGAATCAGTCTTATAGCTCCATCATATTGGAGATAAGCTGATATCCCCTAGTGGATTTAGACAATTCAACCAGCTGCCGAACAACAGAGACATGTTTCTTGTACACATCAGCTTCCGAGTTTGGAGGAATGTACGAGCATGCTTTGAATAGGTTGATATTCTTAATTTTCACGTGGACGCGACAAGAAATTGTATATCGATATCAGACATGAATTCAAATACGTACGATGGAAAGATCGTGTAAATAACAGTTAAAACGCCACCACCCATTCTATCAATCCAATCCTTTCTAAACACATGAAAATTGTTTGGGACAAGTGCGGCCGAATGAATATCCGGTTTGACCCAGGTTTCGGTGAAAGTTAAGCAGGAAAAGTATGATATTCCTGCTTTTATGCATAACATAAGCAGGTACGAGCTTAAGCCCCTACCATTTTGAAAATGGATCTGAGATGGTTTCCAGTTTTTTGAGGTAGCAATTACCGTAGTATTTACATTTCCCGACATTTCCCTTGGGACGAGTTCCGTAATAAAACACCCGAATAGCTGCAAATCGTTTTGAGCTAATGCGTCAGCGTTTTCAGCTGGTACCAGCAGCTTGATCTCGGATAAACTGATATCGGATATTTTAACTACAAGGTAACTCTTGCGTTTTCCAGGAATATTTCCAAAGAAAGTCGAGCAACGAATATAGCTTTCCTTGACGGAATGTAAGAATTGTCTTATTTACGATAAGGCCAACTGAGGGCGGTTGGTGTTGGGCCAACACAAGTTAAAGCTTTGAGCAAAATTATTAGCCACAGCCAATATTATAAACCGTACTTCACCTGTCGCGCATAAAATTGATTTTCAATTTTTGCTTTCGTTCGTTCTATCCTCCGTTGCTTATTTAAAATGAAAATTGTTCCTTATGCTGTTTACCATCCCAAGCAAAAAGAACGTTACACAGGAAAATTAGCATCCATAACGTAGCGCTAATGTTGTTCACCAAAAATTGCTTAAGTTCCTTTGCGGGCATTATTTGGCAGTTGTTTTCAAATAACGTTTAGTGCTGACAACGTAAAGGCCACATGGTATACTTTGATTATTAACTTTCATCATCTGATGTGTGTGCGTACGTGTTAGAAGAATATTTAATAATTTTTTTGTGATATTATATTACCTGCAATGACGTTTTAAAGGCAATGTTACCATTCACCGTTAGTAGATAGCACAATATCTTATATGGAATGAGTGCAGATTATACAGTATATGACGGCGTACGGCTACTAAGTAAGAGTTTTGTGTTCAATGATCGTTGATTTGTTCATTGGTATGTCGACTATTGCGTTTGGTAATTAGCCTAACGTTGATGACGATAGCGATGGTAATTATGATGTCGGTAATACTGATAATGACAGTGCTCGGTTTGTTTTTGTGGTTACTCAACTAAATGTTGTTGTTATTGGCAGAGTGATGAAAATTCGAGTTTGTTTGCCCTAGATTATGTATATGTGCAGTGTATACCAAATATTTTGTTTCACGGCATTGCGCAATTAGTCTTGTTCACACAAAATTCTCATTTCCTTTATGTGCGAAGTTTCGTTCCCTGCTTCTCCTTATTGCACTCTTACACTTAATAAGTATTTTCACTGTTTAATATCAGCACTTTAGCTACTTTAGTACGAATGATGGACGACAACCATTGCAACGTTACCTTTGCCCAATGATAATTTCAAGTTAATTAATTGCTGACTTTTGTCGGTTGTATTTTTTTTATACTCTACACCACTTGTTGTGTAAAGTATCACAAGTTGAGTGCGCACGTATGTAACATCCAGAAGGGCTTAAGACAGACTTACCTGTTATTATACCGATTGAGTCACAATCATTTTCTGAATCGATTTAAGCTTGTCGGTCTGTCATTTTCTCATTCTGATGTCTATCCATGCATTCTCATGTTCAACCTACAGGTCACAATTCTTGATATATTTTGAAGAAACTTGATGGGCTAACTGGTTTTAGCTCAAGAACAAATGTTTTTTCAAATGGGTTGGAATGGACTATTCTCACGATTACTTCTCGTTTAGTGTTCCGATTAAACGCCTTTTTTCGAAAACTAAAACATCTAAAAAAGCCAAGGAAATAAAGTGATCAAATACTAAGTGGCTGAAAGAAATTCATTGAAAAATCTAAGATGTGATATTGGACAATTGAAAGTAGAAATTTTGTGAGATCGTTGTGCTGCTTTCACTCGCAGTCGACTAAAAATGCGTTCTTCTGGCCAATGAAAAATTCAGAGGTGGTCCAGACAAATTCATCTGAGTTTCTTCGTCGTTGCAAACAATGGCCGAAAGATTGACTCACCTCCATGCAACGAATTCGCATGGAAAAACGAAACAATGGGCTTCGTCGAATACAAGGGAACATAAAGGAACACAAGGAAAATGAACAAGCAAACAGCGAATGAAAAGTGCATGGCCATTGCTTTTTGGGTTGATCTCAACAGAGTTGAAAAGCGGAGAAAAACTCCTCTTTCAATACTATAACGTGTTAATTCATTCATCACCCATGAATTGGGATCTGAATTGATTTCGCGACGAATCCTGTTCGCCAGATTTGTTCTTAACATATTTTATCTATTTGAAGATTCGAATGAAGAACTCGGATCGGGAACAGGGAGGTGTTTTGAATTGCTTAACAAATAAAAACGAAAACTTAAATCGCACGCTGCAAACAACGAAAAACATTGAAAGCGTTAATTGAAAACACATCAGTTAAGCTAAACGTGGAATGTTTTGTCGGACAAGCTCGGGAGATGCCAAAATGCTCAAGATTATATCGAAAAACTTTCGTACTTTTGTGGAACATATTGTCATCGGAAATGACGCAATACTTAAAGAGTTAAAGCAACCCGTTAGGAGAGTATTAGGAATTTTTTTTTCTTTAACAAAAATGTTTCGATATAAAATCTATACATATTCTGATGTTTTTATATATCAATTCAGATATAATTTATTGCTAATTATTGTTTAATAAAATTAAATATATTTTGTTAATTAAGTAGTCAATAGCAAACAACATTTGAAAAGCAATCAAATTAAGCCAGAAAAAAACAAATAAAAAATTAAAATTGTTTACTAAAATCATTCGTTATTTAATTATGTTTTAGCCATAATTAAATCTGCGGAAAGTGTCAACAGCCACGTACAGTAGCACATCAATGTCCGGTAAAATAGCACTTTGACTGTAAAATATTGCTGTTGCTTATGTTATTAGTTTGCTATTGTTTTATTATTGCTGCCGATGCTGATGTCCTTGCACTATTACTGGTTTTATTTTGAAATAAATATAATATACACAAACACTTAGAGATTTCCATGCATGCAGAAAAAAAAAACAAAGGATTTATTAACAGCAATAAAACGTCAAATACTGCATTACATTTTATAAATATTTCCGCTGGTGTGTATCTATTTACATAATCATTAAATATTGACATGAATTCGTTTATTATAATTAATTAATGACTGATTTTTTGTTAAGTTGATTTAGTTACCTCTGTTCGTCCGTCTTGCTGATGGTGTAAAGGAAATTGTGCAAATTCTTCATGACGAAATCTTGGCGATTGCTCTAAGTCATCTATGAGCACAACTGTAGTAGAAAGTAATTATTGATTTTTCCAAAACAGAATTCCAAGAATCAACGAAATATTCACGGACGAACATTGTCCAAATCAATGGAATGGAGCGAATCAACCCGTTACATAATGATATGCTCAGTTATTTTAGAAACACAAGATAGAATGCGAATGGTTCGCAATCTACATGCAAGAAGAATTCCAGGCTCATTTGGGCTACTTTACTAACATCAGAAAATTTAAAGGTCATTGTTAGTGTGTCAATCAAACATGATAAAGGATTTGATATTTTAAGGAAAAATAATATGAATTAATAAGGTTGACGGACATTCCGTTAATACAAACAGACGCAGAAATTGCTTTACGCGCTAGAGGATATTTTCACAAGCATTTGGAATAAAAAGGAGATATTTTCGGTTGTAAAGTTAATACCCTTCAAATTTCTTCGCCAAATACTTCTAACGTAAAACGCCTATATGAGTCTTTATCGATTCCTAAACTGGTAATTTCTGAATTTCATTAAATGCTACTCCAAGCAACTCAACGATCTATATGTTGCAAAAAAAAAAAAACAAAAATACAACTGAATTCGATTAGTTCAAGCCTTGCATATGCCTTTGTTTTGTGGTTGCCACCATGTCAGTTCTATGTTAATCCAACTCAATCCTGAATCAATTCAGGAACACTTTGGCTCTTTGCTACCATATAAAAATAGATAGCAACTTATAGCTCTCAATAGACGAAAGTAGTTTTTTTCTATGGTTCTTTCTCTTAGTTAAATTAATGAACGACGTTACAGACTCTACAGCTTTATTACATGAGATAAACTTCAATGCTTCTAATCGTTCTTCTAAAAACCTCACTTTCGTCGAAGTTCGTTGATGCAAATACAAATATCGGCTATACAATCCATTTATCAGTGTCAAACTAACTAAATACTAACAAATCAATTCTCCTTAATAGCCACGTTGTACTTAACTTAAAATTAATTTTTAATGCTTCATTCGATTCGTTACCGAGTATATTGTCTCTCTCTTGTTATCGCTTGTTAAACTATTTGCGTTCGTCTAATGGTACAGTTCTAGCTTAGGTGGCTTCGAATGTGTCTGGTTTAGACATCTATTTGAATTTTGTTTTTTCTTTCTACGGATTTTGTTCTTAAATTTTCTTTTTCTTACTTATATATTATAAATGCCCAGAACACAGAAAGAGTCTGCTCTTACCCAAATCAATTTCATTGCAGCTCTCAATTTTCTACAAATAAGTAAATGTATATATTTTATAAACACTAAAATATTCGAGACCGAATCGTTATAATTTGAAACTTCAGAATCCATTGACTTATTTATATATGTATATTATTTCTTAATATCTTATTCAGCTTAGAATATAATCCTGGTAAAAAAATTGATCGATCGGTACTAGTTGCCAAAGTCAACTAAATGCCAGACTCCAATTTTTTGAGTTCTCTCCATTGTTGAATGCGAATTTAAATTTTACATATATTCAAACAACAGTACCAGCAATGGAAGAGTAGACTATAACCCAAACAATCAAATCAAAAGTGCATTTAATGCTTAGATCTGCTAAACTCCATCCTATATTCTTTAATTATTTAAGAAAGTGATCGTAAGGGAGAAGTTTATATTAAACTCTGGGAAAATGCAAGAATCCCTAAGCTATACTTTTGAGAGTTTGAAGCTATTAGAACAAACTACATCTTATAGAGAGTGTCAAAAATTATTCAATAGAAGTATTTTTTTCTGTATGTGAACGAAATAAACAAATTTATGGATAATTGACTTTGCCAACGGAACGAAACTGCTGTTTAACAAAAAATTAACACAGAAGCCTTTGATGCTTTGAAAGTATTTTTTTCATTTGAGAGAACACGTATGAGGAGAACATTGTAATGGAAATCCTTCTCACATTTAAATCTCTTAAATCTCTCACTCTCTCTCCCTTTCTCAGTGATTCTAATCGATCTAAAGCAAATGAAAATGCGTATTCAGTCTACTTACTCTTACTCTCCTCTCTAGCTAATATAAAACAAAACAGAAACGATTTAGATTTTGTGTTACACTTGTAAATAGTAAAGACATATGCAATACATTAACAAATTACAAACGAATAATGGATATACTCAGAATATATTACACACTACTTGATCTTTTAAAATTCCCTGTTAAAAACAATAAATAAGCTTTTATCAATCCAATGGCGCACTTAAACTAGATCGTTTGATCAAACGAGTTCGTTAAAGTTTAGAAGTTTTGTTCGCTTTTTCAGTTGTTTTTTCTTTAAGAATATAAGAATTATATTGACAATTGAAAGACGAATGGGAAAGATCGCGGCATGGTCACCATTAATGTATATGTATATGGTATAGAACTATCTTATACTTTTTACTTATGCAATAGCTTTTTATTTATTATTTATCTTTTTAATTAGCTGTTCGCTAAAAGAACTGATTTTTGTTTGTGATTATCTTTTACGAATGTTTCAATCAGTTAATTGTTACACATGCTACGTATATGTTAATGAAATTATATTAATATTTAACGTTATGTTTTTAAATGTTTAAATGGGTGTGAAACTCATTAAATGCCACCAGATAAATATACTGAACGATTACCGTTAATTGATTTAGGTAAGTGATGTTTGTCCATTTCGAAACATAATAACCCTAAATGCCATTAATTTATACGCGATAAACGGATTTATTATATATATTAGGACGTTAAATAAATTTCTGCTGATTTTTTCTTTATTCTATAAAATAAAGAAATAAAAAATTTCGCATGAAATATTTTATTCAAAGTATTGTCTATTTGTAGCTTATCTTTTAAGTAGAATATAAATTCCGGAAAATTCTTTTTTGGTAAATCAAACACGTCACGCTTATTGTTCGGCTTAAATTCTTGGCGCAATTTTAAATCCTTAAGCAAAATAATAAAAAAAAGACAGAGAAATGGCCGCTCCTAGGACCTGGACATGTTAGGGCATTATATATTCCCTAAAGCAGTTTTGATTTTATTTATTTGACTTTAAAATTAGGGAAACTCAGAAATGAAGACAAGCTTATATACCAACGTAAATGTAAAAAAAAAAGAAATAACTTATGACAACTGAATAAATACAAATTTTACATGAAGATGTGAAAAAGCAATAAGAGCAACTGAGCTAGCTATTAAGAAATTAAAAATTATTACATAATAATAATGATAATTTTCATAAAAACTTCTATAAATTACTTAAGAAGGGGAAATTTTTCACATGTTTGGTAACGTGCCCAATGCGCAATGTAAACAAAATGTTTTTATAGATGCATAATAAAGTGAAAGATTAAAATTTTTCAATAAGTTTTAGAGACAAATCATGTGAAGTAACAAATGTTTTAAGAGAGAAATCGTTGTAGCAGCCTTAAAAAACCATCTTTCTCGCGGATATATGTTCTTTTGGAACGGAAGGAAATGCAATAGGAAGAATATAAAGAAAGAAAGGAAAGCCAATAGGAATAATATTCGAAGCTATTATTAAGTATATATTTCAATATTTAAAATAAAATTATTTTTGAAATTTATTTAAAAATGACAACCTCGGGGTCGTTCTTCTGATTCAACTTTAATTTAAATGGCTCTATCATTCAAGACGCACCTGGTGCTAGAAATAGAAAAATAGAAAAGCTCATTTAATCTACATCTCTGTGGATAGGGAAATTTGTAGAATTCGATAAAATGGCAAAAAATACATAATCACATAGCCGAACTCGTAATTAATATCTCAACACTTTCATCGCACATAATCAATTTTTTAGGAGAAGCACTAATCTCTTACGAATCACTCTTGCCCTAACGTCTAATCTACTCAATGGCCGACTCGATCAAGCGACAAAGATATTCTTGTTTGGATAAACATGAACACATTCTAAAGACATTTGACAGTGCATTAGAGAACTTATACATCATTAGATAAGAAATTAGACAATAACTACCTAGCGGGGCTTCATTTGACTTATGCGGTCTTTTCACAACCTTCGGGGAACAGTTCGAAATTTAACAACAAAAAAATTGTCTTTCAGATAATAACACTACTTCCCCATATTATAAAACGTTCAAAGCATTTATTAAGTCAATAAAACGAATTTCTTTCTGAAAAATGTACAGTTGTTTCTCACCTTAAAACTCCCTTATTTGATATTGTCTGTCTTGTCTCCATGACTTTACGGTAGCGGTTAACAGCATTTATCGCTTTTCACATGAAACGTTGGTATACATTATAGCCATATTTAAAGGCAATGAAAGCCAAAGTTTATAAGTTAATTAAAAAAAATATTTCATCCATTTCTATCTGATATTTTCAGGACGTGGTGCGCGCGGTAACTACTGTTACCTGAGAACATGGAATTTCAAACAACAAGAACAACAGCCGCTCCTATCAAATAAATGTTTTACAACAACACTGTGTCGAGCAAACAATTCATGGCTTTTTCCCGATTTATAGCCCCCAAAGACTATTTGCTTAGCACAAAAAAGGGGACGATTGGGTACCATATGAGTTAAGAGTGAAAACTTTAATCATCCGAATTTCCACCTGAAAATTACTGCTGAAATTACTTTCTGAAAACTGCGAAAAAATTACGGTGCAAGTTGATTGAAACTGCACAAACCGTAGCAAAGCCAAAATTACGTAAAAAATACGTAAAGTAATGATTTGTAGTTTATGGTTTAGAGTAAACATATAAGAAGAATATATTTGAGTTTTGTCGAAAGAAACGCCGTTAACTTTTTCCTCTACCTATTAAATACGAACTTTTAATGAAGACTTTTCTGGACGTTGCAAAACGGATGCAAAAAGCAAAAAATGCAATAATTCAGTAATTCTCTTAAAGTATTTTTTAACTTCACCGATTTAAAATTATTTTTTTTTTTTTTTGAATATTTGCGCTTTCATGATTTTACATTTTTTCCTATATAATTTTATACATCAATTTACAATTTCCAAATAACTGCGTATACATACGTTTAGGCATTTTACACTTTGAATAAATAAATAAACAAACAAATAAATAAAAACAAAAATAATTATAATGTTATAAAGTCAATAGCCTCAATGCAGCTTCAGCTATGCAGATAAACTATTGATTGCAACATTAGTTTTGATAAACATCGCATTATTCATTACAGGTTTGCATGAGCTTAACAAGTCCGTGTATATTAAAATGGTTGTTTTTTTTGTAACATTTTTAATTATATTCTATAAGAGTTTATTAACTTTGCGCCCTCATTTACAATAAAGTGCGAACAAAATTTAGTTCTTCTTTTTATTTTTATTATTTTATTATGTATAAGTGTAAGAGTGTAATAGATGCCCCATGATCTCCTAATTGATATGGAATTTTATCAAATTAATATCATGATTCTTCCTCAGTAAGTATGAAATTGTGCGAGTTAACATTATTGTATATATATTTAAGCGTTTTCGTTGGAAGGAATCTACACGTCGATCCAGGCATTTTTATTTGCTTACCATGAAAATTTCTTCACTAATTGGAATGAAAAAATGAAATTAAAGGAAAACATGAAATGGACGCTAACGTAATATATTAATAATTTGCCAGCTTGAACGTCTAAAGTTTATATTGTTTAATGTACAAAAAATGTATTTTCACTTCTTCGCATAGTTGTTCAGATGCCTTGACCGTCTACGATACTTTATTAGCTTTATAATCATATAAGGTTAAAAGATGTTAGCATTTTTATGATGGATATAAATTAAAACACCGACTACTGCAGCATATGATGCAAATTTGTTAGCATCACTTCGCTTAAAATAAAAAGATAGAGAGAGAGAGGTAGAGAGAAGATCTCCCATAAGCTCTTCAAACTAAAATCAGATGAAGAGATGTAAAGAAAAGCATAAAAAACTCGAAAAAAAAATTTTAAAATTTTTTCATGCACTACGCAATCATACATCAAAATAAGCTGCAGTCTTTATGAAAAATATGACATTCGTACCCCAAGTTTTTGTTTTTTGATTTTGAGCATAGTAAGCTTAATATTAATTTCTCTTATAATGTGTATCTGCACACACATAAACTCAAAACATTTGCATTAAGTAAATTGTTTTGATTTATTGTCGTCGTTGTAGATGTTATTGTAGATGTTGTATGCAGTTTATGTGTACAAAATTACTTTCATTGTTTTTCTCTGATTATTACAATTTCAGTGAATTCATAAAATTTGCTGCGCGCTATTATCGCAGCTACTTGTTGCTTTTTTAATGTACGAGTCGTTATTTTAATGTTAGTTCGTAAACATAAATGTAAAGAGTAACTTTGAAAGCCGTACTAACTTTAAGGCGAATCTCAGGCACCCATCAGCTGCTATTGATTTATTTTATCTTGCGTTCCTTTCAATGTAATATACAACAACAAAAAGTGACGACTATTTATTATTTCACTTAATTACTATCTTTCAAATAGTAGAGAGAACATAATCTTACTGCGAACTTGTCCACGTTAATGTTAGTGGATTACGCTTTATGAAGAATTATTCGCATTTTGCAAAAAGAATATCTTACTAATTTACGTTACGGTTACGTTACGTTACTTTTATGTTTACGTTACGTTACGCTTCCGTTACGTTACGTTTACGCTATGTTTACGTTTACGTTTACGAGCATTCCTGTCGTAACTGTAAATTGATCAAAATGCCATATATATTTTAGAGAAGGCAAAGATTATTTCTTAGGATTTTCAAAAATTCGAGCTGTCAAAACAGAAGTTACGATTGTTTGTTATTTCAACTTGCAATGGTGTGAAATTCAGACGAAAATTCTTATCAAACATGTGGAAGCATTTCAAGAATTCGCAATCCTCTACGATGTGTTGCTAAAACATTTACGAAAATGCTTTAAGTGCTTTAATATTCCCCCATGCTTACCAAATATTGCTCTTTCTCTTTCCTATTCACTTCGATCGATGCAAATTAAGTTGATGGCCACTTTGGTTCTTCAGCAGACATTAAGCAGTAGCTTCATTGTGTGTGTGTGTGGACACTTTATCTAAAAGGACGGCATTCACGTAGAAAAAATGTATGCCCAATAATATATTCTCTTGCTCATTTAGGAACGAAGTACTCTTTTAAAAAACGGCAAAACCATACGTATTAATTCAAATTTACGAGATAATTGAACTTACTTTTTACCAGAAATTTTTTTTTTTTATAATATTAATTTACAATCTATTCAAAACGATTATAAATAAACGTTATGACATGGTAAGGAAAGTAATGTAATAGAGAGTATTGTACGCAATGAGAATAACCTAACAATACGGATAAGATATATAAATTAATTTCTACTCTGTGTGATAACATTTATGAAACGTATTAAATTTGTTCTCATATTCTAACATAAATGTTCTTCTCTCGAATAAAACCTTTTGTATTACGAAAATCGATTCTCGAAAATCAGAGAAATTGAAACTATATGTGAAGGTAAGTTAAGCCATTAAGTTTAAGTCTGATTAAGAAAGACTTTACTGTATAAGGCAGCGCTATGTTTATCGCATGCCATCATAAAGGTGGTGAGCGCGAAACTTTAATAAACGGCGACTGATCGTTTTAAGTAAAAAAAAAAAAAAAAAAAAACATGAAAAAGACACGAAAGAGAAGAATATGTTTTCTTTTCATTTGATTTTGATTTTACAACTTCGTAATGCTCGTGCTTTGTGTGCTTAGAATATTATTGTCATAATAATATGGATTGCGCCTTCTTGAGGAAGAAAAACAAAAATGAAAAAACAAACAAAAAAATTCAGTCATAATAAAAACCTATAAAGTGTACCAAAGTTTTGATAATCACAAGCAGTTCATAACGAGAAGGGACACCTTCTACTCTGTGTACTGAACACCGAGAAGTGACGCAAAAGTGAATACGAAAATTAAAAATCGAGATAAAAGAAAGAAACGCGAATAAAACAAAATTTAAAAAAAAAATTGTTTAAGCTAAAAATTTATAAAATTGATCAAATCTAAAATAAATAAATAAAATAATATTTCAAGTGGATCGCGCAAAGAAAACTTGAAGATTTTTTATTTGTTGTAGAAAAAACAAAATAACTTGAAAATTTTAAATAAAATATAAGTGAGTTTTATAAATATATCTATCATATACGAGCCTCGCTTTTTCGACAGTTTGTTCGCTTTTCACAAGTGATTTGGTTTTCATATTTATAATAACGAAATACTAAATAACATAAAAAGTATGTGCGTGAAAATGTTTTCAATTATTTATCGTATTTTTTGTAAGGTTTTTTTTATAATTTTTTTTATATATTTTTTTCTCCTTACAATGCTTGACAATCGTCATAATTCATATTATTTAATATTCAAAAACTTTTATGTCAACTAGAGTAGAATGAATGCAAGTACACTACGATTACAATTTCATTTATAACGTTTACAAATATGAACCGTAAAACCTCGTACTAATACACGCACACATATAATTCATTAGTGTAAAATTTTAGATGTGTGTTAGATGTGTTGGAATTTCAAAATAATTTTGAAATCAAATTTGTTACTAATTTAAGAATACAAATTAAATTTATAAATATAAGTGATCCGCCCGGTTAGATACAAGCCACCAATATACAAAATGTTGGAAAAATATTAAAAAGAAAAATAACAAAAGATCATCGCCTCTAATGCAACTTCGAAACTAGCGAAGTCATTGAGAATCGATGGAGCTACGCGCACGCACACACACATAATTAAGAAAGAAATTTTTGCTATTTTCGTATACAGTTTCTTATAATGCTAAGCATCGAAGAATCGGCCACAGTGGAACATAAGTTTTTCCGATATTTTTTTCGTTTTCCGAATATCCCTTTTGTATAATTTATGAACTGAAGGGGAATTGGAATTAATATTACAAAGTAATTTACATAATCGTTTTTTGCCGGCTGTTCTGCTATATCCGATCCAGTGTACTGCTGTTCTGCTCGTTTGTGTGTATGTAATTTCAAACAAACTCAATGAATTTACATTATAAAGTTAAACGGAGTTAAAGTAAATAAAAAAGTTACATAAAAATAGGAATGAAAATGTTGTTAATTCATGTTTAAACGAGTTAATTTTAAAATTCATTTCGATTTCATAAATTGTTATATATGACAGCGTGTATTACAACACACACAACTACTATTATATATATATGTCCATAGAACAGATTGTGATTAAATTTTGATGAATTTCAGTAACAGATATATTAATATTGATTACGTTGTGATATTGCAATAAATAACATGTCACGTGTGCATGTTTGTAGGCATACGTGCTCGAAGGAATTTTTCTGTAATAAGACAAGTAGGAAATTATATTTAGCTTGATTCGAATCTGTTTACACTTGCAGTCTCTCTCTCTCTCTCTCTCTCTCTCTCTCTCTCTCTCTGTCTTTCTCTCTATTGTTCAAAGTTACAATAAAAGAAGATAGACGGGATGAATCCGAAATGATCTCCCAAAATAATAGGTTTCAATTTTGCTCCAGTCTAAGCATTCATCAATTTTTTCATGCAACTTTCCGCTCACGCCCTTCTTCCGCTTAAACTTTTCCTCTATTTCTTTGTCTCGCTATCTTAAAATTGAACGTGAAATCTATAAACTTTGGTTGCCTACCTCCGTTGAGCTCCACGGACAGCCACTCGTTTAAAAACTATTACATTCTAGTTAAAATTGTTAAGAAGTTCTATGAGGTCTATGCGAGGGAAAGCTTAAAGAATTTAACGTAAAAATGAGGGGCGCTCTTGAAGGCATACGTACGTAAATGAAGTTCTAAATTTATTTAAAACGTGTGTGCTGTTATTTCAATGAAAGATGTGTATGTCTGTGGGTACTTTATTTCCGAATTAAATTTTGGATTGTTTCCCTAATCAATCTCTTGGAATTATCAATAGTTTTATATCATTCTTATCTTATAGGATCTTCAAGATCATTTCCAAAATATAAAAATGGCAGCAAACTGATAAACGGTTAAGCAAATACTTAGAGAGGAACAAACGCAACACTTTACCCAGCGTAACTGAAAGAATAACAAATTTGTCAGACTATCTGTTCTATAGATAATAATAAAAAATAAATAATTCTTTTAATATGAATTTCTTTATTTAAAAAAATAATAAACGATTACATGTAAAATTTTTTGTTTAAAGCAATAATGAATAAACTTTTGTTTAAATTTATAGTGAAACGTAATGTTCAGGAAAATTACAATGTAATCAATATGTACAAAATAAATACAAGTTAAAATATCCGGCAAAAACAACACGAATTAAAATTTTTTCGATATAAAAATAGTTAACAAGGATTTGATTAGTTTTGCACATTCTCTGCACCAGCGCATGGAAATATTCCAGTTTTATGCCTGATTGTGTTTGTCTGCTGGTTTCTTAGTCTGGACGTTATTTCTTTAACCTTTAATTGAGATCAGAAATTAAAAAATTTGGATTTTCACATATTACCTTTTCGTTGCAATTCTTACTAATTTTATAATTTACTAAACCAACTAACCCGTTCAAACATAACAAAAATGATGATTTACAAAAGGATGGCTTTGGTTTGCCAAAACACACTTCTTTCTTGTTTGCTTTTATGACTAATTCGAATAGTAAATATTTCGTTAAACTGTTAAGAAGCAACAACAACAATGAACATATATTAAAGTATATCTAACAAATTATTTTGAAAATAACTTATAAGAGCGAATAATAAATAATAACAATAATAATGACATGTTAGTGAAAATATTCGTAGACAAAGAATTGTAAATGAAATGAGAAATGTGACCTTCACTGGCAGGTACTTCAGCTTTGAGGCATCCAATAGAAATTAGAGATATTTTTGTTTATGTAAGATCTTCATGAGTCTGCCCATAGTTGCCCTTCTCTTTCTAGGCGCTGATAAAAAGGCATAAAGTTTAGCAAACACAAGTTTAAGACAAGTAAAGTGAATGTAGTCCGACCATTAAATATCTTCTCCATATACTTTTGCAGGAAACTACTAAAAGCTATTAACACATTATGGTGTTGTCCAAAAAAAAAATAGGCCTATGTGATCCAAATTTGATGCAGTTCACTTTTATGTCACATTTATTACTATTAGGGATTCATTTTCATCATAAAATATTGAAAATTCGAACTTTTTATCATATAGAAGCTCACTTGTCGTAAGAAAGGTTACAAGAGAAGCGGTTCAAAAAATGGTCCCATTCTATCCAAATGTTTCACGTTCCTTTTATATACAAAGTTTCCATCGATTTTTATTATATAAAGGTTGTTTTTATATAAGGCGTTATAGGGGGCGTGGCCCTAAAAATATTCGATCGAATCTACAGAGCTTCCTTCACTTTTTCAAAAGAATTTACGTGTTTCTATATGTATGTGTGTGTATTATATATTATTCTACCTATTAATCTTAATCTTTACACCGCACACCGTTATCTTTTCGTTGTATTATTTTATTCAGATATGTTACGTTGATGTTAGATTTGGTAAATATTGGAACGCCTGTTATGCTTTGAAAATGTTACTCGCAATATTAGCAATCGTTGATGCATAACATTTATTCGTCACTGATCCTATTCATCAAACAACTTAAAATGTTATAGTCGGACAGATCGAACGTTAAGTATCATATAACACTTTGCGCATTTATTTTGTACATGAATATACTGTTTACCTTTCAAAGATTTGTATCGAGATAAATCATTTTTATATAACACCATTCTCCAATATGTTTACATATGCGGAGGCGTCATAATAAGGATCGATCTTCTACAGCGTTTGTCTTTGGGGCAAAACATGTCAATGTAGAAAATTTCATCACATTATCTCGAAGATTACAGACTGTACATTGATATTAGAAATCCATGCGCGGATATCAGATAAACGGGTAGACAGACATGCTTAGATCGACCCCAAAACTAAAGGCAGAGGATACGATTTTATTCATTTTCAACACGCTAAGGCTATGTTATACAGATTCTTTGGAAGGAAACAAAAATATAATGTCGAAGAATGGAAGTATATTCATTTTGTCAATTGGTTTGCAACAGGCAGCAGGAAGCTTTATCGACCTCCGTAAAATATATATATATATATATATATTTAGGATCGATTTAAGCACGACCTAAAGCAGATGTCTGCGGTAAGCATTCGTCTCGCCACCAAAACGAATATATCGATTTCAAATTTAGCAGAAACATTGGAAGTTTTTGTACTCGAAACCGGGCCAAACTGGTCAAAGGAAACGGCTACAACGTGAGATGAATATCGCCTTTGCCTTATGGTTTTTTTTTGCTCATCACTCGTCAACCGATCTCAGCCGAGTGTAGTTTTCTTGCTATTTTTTAATTTTTTTATTTAAAATACTATTTTTCGTTTCTTACAAATAATTTAAAAAAGCCTGTATATGTTGAATAGAAGTGTACATGGTTCTTCTTCTATAAGGCACTTATGCAATCGTTGATATAGATACAGTTAACTACTTAAACGGTATTAAAGTAAGACATGGCCAAAGTGTGCGATACAACATTTTTGTATTTTTCTTTTTATTGTCTTTTCAGTTTATTATCAACGTGGGACTATTAAAAACGCACATTAATAGGTTTCATTGTTATTAATTTATTAAAACATATTAACAACTACTGTTAATTACGGTCAGGTCTGTGTGAACAGTTTTTGATAAAAACTTATGTACGTAAATTCCTTAGCACTTGAAGAACAATATACAGAGAATTCGTCGTCATATGTTCATTGAACAAAAAATGCATTTTTTCAATAAATAAATGAAACGAAGCAACTAAAACTATCGAAAGCTCGGATCATATATATAGGTTTTTACCTCCTCTTTTGTTTATTTCTAGGAGTGATCGTTCCGTAGCGGCTACTGCGAACAACGTCAAGTGTATATATTCTTGATCACTACCAAATTTCCTTCTCAACAGAAATGTTTAATTTTTACATGGAAGCAGATGTCTGTAACATTGTCAAATTGACGCGTTAGGCATTAGAGAGCTTATACTCTACAGGTAGATGTTCCGTTCGACAAAACAATGTCGGACGTAATTAGTCCCTTGCTTTCCTTTACGCTCTATATGATGGATGTGATTTAAACAAATTTCTCAAAAGCATTTTATAAAGTAAATCGCGAACTTTCAATCTATAAACTTCGTCAAATAGGCTTTCCCGAGAAGTTGTTCTTGTTGTGTTTTTCCAATGAGCTTACTAGTCGAACACAAATAGTGTTATTTAGCTCCATTTTCTCCCGGGGGAATCTTATCTCACCAAGTGTTCGTCAAGAGAGTCATCTAAAGCCCAAGTTACTTATTGATGGTCCTCCCCCTTGTATCAGTTTATATCTTCGTTCACTTCATGTTTGACATTGATTGGCATAAATCTGATTCATCTTGTTTAAATGATTAATGTTCTATCAATAAAAAGTCATTCAATTTGAACAAACTCAAGAAATTGACCTTCTCGTGGGTTTGTTCGCGCTAACCACTACTTATTCAATTAACAATTATGTGCTGAATGATGTGTGTAGTTTTGGAGATTTTCGGCGCGTCGTTTGATTCCAGGTTCAATTTCAGCTTTCATATTGAGTATTCTCTCCTTGTTCAGAATACTAAATCTGCTTTAGATTAAGAGACAAGCAAAACCACCCGTATATCGGACAACGCCTTTATATTGCCTTTGTTCATTAAAATTTTGTCACGTTCTGTTGTTGTTTAGGCACAATATTATTAATATCACTTCGACGAATTAAAGTCGTTTTAGAGAAATTTTCTTCTTTTTTGCTTCACGCAAAACTTGGAATCCTGGGATCTTGGAATCTCATTAGAATCCTCGTGCCATATAAAAATTGACTTAACTTTTTACTGTTACCATCATTGCCTAAGAGACAGAAAATGTTTGGTGTGGTTTTTATGATAAAACTCTCTGATTCGTGATTGGATTTCCTTTTCCCACTTAATAAAGTTTTTCAATCTTAATCTCCATAGACGGCCCACACAGCACTGTATTCGCATAAAACTATCTAATTTTCGCACTAATTATCTGCTGTTTAATCCACCCCGTTTCCTATTAAATAAAAAATATTAAAATAAAAATAAAGTCTTAATGTAATTGAATTGTTTGTGAACTGGAAACTTTAGTACATAAGAATAAATAAATATAGAAGAATAATAAATAAAGAAGAATGTAAAGAATATAAATATATTGTGTTAAGTTTCAGGGAAAGCAATTGTAGTACCAAAATGGCATATTTGCGATTTTAATTATAAGCCTACACTATCAGACTTATCGAGTAGAAGCGAACGATTATTTAATATACAAATAAAAAGAATAAAAGATGGAAGATGTATAAGAGAAGACAAGAAGGAAGGAACTATTGATAGTAAATACTACATTTAATATACAGCAGAGATAGCCGTGATAAATATGTATGTAGGCGAGTATATGCACATAAACAGAAATACATATACGACATAAAAGACATGAATTTTAATTAAATATGTCGCTAAAGAGAAAATATTTCTTGAGAGTATTCGTTTGTCAGTGATTTGACTTCATGTCGATCAACATTATACCTTAATAAAAGTGCTTAAGAGAAATAACACCTATTTGTGTACATCACAAAATTTGACATTATTTTTATTATTAGTCAGTCAGCTCACACTATATTAGCGATGAAAATTATTTGTCTAAACTATATAGAATAAGAACAAACCGCAGACGTTTATGAGATTTTTTTTCTTTGATTTATAGTTTTTTATATAATTCTTTTATATTTGTGTATATGATCGCTAAACTGTTAACATTAAGAAACACATCAGCTTCATGAAAATTTGTTAGAATTTCCACTTCATTAAGAAAACAACCTAAATAAACAATGTTTTCCTTACATCGATAAAACAAGGAAGTAATTAAATAAGTTCTCTCCACCGATGATCACTCTGTCTTCCTCGATTTTAATTGAATACTATTCGATATTACAAAAATCGCACTTTCCATACAAAATAAGTCTCTGCAATAAAAACATTTGAAGTCCTGTTGCTTTATAGGAAACCGCTCAGCTTCCAGTGTATGCGAGATATGTTTCTAATATTTTATATCACCCATACGCTAGAATAATTTGCATACATAGATTACGAATACTAACACCCTTCGGACCGTCTTAAATGAATCATTCTTGACTAATAATTTTGAACACATTGGAATGCAAGATCACACATAAGTATTATGCAAGAAAGTCATAGCTGTCATAGAAGTCTTATTTACTCATTGACTAAAATAAAATATAAATTACATTTGCTTTTGATGAATTATGGATTACTTGGATTACCATGAATTTTCTACCTTGATTGAAAGAAATTAAATTTTATTATTTTGTAGTATGTTTTCTAAAAAAAAAAACAAAAGCTTTAACTAATTCTGTGCGTAACAATAAATAATTAATAAGCAGAAATGAAAATATTAAAATATAAAGGAAAAGAAATCATCGGTTTGAACAGATTCATTTGACACCACCTTGGCTGACATATTTCTGCAAGAGTGAGTGTCAGTCAGTTTTTATACACCGCGCCACTTTTAGTGTGAGTTACATAAAGTTTGTACGAGTGTGTGTAACACATAAAAAGGCTTAAATTGAACTTACCTTCTATTTTACTAATCGATTCAGAGTCATTTCCTGAATCAGAATCATTTCCTGAATCGCTTTAACGCTTTTGAAAATGGATTCAATTGAACCATTTTCACGACCACTCCACGTATAGCTCCCGATTTAAAAAAAAAACCTTTATATGATAAAAATGCAATTTCTAATATTCTTCGACAAAAATCGCTGGAAACTATGGTATGTAAAATAAATGTGAAAAATTTGGATTGGATGTGAGATCATTTTTTGTATTACATACTATATAGTTATGCTTACAAGAAGCAAGCTTTTATGTGATACAAAATTTAACTTTTAATATTTCATCTATTTTTTGGACCACATCTCATATAAGAGTTCTAATGAAAAGTCTGATCTGTAATATTTCATGGTGAAAATTGGACCGTCTTAGTAATTGGATCAACCACATAGATTCTTATTTTGGACTCCATCGCATAGAAGGATTTTCTTGAAAAGTGGGTCTAAGTTGGACAACAAAATCTAGTTTTTAGTACCTTATGACAGAAATAGTTGAAAAAAAAGATCTTTAAAAGAAAAACAAAATTTGCTAAATTTAGACCACGTCCTTTCTCGTACGGGCACCTAAGAATAGCATACCTTAACATAAAAACAAATTATAATTTTCAAATTTTACCATGAAAATAAATGAAAAATTGTTTTACACGAATGGAATAGGATTTATATTTATTTTTGTATTTGGGTTATATGTAGAATATACGATTATTTATGTAAATATTATAAACATATAACTCAACTAATACATATAAGAACAACATACTGATACAGGACTCTTTCATAAATAAATGCCTTTACTACTTCCGCCTATAAGCAATTTTTAAGCCTATTTTGAAAAAAAAAAATGTGGAACGTGTTAGTATTAAGTCCATTATCTTGATAATGTAGATACAGCCTATTAAAAAGTATGCTAAGTAAAGAGTAGAAAAGAATTGATCCAAACCGTAAATAATTTTTTTTTTAACTTTCTTGTCTAAATTTTGATTTTTTTTAATTCCTTTCAAATTGTCAACAAAAAAGTGATAATTACATAAAAATGATAAAAAAAGAAAATGTAAAAACATTATAGTCCGATATAGCCGAACATTAAATACCTTACACCACTTTTGTTAAAGCGATTCTTCATTTATTTATCAAAAACTATACCTTGTTTCCTTATTAAGGAATGCTTTCCGTGGGAAGACAGAATATTTAATTTTTCTCTCAAAGATCTTCTTCTTCACTTATTTTTATGATATAGTACTAAAAATTAGATTTTGTTTGGGTGTAAAAGCTTACTTTTTAGGAGAACCCTTATCTGTGTTAGAATCCACAAAATAGCCCTACCTGATCCACGTTTAATGCAGTTAATTTTTATGTCAAGTTACTACACTTCTACTATATGCATATGGAATGTTAACGATTGAACACGCGAACAGACGAATAGAGAGACTTAAATGGAATCGATCTATTATTCAGAATATGATGCTGAATCGATCGGTTAAAAGGTATGTTAAAGCTTGCTTCTCTTACGTACACACAACTTACAATACCCTGTTCCACAAGTAGTGTAGAGAATAAAAAGAAAACAAAATTCTATATGTGTCCAGCATTGATCGAATTCTGGTTATACTGACGCAGCGATTTTTTATCCCATTCGCAGCCTATATTATTCAATCCTTACGGCTCCAACTTGAAGTTATTTAGTTCATTTTAGGGATTCAAAGCCAAATTTAGGTTTTACACACTTCTAAGAAATTCTTTCTTCGAATCTCTACGATTGCCTTGTGCACACTGACTAACAATTTCAGTTCAATATTATTGCATACGCGGTGCGGAATTCGTTTCGAATAGGTTAAAGAACATAGCTACTACTGCTGCTATTCTTTTTAAATGTTTCATTACTGTTATTATATCTGCTATCAATTCAATCTGAATGTTAATAAAAATCTTTTTTTTTTAATGAAATTGAATGAAATTTATATTGAAGTTATTTGTGAGAAGTAATAAAGAGGCGTCGAAAACGAGGTTCCTTTTTGTGGCCATTGTGATACGTCCATAGGAAGAGGACGATTAAGATCTATTACAATCATTTTGAATTACTACATTTCAGATTCATACGCCTCCTTCATACGCCTTCACCCTGTCCAATTATGCTCTCTACGGAATTAATAAAAGTATCTATAAAATCCGAATATTGGTCCACGTACACGGTTTACGAAAACTAGTAGAAGTCAAAAACCATTTAAAAAAATGAAATGTTCTATAATCTCAACAAAATTGAATTTTTGTAAGGATACGTGCGCATACGCATATATTTACACAAACGAATAAACACGAAAGTGTTAATTTTAAGTGACAATTGCTTTTTAATAATGAAAAAACTATTCTCCACCTTGTTTATGGTCGTAATGTCGTGAATTATTGATTATAGTAATGGGATTCGTTTTTTATATATGAACTGTAGGAAACTCAATAACATGTATGCATGTGCACATGTGTAAACACACAATTCACGTTGAAAGTGATGTGCTATACACAAACGTACATACTTCGCAGAATATCACACAGTAAATAAATTTTTTATGCGAATTAAACTCTAAAGTTATTCGCTCTTGAAGCAAAAAAAATTTTATTTAACATTGGATTGCATCGTTTTATGTAAACATATGTGATTGTATATGAATGTATACCTGTATTTGTATCACGTTAAATAAATATTTATGAGATATTCGGTTTTCTTCAACATACAACGTTTGACTTATTATAATTGAATTCATATTCAATTCATGCATAACAAGGCGAGTTTTCAGGCAATTACCAAAATTTTGCTAATTTGAAAACCTTACAAAATGATTCACGTGATACGTTAACAACTTATATTTACCCTTAATAAGTTATAAGAATAAAAAAATAAAATAAAACTTGATTCACAAAAAAGGCTTGGCAAGAAAAGTACAGATTTCCGAACTAAGAAACGGCCTTTCTCTCAAAAAAAAAAGAAGAAAAAAAAAAAAAAAACAAATAGAGAAGAATCAAAAGCAATTGTTGTGTAATTGTTGTGTTATGAAAATCAAACTCGTCCTTCGTTCCTTTCATCTTACATTTGGCCGTAAGAGTACTTTAGAAATTTAGTTGTATATATTGTATGTACTCCTACCACTTTTATCTTAAAGAAAAGGTTAAAGCCAAATTAATTGGAACAGACAGGCGTGATAGGTTTTCTCTATTTTTATGGAAAACCGGGGAAATTTTTATTGTGCAGATTATGATTAAAATCCATGGAAAGAAAGAGGTGATTTCGCGTTATTTCATATTGCAGGCGTGGCCTGTGAGCAATTTGGCCCATTTTCAACACCAACGGATCTAAAAGATTTTTTAATGTTTTTACCAAATTTCACCCAGATATCTTAATTTTTGTTATCGCAGACATTACATAGATAAACAGACAAACAAATGGGCAGACGGACGGATACATACGTCTAGGTGGATTCTGAATTTGATACTGATCGAGAATATATCCACCTTGTGAGGTTTTCGAACCTTCTTTCTGATATGTTACGAACGTTTTCATAAAGAAATTAAATTTTAATATTTTATTATGTCGAATGGGCGTGGTCGATCATTTCCAAATTTTTATAGGTCTATGCTTAAAAAGGCCTTGCTTTATGAGCAACAAGCAAAAAGGCCCAACTTTCTTTTTCCTTAAAAGCAGTGGTGAGTGGGCCGGTCGAGCCTCTGGGTGCAGAATCTTGCAACATTGCTGCCAAATTTGAAGCCGATATATCCATTTTTGCGAACAAGACGTTACAGAGATGGACAGACAGACATGCTTAAATCGACTTTAAATTTGATGTTGATCAAGAATATACATACATCACAAGGTTCTGCGAACCTTCCGTCTTGTAAATAAAATGCCAAAATAAATAGACTTCTATTCTTCGATGGTGGCCATAAAAATTATATTTATCTTGTGGTTGTATACTATTTTAACGCACATCTTCCTTTTTAAATCGTCAGCGTATCCATATGTCTAAATTTTAGAATAGTAATTGCTATAACTTCTAAGTTATTGATATCAATAATGGATTTGCAGGCGAAGGATTCTTTTTCTAACTTCATTTGGGCTTATCAAGAAAATGGTCATGAGAATTCTAACCGTAACGAACAAAGAGAACTGAATCGAGACAGAATCTTACACATTGACAATTATACTTTATAATGTCCCTGAACGATGTGTATAAAAAAAAGAAATAGAAACATGTACGCATTCGCAATTACAATTAATATATCAATGATGAATATCTGCAGCGCGCGCAGTCACGTATGTTTATCGAAAGCTTAATGAAGATAGCATAAATGCCAGTTAAATGAACTTAAAAGTTCATTTCAGATTCTAATCATATAATGGAAGTTGAAAGCAATTCAGGACTACTAGAATAACTGTACCTATCAGTTTAAAGATGATCTATATATGGGTGCGTGTATGCGTGCATTTGTTCATATAAAATGTACTAACGTTTAAAGGAATGTAAGCAATATATCAACCATAAAGTTTTCTAAAAATTATATGAAAAAGAATCTCAAGATAATAAAAATCGTTTTCCCTTTTCTTATCTCCTCTTATCCCCCTTAAATCTGTAAGTAAACTAGTCCTCTAGAAATGAGCGGAATACATGTAAATTCTTTATTAATTCTGGTTGTTTGGTTGTTGCTTTAATTTACATTTACATACAAATTTTCTACGTTATGTAAATCCGCATACACATGCACGAATTTACAGAGGCATTAAATCGTAAATATTATCACTACTAGATGAATATCAAAAACTACACAATCGCAAGTATTATTTAATGTTGATATATCTGTGGATATGTGTATTACATGTGTTTGCCTATATAAATTTTTATATCCACACATACTCGTAAAGTTAAATGTACATGTAGTCGCATTAGTTTCATATGTGTGCCGCTATGATAATATGAGTATTGTGTATGTCTGGTTGTGAATCTATGTTCTGTGTCTGACTGATAATTTGTAATTAAAACACGTACACAGAAAGCTATAGACGATCGAAACGAAAACGACGATTGTCGGTTTATTTGTGAGTTACGGTTTTAGCACACATTTATTGTTGACTTTTTACTGCTGCTGCTTTTGTATGCGCGACTAACACAACATCAGCAGCGACAACGAAGACGACCTTGATTTGCGGTTGTAACGTAAACTTTTTGTTGTTTCGTCGTTATTATTTTCATAAACAGCGTAAACTTTATTTACATACATCTACTTATTTGCCTTACTTCTGATATTCGAACGATTAATCAATCATTGGTTATAAAAAATAAAATGAGATAAGATAAATGAGAGAATTACTAGGATAAAATTTACGATATTCACTACAATAAACGAAAAAGATTCACTTACAAGCACGGCTTTGGAATACTCTAATGAAGCTGTATTATCTCCTTTATCAACGAAAGGTAGGCTGGTCGGGTATTCGAAATATTGAATCTCAAGAACTAATTCAATCAAGTTGCTGTCCATCACACCACCTCTCCGCTTATATACAAAACCGAAAATATCAACTAATGAGAAAAACAACTAAAAAAATTATACTCGGCTATGCCAACACCTTTATTTGAAAAACTAAATTTCGATACCCTGTAATACTAGGTAGTCGCGTGCAGTTTCTTTCTATTTTTATTAAATACGGTGGAAATGTTTATTATGTAGTTTCTGGGTGGTGAGCAGAACAATCAGAATGGAGAGATCTTTTCATAACACTATAGGGCGTATCAACGTAAGTGCAACTGGAGAGAGGGCCATGATTAAATCGAATCTAAATTTGACGCTGATCAAGAGTGTATATATATAGTTTGTGGGGTCTCTGAAGTCTTTTTCTGGGCATTACAAAGAAAATGACAATAAAATGTCCGGTTACTATAATATTTTTAAAAATTAAAAAATTTGAATAATTTCTGCATTTTTTTAAGCCTACAATATAACAGAAACTTTCAATTGAAGCAATGTAGAGCAAACCGTTTTTTTTTTATCATTCTCTTAAAATCATAAATTGCGAAAGAGCATTTCCTATCTGTTCAAGCAGAAATTTTACTAAATTTACCTTAATAGTTGTACTCCACTACTTCCTTATTAAAAAAAAAATAAGCCTTCTTTATCGATTCAAACAAATTGAATGTCAGCTTATGAATGACAAAATTGAACTCACGTGCTTCGTATATTTGTTTACGAATATAATTTATTCTTTTTTTGTTTGTCTTATTATGAATTAATTAATTTTTTTTTTTTTTTTTTTTTTTTGATGGGACTGTAGTGCGTACGAGTGTGCTTGAGTCGGGTATTGTTTGCTTCCATTATACAAAAAGAGATTTTGCTTTGTATCACAAACAAGTTGTGCTTCAAATAATGATATATTAAAAACTTGGTTATTTTCAAAGGTTAGCGCTGTCAGGTGCCTTTGATCTTTTTCTTTTTAATATTTTTTACACATATCTGATAAAGCAAATGATTCGTTTTTATTTATTCATTAAAAATGCGATTGCTCTGGAATATTAAGTAAAATGATTTTTTCTTTTCAAAATCAATTTTAATTAAATTCAAAAATGTCGACATCACTGACTGATAACTAAAGAACTTGTATTACTTAATAACATTCAAATTTTTTATTGCCGAATAGTATTATGACAGTAACAATACTTGTCCTCTTCTAGAGCAGGGAAAAAGATCAATAACATATTCCAAAAAGTTTCTTTCGACATTCACCCGGTTTTTTGTTTTATTATTTTAAATAACAAACAATAAATTTAACAAAAGAAAATTTAAATATGCGTACAATCCCGAGAATCCTCCCGTCCATTTAGCAAAGTGAGACCGTTTAATATTAAATACTTCCTACGAAACTCGCTGTTTTATTATAATTTGCTCAAGAGCAGCAAAGCACTGTAAGTTTAAAAAAAAATTTTTTTTTATTACCCTAATGGATGATTTCCTTCCAGAATATTTGGGAAAAATTCATTATCCGCAAGCGTACCAAAAATCCTAATTTTCTTTTCTAACACAGTTTCACCGCATCTACGAGCAAAGTTACGTTAGTTAAGCTTTAGTATTTACATGAAAATGACATAATTTCTTCGCTTGAAACTTGCGGACTTTGAACAATATATTTGTAATCTAAAATTGCTTATAAATTACAATGAGCGAACCGAAAATATATGCTGATGTTAATCACGAACTCGGCTATAGAATTATAAATTTTCTTGCCACCTTCTCTACCGCTTTGCAACATGCGAAGTGTAGAATGTATCTATAATTCGCTCTAACCTAACTTTTTTGAGAAAGAGTTCTCATGAATGAAGACCAGATTTTAGTCAGATTTCCATGAAAATCAAATAGGAAAATTGTATGTTTACTAAATTTATCTAAATAGATTCATTTTTAAAGAAGAATTTGATAAACAATATTCACTGTGTGTCTGAAGAATAATTCCGTTTTTTGCGGAAGGAATTACTATTTTGTGATATATCTGTAGGAATGAATTAATTTTTTTCCCTTTTAAATAAATATCAGAGAGTCAAAGGGTAAATATTGATGGTTGAACCAACTCTTTTTCCCGTTGTTCGAAATTTATTGCCGCAAATATTCTTAAAATTGATTCATTAAACATGAAAATGAATAGTGATCTACATCAAAATAAATGAAATAGAGACCTATCTGAGTAATGGGATTTTATAATAGATATCCGATATTGTTCCTAAAGTTATAAGGCAGTTTGTCACAATAAAAATGGTGTTTCAACGCTAAAGCGTTTTTTTGTTTCTCTTATAGAAAATTCTGTTAAGTTTTGTAAATTAGAGTAAAATCATTTATTAAATTTCACAAAATCAAATTTTATGAATCTTTATTACTTATATTCTATTGTTTACTATCGATATAACCACAATGTAATTCCCTCACATACATTCTTGCACGCATATGCATGCATATGTATGTGTTATTCATAATAGGGCTTTGGATTTTCCTTTAATATTCATTAGGTTTATTTGGTAACAGCTACATCGCTATGTGAAAACATACATACACACATATATGTGCATGTTGTTAAACCGCAAATTTATGTATATTGAATAATTGAATATTAACAACACAAGAGCACATGATAGACAAAACATATCTGCATGCATAGCGAAGTCATAGTTATGAAAATACTATTTTATATGGTTGTTGTTGTTATGCTTACTATTGCTATTAATAGAAATTGAAACACACGTCCACCAAGGGGTATAGACAAAAAGCTTATATTATACATGGGATAGATGTGAGTTTATGCACGAAAGGTTGTGTTTTATCCGTTTAGTATATCTGAGTACATTTGTAACCAAGTAATTTAATTACAATTATTCCTATCATATCTTATTAAATGTATTTTGTAACTCACGTATCAGATGTTTCACAGTTTTCACATATACACATATGATGTACGTACATATACAAAATTTATTATTCTTATTTCTTTTGTTTCCGTCATCTTCTTTATAATTTTTTTTTTAAAAGATAGGTTGGCATAAATTTTAAATTCTTCAATTTGTAACATTCAGGATTATGCACAAGAATGCACGCATTCGTAGCATGTAGATAGAGTGTCGAATATTCGTTTTAAGGTAAAAACTACTCTTTTTTTTCGCTGCTTTCTCGTTTTGGATTTATTTATAAATAAAATAACATTCAATATCTACGTTTGTTCATGCCTTTCGGATAGTAACGTATTACTCTTTCTTTCGAAATAAATAATTTATTTGACAAATTGTGTCTATTTTTCTTATTTTGTAAGACAACGAACCGACTTGATTTTATCAATGATTTGCATAACTTATGACATGAAAACGAATCATCATATATTTCCTTCAAATCATTTATATACTCTTTGTGTGTGTGTGTGTGTGTGTGTCTGTGTGTGTCAACAAACACACGCTGGCTTTTATTATCAAAGATTACTATAATAGTTAAGCATCTAAGTTCGCATAAAGTATGTTTGGATGTGTATAAGCTCATCTACAATTAACATAAAACTTAAAAATAGCGGAAGATTTTTTTATGTATTTCCATATCGTTTATATGTACTCGTTGTGTGTAATATATAAATCTCTTCTGGTATAGATATTATCATTTTAATCTAGATTAATAATGAATCGCTGTGAACTAATTAATGCTTATGCAGATGCATTTCTAGTAGCAGGTACAATTTTTCTTTCGGCAATTATTCATCCAAATTTCTTCTTTTTTTTTTTTTTGATAAAAGTCCAGATAATTTCGATTTTTGATCAAATATTTGCAATTATTACAACAAAGATTTGTTAACACTTTCCTACCATAAATTAATTAATTTTAAAGAAAACAAAGATTTAAGAATAGCGTGGTCTATGATAGGATCAAAATTAAAGAAACAAAGCGCCGCTAATTTTGACAGTTTGCAAGCCTATTATAGACTTTGTCTACTTATTATCAAATGGAGAAAAGACACCAGAAAATCGCTGATTCTCGTTGGCTCGTTTCCGTCTTTACTTTAGTGCAGACTACGAGAGGATAATAGAAGTGTAGATGTAATAGAATTTTCAGCAAAAATTTTTAAATACAAATGGAAGGACCTATTAATAAAGCAAGCAAAAGATTTAAGTTTGATTAGCATCCCTTTCTTCATTACATAATTAGGAAGAAAGAAGGGAAAATGACACATTTCGGACTTCTTCGAATCCTAGAATATATTTACAGCTACTCATATTCATAAAAGCGTTGTGCGGGGCTGCACTTTGGGATCTTAGGCTGTAAATATAATGAAGCCCAGCTTTTATTCCCACAAATTTAAATATATGCGAAGCAATGTGTCAACGAACACAATGACTCCGCGCTTGTCAACAAATCACTAAAGTTTCTAAGGGGCTTTGTGTAGGAACTGGAAAATAATATGGTTTCGTTTGTAGTTTGATAAATAAAGTCAAAACAACTAAGGATACTTTATGCGGCCGCATCAAATCTTTTATACCCACTTCCTTTATCTTACAAAAAAAGGGGGAAAACCTAAGTTTTAATAGGTGGACATGACAGATTTTTTCTATTTTTATGGTATACCGTGGAACACAGCCAGCCGTGGAATGTCATAGAAAACAGCCAGAGTAAAACAGTCAGAAAACAGATGTGCTTTCAGCTTATATTATAGGCATGGCCTGTGATCGAAATGGACCATTTTCAACAGCAATGTATAATGTTTCTTCGAAATTTAAAGCCAATAGCTTAATATTTGCGACCAGGAGAAAGTTTACCGCAGGCATTACACAAACGGACAGACGGTTATGGTTAAATTGACCCTAAATTTGATGTTGATCAAGAGGATATGTACTTTGTAGGGTCTCGGAAGTTTTTTCGAATTAGAATTCGGAAACCTTCGACTCCAAAAATCGAAGTGTCGAATTTCAAATAGAGAGACCAAACAAAGTTATAATCGCATATTGTAACAAATAAAGATAGAAACCGCAAAGTAAAAGTTTTATTTAAATTAATAAATCTCCATAAGAATAAAGATTTTCCTTGTTGGAATTGTCTAGATCCCATGTAATGTTTTTATAATGACATGTGGTTGTAAATTAAAGTTTTCATCTTTGTAATTATCTAAATCTCATCTAACATATAAGCGCGACTTCACTGTATCAACGTCCTTAAGGGTTCTGCTGTTACGTGTTTGTAAACATTTGTCATCTTTTGGAAGATAAATATCTGACAAATACGCGAGTAATTCTCGCTTAATCAGATGAAAGCTACTAAGAACTTTTCTAAATCGTAGAGAACTTTGTTGATGATGATTTTGAGCCATAGAGAGCTAAGTTTCTAATGAAGACCAGCTGGTTTTATCTAATGAGTAAGAGAAATAAATGCAAGACAGTTAACGAAAATACGGTTTCTAGAGCTATAATGAAGACTAATCCATATGAACTAGTAATTACGAACACCTGCCATGAATCAAATATTAGCCAGTTCACATTTATATTGATCACGGCATGTGTCTTACGTCAACCTAATGCGAATGATTAATTAGTATAAGGTACTGCAATAAGCACCTAAAGTAAAGTATTGGCAAAAACTCATTCTCTTCATATAGTAAAAACAAATTATATTCCATTCTGTAGGAATTTCGGATGATTGAAATGCTAAATAAGCGTTGATGTCTCTGGTTCTTTCTTTTATGTTTTTCTGGTTTTTTAGACCGATTCACACTTATTTCTAAATTCGATTAGTGGAGCTATTATATCCGTACTATTCAATTTAAGTTGTTTATGTTAACTTGTGATACTTCCCTCTACCAACAAAGCATCGACAAATAGGTGGACGAACGGATGTTACTAAATGAGTTGAAAATCATAACACGATCGGAATATATTTACCATTTCAAAGAAGAAATGAATACGAAATGTCTGAAAAGTCTCAGAGATTAATCATCCATACTATGAAAACTTGTTTGCATTTCTTTAAATTGATTATAAAAACAGATACGCAACACATATAAACAGAAGTTTGTTATTAATGCGACTGTGGGCAGTCCGCCCAGAAAAACAAGCTTCGAAAACGCGACAAAATTTGATATATTCTTTAGCACTATTTACCCGATATATTAACATAATTATTTATTTCTCACACCTTCTGGAATCGAGCATGTGATTAAACCTTTTAGATAATCCGTAGATGATAATTTAAGCTAATTAATAACTTTTTTATAAACTCGACATCAGTATTAAGCTCTCGATAAATTGTATACAAAGTACGTGTGCACACACACACATATATATATATATATATATATATATATATATATATATATATGCGAAATACGAATACTTGTGCATAAAAAATTCCAAAGTGTAAATAACGCAGTTGTGTCCGGCAGGTTTGTTCGTTTAATGTAATTAAATTATTTAAATTTGTGTTAATTTGCAGTGAATTTCACGCAAATGACAAAAACATTTTTTAATTTCGTTAAAGTACTTGAAAGTATTGAAAGTTGCGCATAATAAAAATTGGCTTAAATGAATTTATTTTGGTTGCAAAATGTTATTTGAGATTTAGTTGCAAATCTGTCCGGAATACATAACGGTCGTAACGCGTAACATTTGTTTTTTGATTATTGAAATCATAATTAAAATTCGAAAAAATGTATATCGTAAGTGATGTGCCGTGTGCTTGTTTTGTGATTTAATGACCAGTTAACAGAAAATTTATTTCAACATTTACACAGGGAATCATTGAAAATACCGATTGTAACAAAGCAGTTAAGACAGATTAAATTATTAATTCACCTTTATGTGCATATGTACGTGTATGTGTGATCGCTTTTTTTTATATTATTATAATTTATTTTATAGCATCATCTGAAAAATATGAATGAAAATGTTGAAAATTCAAATAATTTATCGCATATTGCTGCAGCGTTGTCCGGTTCCGGTGCAGGAGGTGCTGGTAGCAATGCCGGTAGTATGGCGAATACGAATGCTACTGCTTCGAGTAACATGAACATGAACGATTTGAATATTTTAAATAATACAAATAATAGGAATATGTTAGTGATAGAAAATCAGCCAAAACGTCGTGTTAGTATTGCCTCAGATCCCGCTAATGAATATCGTCATACGGGCGGTTTTGATAATCCTGCTTTTGAACAAAATCCTCGTAGGAAAATATCGCAGGTAAGTAATGATAATTTCTTTTCTTTATTCTAGGGCGAAATTACTGGTAAATCGTTTTGCATAAAATCAAGAAAAATATTTCCTCTAAAAAAGAACTTCCTCTCCTGCGTCTGTATAAGGGATTATATTTCTCAGTAAAAAATTCTTTTTTATTGATTTAATACACTTTGGACGTTCGAGAATCTGAGAAGAAAACGCGCATTACCTACAAAAAAATGTTTCAAGTTCTTTTGAAAAAACTGCCTATGTCGAAGGAATCAATACTGAGAAGTTGCAGCTTAATGGCTTATCTGTCGACTTAGTTGTTAGCTGATTTCTTTAGTAGAAGTATTTATTGTACATTTTCATTTCGAAGAAAAATACGTTAGTGCAGCTTTATCGAGATTGAGAAATATAGGAGATTGACAGAAATTGGAGAAGAAGAAAGTGTTCCCAACAACAAATTAAACTGTCTAATGAAGATATTTATATTAATTATACATTTTCTTACGTTTTTCTCTGCCATTTCACAATATTGAAAGCGTAGAAAGTGAAATTCTCTTTTCCACAGATCCAACGAAATCGGCAACTCCGACAAAATAATCTTCGAGTATAGACCAGGAGAAGGAGTATGTGGACATAGAATGGATAGAATTACACAATTTATTTTAATAAAGAAACGTATCTATAACATATTTCAAATCTTTCAAAGCGTTTTTCGCGAAACATGATTTTTCAAAACGTCACGCGTCATAGCTGTAACAAATTTCATTCTTTTCATTCGAATTTTTATAGTATCTTTGAAATGGCTTACTCTAGTCAAACACGAGGGGAATTTTCGATAATTTAATTTAAATACTACTATACTATACTATACTACTATACTATACTATACTACTATACGTACTATACTACTGTACGAAGTTACCCTAAACTATTAACGCATTTAGCTCAATAGATTTACTCAAAGGCAAAGATTATATTTCAATTTAGAAAGTTATGTACAATCTAAAAAAAGAGATGTTACTTTAAATCAATCACACAATACAGCCATTACTTCCTGGATTGTGTAGCAGCTAGCCCTTTGATGCGAAAAATAAATGACGCCCTCATCCATAGATCAATTTCAATTGAAAAAAGGTCAAACAATAGCATTCGGAAACGTGATGGTAGACCTTAAAAGTTATTAGAAACTCGATTAAGGTGCTAGAAAGGTGCTAGAAAGAAAGATAAGCAAGTAGTAGATACCGCAAGATCATTCATATATTATTTCGATACTTAAATATAATATAAATTTTCTAAAATGTATGTTTTGAACATTAATTCATTTATCAAATAAAAATACATCGGAGAGAGGAAAGCGTGGAAACAAACGTGATTTTATTGTTATTGATGATAAATAGTTTCGATGAAATGAAATGAAATCAATATGCTAATGAGTATATAACACAAATCAAGTTTACATCACTTTGTGCTTATTAAATTCAAAATGGAAACATTTTAAAACAAACTAAAGTATACGTACATAACGTATATAATAATTGCGACGCTTCCATCGATCATCCTTATTGCAATATAAGGTGCGATCTTTAACTATTATCGAAGGGTGATCCCTTAAATAGTCATATTGAAATCCAATTCCTTTGCGATCTATTCATTTCGACTGTTTTCAGCATGAACGTTTTCGCTCTCGTTTATTGTCTAACTTGATTGATTTCGCAGTGTAATCAAGCAGCCAGTATGACTTCATATGTAATTCAGTTATGTATCAATTGCTCTTTGTCATCAGTAACAATTGCCTACAAAAAAAGTTTATTTCTCCACCTCATTATCAAATTTAATGTGATTATCACTTATTTTCTAAAATATATTCACAAATTTTAGGCAATCTCTATATCTCTCTATCTTTTCATCTAACTCCTAGATTCTATGAACATCAGTTCAACGACTACTTTTAATTTTTAGTGTACAATCTAAGGTTCATAACGAAATTCTTTCAGATGCGCTTTATTTTAATCATATCTAAAATTTATTGCTTTTATTGCTTGTTCGACATTACGATTGACAATACTTTTAGACCTACCTAACAGGTGTGCAGAAAAGTTCGTAGGCTGACACATAGATGGCGGTACTAGTATTAAATTCATATGATCTTTAGTTAGCCATGACCTTCAAAATACACGTGTATAAATTTGATAGCTGTTGCACTATTAGTATGTGAGTTGTAACATTTTTAGTGAAGCAACTTTTGTTAGTTTGAAAAAATGGATAAAAAGGAATTTCGGGTTAACGACGAAAACGTCAAAAAAGTCCAAAAAAAAAAAAATTTCAGATAACCGTAAAGTGAAGTTGATTGAGATAGCTGAGACCTTAAAGATATCAAAGGAACGTCTTAGACATAGCGTGAATGAATATTTGGATATGCGAAAGCTCCATTCAAAGTGGCGGCCGCAGCGAGCTCACAATCGACCAAAAACAACAACGAATTGATGATTCTAAGCAGTGTTTGGAGCTATTCAATCGTAATAAACACGAATTTTTGCGTCGATATGTGACAATGGATTAAACATGGCTCCATCATTTGACACCGGAGTTCAATCGACAGTCAGCCGAATGAACTGCACGTGAACTGAGGCCAATATTGAGGCTAAAGACAAATCGTATTATAAAAATGGTATCGAAAAATTGTATGACCTCCATAATCGTTGTATCGCCCTTGAAGGCAACTTTATTGAATAATAAAATCAAATTCTTTCAAAAAAAAAGAATTTTTCTATGTTAGCCTACGAACTTTTCAGCCCATCTGGTAAGTTGTAAGACAATAGTACATTTAACTCGAAGAAGCAAAGACAGATTCAATTATACAATTTTCATAACGTAAGACAAATTTTTGCAAAAATACAGTCAATGTGTTGTGTCAAAGTTGAGTTTGCGACCAAATGTTACCCTAAAACATTGCATATATATTGCGCATAATCAATGAAATACTTAGATAATTTGATACTCAAGTCAAGAGAACCCGCTCGGGAGAGTTGAAAAGTAGAGCCCTAGTCTTACTTATGTTGATGCAAATCATATCCAAGAGTAAAAGCTTACTGAAGATCCGTTAATTTTAATTTCAAATATATCCAGGTCCTTTACATTACAACCGTGAAGTAGAAAAATATCATCCGCTTGTGCAAAAAAAAAACTCTGCAGTCACTATCAACTTATCAAAGTCACAGAAATAATTCACATAGGGATTAAATAATGGTGGGCCCAAAGTTGGACCTTGATATACCGTGGTCACAGTCTCAACAAACGAGAAAAAAATTGATTTTTTAAAGTCTTTCTCTTTAACTATTGAGAGGTTTGTTTATGAAACGTTTTGAACAACAACTAATTTCTTATATTTTTAATTTAAACTCACATGATAGCTTAAATAAAAACAATTTCTTTGGATAAACACTAAGTGTACAATGTAGTTTTTAGTCGGCGAGAAAAGTCGGTAATAATTTTGTTATTTTCTTCTCATATTTTTCTCCAGACTTCTGTACATTCACACACTGATATTGGTCCAGCTCGGCGGAAAAGTATTTTAGTAAACACTTGTGGCCACGAAAATGAATCAGATCTTGGTTCATTACACAGTTATGGTAAGTTTTTTTTTTCTCTTTTAGTTCATAAGCAACTTAGTGGATAAATTGCCCAAATTTTCATGATAATAATATATATCAACGCTTTTCAAAAACTTTACTTTATTTTTGTACTTTATGCTCTTTAATTTAGGACAGTTGAAAGGATTACGTTTCGTATTGCGTATTTAATTGTGAATGCGAGTCCCTCTTTAATAAATTCTTTTCAAATTTATCTTTTTCAAAACTAAAAAGAAAAAGGTTGTCCAAATTGCTTCAAATCGATAAGTGCACCTTGGAAAACTAAATTTATGAAAGACTATGTTTGGTGCTACGTTTTTTTTCTTCGTAAAAAGTACTTCAGGTAGAACCATTCAAGACAAAACTCTTCTCTTTTGACATACAGATAAATAAACTCAGTATACTATCTTACCATTAAAGTGATCTGGTATAAAAGCTAGATGAATCTATCATGTGAATTGTGATTTTAAAGCGCTAGATATTCTCTTATATTTTTCAAAATATTTATCTAAATCTATTAACGAGATTTCTTAATTATATTATAAGAAAATAATTTCTTTATTGTCGGTACGACATAGAATCAAAACGCACCAACTGCCCTATTCTGTTAATAGAGAATATGTTGGTAAAATATTTTCAGTAAATTTATGTATGTACATCTATTTATTGGTTGAATTTTAAAGCCCGAACCTGTCAATTTATTTATATTCTTAGTACATTGGGAAACAATCAGGGCAGAGCTTTACGGCGAAACCCAAAGCAACTATTTCCAGACATTTACGAACGCTTGTCATGAAGATAGAGATTTATTTTCGGTAATATGTACAACATTGGATTAAAAGGATAGTATCGGCCCTTGAATATACCCACAAAATAATATAAAAGATTTCGGTTGTCGTTGTCTATGATTGCCCTCAGTGAAACTTGCAGTGAAACTAAAGTAATATCATGAGAATTCGAAATGAAGATTTATGGAGTTAATTGCTAATAAAATTATTTAAGTTTTGAAAGGCAGTCCAATTTTCGCTCTCGAAAATCTCTTAGAAAATCGTCATCTCACTTAGCACTTGCATCTTTACAAACGTAATAGTTTTCACGTATACTTTGCAAAAACTATTCCATCAGTCTCGCTTCTTTATATTCTTTAGATCATCGATCATTTAGACTTTCAGCCCTTGATGTTCTGAATACGAAAATCCAACATCAACAGAATCAACAATTCCCCAGTAATTTGGAAGAATCCTGGCTTTACACATTTTGCATAAAATGTCGAGGTGAAGAGAATACACCGTCCTGGGAACCACCCTATTGGCAGAAAATATGCCCCTACCCTTTATGTCCATCATTTAGGCAATTCGCACGCATTACTGTTCTCATACTTATTGGTGTACTCCTTTGGATTTCGGCGTATGTGATTATAGGCGAAACAGCAGCCCCTGGCGGGCAATTGTTTAGTCTGGTAGTGCTAACGGTTGCGGCAAATTTTGGTGGCTACATAATCTCACTAACTACTTTACCTCGGCTGATCGGTATGCTAATAGTAGGCATACTTTTTCAAGTGAGTTTAATTTTTTTAAAGACATTTATCAAGTAGTAATCTTGACTTTCTAAATAACTATTTTGTTTTTTTAGAATATAGGTTGGACTAACTTAGATGGTGAATTCTCTCATGTCACTTCTCATTTACGCAAATTTGCTTTAACCATTATTCTAATACGAGCTGGTCTCGAAATGGAACCGGAGGCTTTTAAAAAAGTCTACAAGACTATTTTAAAGTTAGGTATAATTCCTTGGATTTTGGAATGTTGTGTGATCGGAGTCACTAGTCATTTTCTGCTAAGCTTACCGTGGGTATGGGCATTTCTATTAGGTGCGATTATAGCGGCCGTCTCACCGGCTGTGGTTGTGCCTTGCCTCTTTCGATTACGTACCAAAGGTTACGGTGTGGCCAAAGGTATACCTACGCTAATTATTGCGGTGGCAGGTATCGACGATGCTTTATCAGTAGCCATTTTCGGTATCATCAGCAGCGTTATGTTTTCGGATCGCGGTCTTAGTTATCAGATCGCTCAAGCTCCAGTCTGCATAATGGGCGGTTTGGCTTTTGGCGTCGTATGGGGCTACTTCGCTCGTTATTTTCCTGAAAAAGGAGACCCTTATATTGTACCTTTAAGAACAATCATGTTATTTTCGGGAGGCCTAGTGGCTGTTTATGGAAGTGAGGAAATCGGATTCGAGGGAGCTGGACCTTTGGCTGCTGTGTTTGCTGCTTTTGTATCAAATTTGTTTTGGTGTAAGCAAGGATGGGAAGTTGAGGACAATCCCGTAGCCACAGCTTTTGAAATTTTTTGGATGATTTTCGAACCGATTCTATTTGGTATTACTGGAGCTACAGTGAAGGTATGAATTTAGAAAAAAAACTTTTTTAAGTTAACTTTTCGAAAATTGTAATACAATTTTGCCAAGAACTTCGTAATGTAACATTTATAATTGATCTGTTTTGTAAGTTCACTATTGCAAAATTCTTCTATCAATCGATGTAAAATTCGTTTATCATTCGATAGTTCGCGTAATTCTGATCAACATGTGTTTTGTTTTCTCTCCGTACTAATTCGGTTTTTCCAAAAATTTACGTACTTTAAATACTATGAAAGGGTTAAATCCGTCAGTCTGTAGACCGTGGTTAAAGAGTTTAAAATAAATTGAAAAAATAAAAAACATTTTGGTGTTGTGCATTGACTTCAAATCAAAATAAATGATCCTCTTGATCGAATAGTAAAATTAAATCAACCGCTTTAAGGTATAAATCCACAGAGATTATTACAAAATTGCACTCTAGAATCTTGTTATAAAACGTGTTCGCTCGGATCAAAATTTATCGAATACACTATCCAATCTGTCCATGGGTTTAGAAAGCAAATCATAGCAAATCATATTACACTTGCAACTCAAAAATTTGCTCTCTCCGAATCAGTCAGACAAGTCTGGTCACAGTTGTAATGCGGCATTGATTAAAGTTCTGGAAGATGTTCGGGTTGAGTTTGCTAACTCTAATCCAGCAACTTTAGTAATGATTGATTTTTTTAACGTCTCCAATATTTCGAATCGTCTGTTCTACTTGATCTTTCGATCTCGTCTGTTAGTAGTATTAAAAGCGTTGTATTGCGGAATTAACTGCCTGAGTTTTCGAACCTTGTTTAAACATTGAAATATATTATCATACCAAGATTTTAAATGATTTTGTAACTTACGGTTCCCAGTACAATTGAGATTATCAGTGAAACTTCATTGATCTTGATACAATTATTAAATAAATTGCCTTTTATAAAATACAAGATTTTCTAACTTTCTTAAAATTTTTTTAGATCGATGAGCTTGACTCTGATATTGTTTCAGTGGGCATTGGTTGCCTTGTAGTGGGTTCCGTTTTACGTATATTATGCACAGCAGGTATTGCTTTTGGTGACAGCTTGAACATGAAAGAGAAATTCTTCGTGGCACTGTCCTGGATGTCCAAAGCTACTGTACAAGCTGCTTTAGGTCCGGTAGCAATAAAACACTTAGGTTCTGGTGCCAGCGAAGACGACAAACATTATGCTTACGTTGTACAAACAATAGCAGTGTTATCGATTGTATTAACAGCCCCTTTGGGTGCAATTTTAATATCAGTAACAGGTACTAAATTGCTTACAAAAACTAAGCAACCGCAGATTGTAGAAGGTAACCTAAATATAAATATGAAAAAAGAATTTTTTAAATTGTAATGCATTTTGTTCTTAAAAAGGTTGGCGCCGCAGCCATCGTCCCTCGATGCGTGATATCAGCATAATTGACGAAGAAGAAGAACGTGAAGATCCTGAGTTGCCGGAGGACAAACAAACCGTGGACAATACGCAAACGAACGCTCACATACCCAACTTACTTTTTACCTCACATAACAAGTAATGTATTGTATGTAGAATAGGAAGAGATATTGTCTTCTCTGTCTTCAACAATTTTTGTTGTACATAATTTTGTTGTAGCCACAAGTCGAATCAGTTATATTTATTTAAAAAGTGTGTAAAAATTCATGATGTAAATAATTAAAAATTACATTTATTAAAAAAACAAAAAAAAAATACAGAAAAGTTAATTTTAATTTCTCCTAAAGATATTTTTGTAATGATTCTCCCAGGATTTCTTCCAACTCCCGCACTGCCCTTCGAGTATTTTTCTCCACTCGTGGGTTTTCATCTTCAAAGAGTTCGGCGATGAAAGGTATTGTCTCAGGCAACAGAGGAGTGAAATCATCACCTAATCTCCTAGCTAACTCCACGCAACTATTGAAGGCGAAAATTCTCACCTCAGGAACATTAGTCTGTGTTTTAAGCAGTACCTGATAGTTTAGTTGCTTCCACATAACATCATTAGATACATCAACTGCCAGTTGAGCTATGCAAAGTGTAAGTAGTTGTTGTAGTGACTCATCCTGTAAAACCAAAGGATTTTCTAGTTGATTTACGATTGCAGGCATAAGAATTCCAAATTTCCGCGTATTAATAAATTCTTTGTTATCATGTAAAAATATTTGATAACAGCTGTTTAATAGAGCAATCAACAGCTCTACCACCAAGTGTTCTTCTAAATAATCCTGTTTTCTTTGACTGGAATTACATTCATTTAGTAGACGGGCAATATCTTCTATAAAATCACCAGCGAAAAGCATAAATAATGATTTTAAAGCCTCAGCAATTTTGTGAGTCAATCGGAAAAAAGTCAGGCTGAACCTTATATCATTATTTTCTTCTAAAATGCGCTTATATAATTTATGATATAAAGGTCGAAACGCACTTTCTGACAATTTTAGAACCCACGTTACAAAAGCTTCGATAATATTGCCTTCTACGCATTGCACTTGGTCCCGATCGCAATTCGTGTCTTCCAAACTAACACGGAATTTCAGAAATTCCTGAAACATTTCCGATAAATCCCTTTGAACAGGTACTAACTCTTGGTTAGCATTGTGAGCTATAGATAGTTTTATCAATTTCATCAAAACATTCAATTCCTCATAACATTTGTCCTCCAATAAAAGATTGTACGTTTTTTCCCAGTTGGGCACAAGAACGCGTACTGGCACATCGGTAGCTATTTTCGACCAGATAGCATTGATTTTTTGCAATGTGTTCAACGATCGCTGATCTTTTTCATTTTGTTGAACACTCACACGTGCCTCAATGAGACACAGAGATGACAACACGTCTACAATATAAGGTCCCAGGAAAAGAGGAAGCGCCTCAAACAATTTTTGGGTACCTAAAAAGGATTAAAAATCAACAAAGTCGGTGAAGAAACATATTAGGCAAAGTGGTGCAAGGTACTTAAGAGTAGGGACTTGACCGCAACTATAATCTTTTAGTTTAGTTTTGCTTTTCTATTCAAAAAAAATTATTACTCACCTGTAACGATGGCTAGGCAAACATTATCAGGTGGTTGATTTCTAACCAACTCAGCTTGATCTTTTAAGATTTTCATCAATTGCGGCATGAATTTTGGCAGGTGGGACAGAGAATGCACTTTCAAGTTAAAAGAAATTTCAATTAAAGTCAAAAGTGTAGTAGCCAGGATAATTTTTGATATATGTCCACGATGTTTAGTGATTTTACTTAAATCCGAAAGTAGAGATTTAAAATCTTCCACATGGCTCGAAGCAAATTGTTTTGACAGCAGTTTAACTGCTATTAAAGCAGTTTGTTGTAAGAACATTAAATCAGGGGATTTAGCCCCTTCGTTATTTAATATACCGTTAATAATCGTAGTTAATGGGTTTATGATATTTTCAAAATTTTGTCCATCACAATTAGCAAAAAATTCATCTTTTTGTTGCAACTTGGTGATTAGTAATTCCACGATCTTTTTGCGCACACTATACAGTTTATGTTGCATCAAACCATTGAACACCACTAGAAACATATCGGGCGAAAGCAAAGTAATAATGTTATCTAAAACATCGTGAAGGTGATGCAGTATAACTTTCCAGAATTTTTGTTGGGCTGACTCTTGAGATTTTTCCAAGCAATTGTTGACGAGTGGTAGATAAGAAAGAATTTTTATAATGAAATTTTGATAAAGAGCTTTCATAGCATTCATACTGTCTGAAGGGAGTGAGGCTGTCTTATGCAGAAACTCCTCGGAACTGGTTGCGGAGGATAAGAATTGCATGATAACGTATTTATAATGACGAAATTGTTTTGCTGACCGGGTATACACGTTGAAAAGGGAACTTTCTGCATTATCAGACCGGAATTTGCTCTTTGAAGAATCTCCATCTGCGTCTTTTTTGATGGTCAGTAATTTTACAAGGTAATCCATAAAATGTATACAAGTCTCGAGGATGATAGATGGTGAAAAGGTCTGACACAGATCCAAAACAATTTCTAAACGTTTGGGTATGAGCTCTAAATGGACATTTGAAGAATTCGAATTTTTTTTTTTTAACAAGCGTTGCTTTTCTTCATCCATGACATGAGCCTCAAACACTACACAAAGAAACGTCCACAAGTATTCCTCGCAACCCAAAGTTAAAAGAAGCTTGGTATACATTGGTAATCTGCGGTGTTCGGGAACATCTAGCAATATATCTGAAAAAACCTTCAACACTGGAATTACGTCTGCTTTCTCTTTAACCAAAACCGGTATAACAGAGACAATGATAACGTTGATTATATGGAAACTAAAGGCATCGTCATGCCTTACCACTGATGAGCCCACAAACGTGAATATGTCCACAATATTATGGAGAACCTGCTGAGGAAATAGCTCTGCGCAATATGAGAGTAGAAGCAAAGCGTTTTGATGCGTTTGAGGATTTTGTGATACCCTGAGACACTGAACTACCAGGTCCACGCGAAAAGTGGACTTCGGGAAACTTTTCTTAAGATCGCAATTATTTTCTTGAGCTTTACTGCAACTGTTTAACAAAGCGGAAAGAATTAGTTGTTTCGCGTACTCCACGGAAGTTTGTTCTTCTAAATTAAGGCAAGCATTCAACAACTCGAATAGGAGCGGTATTAGTAATTCAGTATTTAGTAATTTCTTTTTGTTTTCGAGCAATTCCAAGAGAACAATTCCTTTCTTCCAATGTAGAGAATTGATTTGTATCCGTCTTGGATTAGAAATTGTGCTTTTTTTTTCATTGATTACTGCAGTCTCTGAATATTTGTGCATATTTCCCAGCATAGTTAATAACAAACGAGAATCCAAGGTACATTTTTTAAACAACTTATTTACCGTTAGAAATAGAACGTCACTTTCAGCTTCTGTAATAGTATTTAATAACAATTCTATAAATTGTTGTTTATAGCTGGTGGATAATTTTTCATAGAATACTTCATCCAAACCCTCCAGAAATCCGCACGCAATTGATTTTAAAGAATCGTTCGATTTCAAATACACGCTGTGGCTTTTCAAAACCTTTTCGATTAATAGCCAAGCTGGTTCATATTTTATCAAAATATTCTGTGCTGTCTGAGGACCGAACCGTTGGATTATCAAACTGTACAAAACATCATATGGGCTCTTTAAGATTTTAATTGAACCTTCCATGCTAATCTCCTCCATTACCTTTGAGGCTAAAGGTATAAATAATTTGAAAATTCTCTCGTCTTCAATATGTGTAAGTGTCTTCAAGATTAACACTGAAAATTCTAAATGTTTCAGTTCTTTGTCTTGTTCAACAGTTTTGAGTATTTCATTAAGAATTCGATTGACATGGAAACAGCTTTTGCGATCGTTAGTGTCACTTTTTAATAACGAAAACATTAGTAAAGGAAATTGTTCGTAATCCATTAAGATTTCTTCTTTACGCTTTAAAAGAAATTTAATAAAGTATTTCATGTCATCACCTAATAGATAACCACTATTATAGATCTCCTCCAGGGTAATTAAAGTTTCCGAGCGTACGATTCTCTGCTGCGAGTTTAAAGCCATAACAATTTTAATGATATGATCATTACTTATAGGTGACTTGAACTTTTCTGCATTTTTTATTATATTTTGCGTAATTTTGAATGATATCAAACGCAAGTCTATATAATTATTGGCTTTCTCCTGTGTCTCATGCAGATAAAAATTAATTAGAAATTCCAGTTTGTAATGCGGATCTTTGAATATTTCATCCAAAATTTTTTTTAATATTTTTAACCATTCTCTTTGCTCTGTTCTCTGTAAACTTATTTCAAATGCTTCTTTAGAGATGTCTCCAAAAATTAAAAAAAAAAGTTTTAATTCTGTGAATTCTTCAGCTTCCCAGCTTTTCTTTGTTAAACTAAAAAAGTCCGTATGCTTGATTAATTTCACCAAGAAATCGCTATACAATTGCAAAGGTATATAGCGCGATTTATTACTTACATTCCATTCTGGGAGCGGTAAGTGTTTGATTTTAAACTGCTGCGTGTATTGGTAAATCTGCTGATAGATTTTTGAACTTTCCTTCGAAGTGTAGATCTGTTTTAAGCAGCCGGTAACTAAGACGATTAAATGGTACACCTGCATTGCGCTTCGAAAGTGTATTTGAGTCTCTTGTTGCTTTTGAACGGCATCAAACAAATCGAAGATGTTTAGAGTGTTGAAAGTTTCGGTGTTCGTGTTTATAAAAAGTAAAAACTGTTCCTTAAAGCTCTTCGCATCAAGAATTTCTATTTTTGGCGCATTTAAATTTTGCAGAAAATTGATATTTTTAGCAAAATCACTAGTAATAATTTGTTGTATTGCTTTCTTGTTAAAACTCCTATCATCCGTTGGCAAAAATATGGGCATCAATGAAAATAAAATGAAATTACTGTTGCACTGCTTCACAAGCAGCCTATGTGTTAAATGCTCTATCACAATCGTAGAGAGAGGTTGCCAATTTTCTGGCTCCATTTGAATTTTATGTAAAATGTTCGCTAAAGCATCCACGAATTTAAAACAATCAATCATCTCCAAAATTTCAAAGGTATTCAAAGTTAAAACACTCCTTACTACATTGGCATTATCGTCCAGTATGCGATCCAACAAACATTCTTTTAAGAGCTGATAGTTTTTTGGATTCTTCCGATAGTGTTTCAGATTTTTCAATAACGTTGTGACAGCCACTAAACGTATTGCAGCATTATTGTGATACAAACTCTCGTAAATATCAGAAGCTGATCTATCAAAAATCTGCAAACGGTAGCCTACGGAACATATTAATATAAAATTTTCTTCTTGTATTTCAAAATTTTACCTAGAGCCATTTTTATAGCATCTCTCCGATTATTTGTTTCTTGCACATCCAGATTAGGCAAAGACGCTTTAATGACTTTGTCAAATGCTGAAGGATATTGACGCTCCCACTTTTGCAAACGCTCTGAGTACCACGATTTGAAATAAGTATCAGCACTTTCTCGAGCATTATCATCTTCATCTGAGTCCAATTCAATAAGTTCGGTATCTCGTAAAGTTTGTATCATGTGCGCATTGTTTGTAGAAATGTAAGAATCCAGGAAACAACTAAAACACAAAAACAACGTGAACAGGGCGTATAATATATGTAGTTTGACTCACCTTATCATTTGCTCAGCAATGGTATCAGGAAATTTTATGCAATCTAGAAAACGTTCTAGGAATTCTTTAAATTGTTCTTTTCGCTCATCATTATCGTGCAAAGCATTCAAACACTGTGTCATTAAGGTGCCGCTTATACAGTAAATGTCCACATTTTCGTTAGCTAATTCCGTCAATATGTCAGTAAACCATTTCTCCTGAATTAATTTTAAAAGAGTTTCCTCAGGAAAACATGGTTTTAATGCTCGCTGAGTATCAAAAACCCACACTAGAAGCATAACAGCTGTACGCTGTAAACGCACAAAATCAACCGCCGCCAACTTTGCTATAAGAAATTTACATAATTTGGCCGTAATTTCTGCACGAGCAACTAAACGAGCTGTTATCATATAAGCGGCTGAGACAAAATCCACTGATCTTGAAGTTAATCCTTTTGTCAATGAAGGCAGCAGGGTGATAATATGCCACTCTTGTACTCTTTGGCACTTTTCCAATGCGCCTATCACTACCGAACAATAGAAATTCAATTGAGCCTGTAACAAATGGGCATCGATGCCTAATTCTTTAACAGCATCTGCTGTTGAATTGCAAACGAATTTTAGAAAACCTTTTTCTGTCGCTGCACGATTTAAAATGGCTGTTTTTGATAAAGGTAAACCGGCAAGTTGGGACGGCTTTAGCCAATGCCATATTTTGTCCGATCTTCTCAAACGAAACGTTTGTATAACTTTTACGAATGCGTTGGTTTCATGATATGGAAGTATTAAAGCCACCAAATCGTTCCGATTATATTCATGCACTCGAAAACGCCTTATTAACCATTCTAAGCACATATGAGCCGGTCGCAATAGGAAATACGGTGACAAATAGCAGAAAAATTTGCGTATGTTACAATCCAATAGTTGATTAATATCTTTATGCTCTGTCGCTCTTTCTATCTGGATGGTGGCCTCATCGAACAATGTCGTCTTAAATTGCTGGAAACTGGGGTTCAATAAAATCAATTCCTCTAACCCATTAACACCCAAATCGTAAATAGTTCGTCTACCTTTAGCGGCTGCTTCTTTGCAATCGAACAGTATGGAGGCACAGCGTTTATTTTCCAAAAAAGCATCAGCTTCAGGTACTTTTAGACGTTCCAGTTGTTGAAATAGTGATGTAGTCATATTGCTGAGAAAATAATTTCCTGCGATTTATGGAATTTGTGATTTTTTTTTTGATTTGTTGCAATTTAGGATGGAGGGAGCCTTTTAATGTAGGCTTAAATCTCCTTGGAATTTGTTAAAATATTATCCTTTATCTTGTACTGAAATTAAAACGTGTTGTTGTGTAAGGTTGCCAAGTCATACATAAAAAAATTTTTGTGCGAGTTTAATATCAATTTTTGGTTTGTTATTTGCACACACAAACATCAAATGTAAAAAGTCATTGTTATTGCAATCGTTCTCGAACTTATAGTTAAAGAATACGAAAACCCTATTCTATACATAAGTTGTTGCCACATCCAATACAAAAATTTTTTCGATGTCATCGAAATTGACCTAACAGAAGAGCGCAAAAAAAATCTCAATTTCTTTACATGATGCTATAGTATCTCTTATTGCTTGGAAGGAAATGCTAAAAAAGTTACATGATGACCCCTTGATCGACATATTCGTAAGTCGACATAAAGAAGGTTTATTTTTTAATTTTTTAATTTTTGCGATTAGAAATAATAATCTACCTACTGTTTTAAGCTTAAATTTTCCATATGTCAGCTGGTTGTATAAGCAATGCTAATTTTTGAAAATATTAAAGCAAAGGGGGAAACTACCTTTGAATAATTTATCCAAACCAGGATAATAATAAATTCTAACCATGTAACCAAATACGCTCTCTCATTTACGTCAAAGTTAGAGATAGCATACATAATCGCTATCATTTCAACATATAATATCTCAATAATCTCTTCCTGCGTTAAAATGAAATTGTGTATGAAAAGCAGCACTAAGGGAGACACACACTTTGATGTCCGTCTCGTTGTCGCTTCGCAATTTGCATTAGCACTGAACATAAGAAAAAAAAAATTACTGCCACAATCTCTTACAAATGATGACTCCCGCAGGGTCGAATTTGCATTAGTATTGAGTATAATCCGTTTTAGAGTTGTGTTTTTAAAAAAATATCGGAATAAAATTATCGAAAGAAAAATATAAATCGGCCAAAAACATTATCGATTACCGCAGATGAAAAATTGGTGCGTAACCATGTAACTAGTAACCGTTTCTTCAGCTTCATCTAAAATTTTTCACTAATTTTCATTACTGTGATTTAATTTTCAATTATTGTGAATTAATAAATGAAAGGGCCGAAAAAATGAGAAACAAACTGACGTTTATTTGTTGACATGCGGCAAAATTTAATTTCAAATACTTTTCGTAAATCTATAGCTAATAACGCGATATTTATAATTAATTAGATATCTTTACGGTTGGCAATGCTTTTAACAAAATTTATGTAATAAGAAAATCACAACCAAGTTGTTCTACTAAATAAATAAAAGACCAGTTCAACATGATATGGTTCTTGAAATAACCATACAACATTGTGTTGTTTTCATAATTCTCTCTCCTTCCCCCTCTCTCTCTGTATAAGAACGCTTTGTTTCTCAATATAAATGCACGCAAGCAAGCATAAAGCAGTCAATATGTTTAACTTCACATAAACATGAACATTCAAACAGTGTGTTTGAAGTCAGTCCTACTATTTGTACTGAAGTTCTTGGCCAGAAAATTTTGCACATATTCAATTTGTTTGTAAAAATATAGTTTGGGATTCCTAGAGTAAAGATTGTTTTGATTTGTTTTGTATTGCTAAACATAGCGTAATATCAAAATTCTCTTTATCTATAGCCAAACCCTAAAATCCCTCTGTTATCAGAGGCTTGATTACTAATCACAATAACTGTTTCAGCCAATGGAAACAAGAAATTTGTGATTTTCTCTGACAGCACATCTGCGCTTCTTCTCATTGACAAGAAAGATCCTTTTAATGCTCATGTCTATGATATACTTGATATGCTTAATAATACAGCTGTTGAGGCTTGTCACTTTGTATGGATACCCGGTCATTGTGGTTTCCATATGAACGAGAAAGCTGACCATTATGCAAGAGAGGCTCAAGTGGATGGTGAGACTCAAACTGTCAAAGGCTGTACGCATCATACGTAATACCTTATTAAGAGAGAGAAACGCTGAATTTCAAAATATTGCAGGGAGCAAATCAGATCGACTCTTCTACAAATTCCATCAGTCTGTTTCCTTCAAACCATTTCCTGATTCTTTGTGCTCAACCTGGATGATTAAAGTTCTCAACAGACTTATCTCCAATCACACTTTTGACAAACCTTATCTGAAGCTTACCCGAGCTGTTGGCAATGAGACATGTGTTACCTGTTCGACAGTTGAATCGGCTGAGCATCTCATTTTTAAATGCAAAAATTTTGATGTCTTAAGGCAGTCTTTTGTCATCTTCCCTACTTATCATAGTCTTTTCGATATCTTTCGTGCTCGCAAGTTTGCAGATCTTAAAGTACTAACTTCCTTTAATAGAGCTGCCGACTTTTCCTTTTAATTCATTTCTATATCACTACTTATTTTACTTTACCGAATTTTTTCTTTTATTTGGTTTATCTTGTTTTCCTATGGGGATTCCCTTTCTCCTTTATTTATTCCTTTAATTTTTTACAAAACAAACCCAAACTTAAACTATTTACATATACTACATCATTGTCGTACAGCTGTTCGTATTAATATCTGCTGTACAGCAGCTTAATATGCTGAACTTTTCATCAAATCTACGATAACTACTTCAAGTTACTGGAGTTATAAGCCTACAATAAAGGCTTCGTCCATTCTAAACTTCAACAAACCAAAAAAAAAAAAAATAAAAATAAAATATAAACATGAACATTTAAACAGTATTTTTGAATAGTCAGGATGGCTTGCCATCTTTCAGTCCTATCAGTTGTACTGAAGTTCTTGCCCAGCAAATTTAGCACATATTCAATTAATTTGTAAAATTATAGTTTGAGTTTCCTAGAGTAAAGAATAACATCAAAATTCTTCCAATAAGTAATTGCTAAACGCTTAAGTAGTTCAGTTAAATCTATAATTTCATTGCATAAGCATGACTTTGTTAGTGATAGTAAATCAAGTGTCACGAATAATTTACAGTTCTCACGCATTGTCTTCAATATATTCAAATGATTGACGCAAACTGACGTGATTGGTACTGACCTCAGTAAAGTTTTTAACAAGGTAAATCATGAGCTCTTAATGTACAAAATTATTCTTAATAACTCCCCTCTCAATTTATTGAAACGCTTCCTGCGATTCTTTAGCGATCGGACTGAAAAAGTGGTGATTAATTCTTATATCTCTATTCATCAAGTAATCTTCCGTCTTTGATTGTTCATTCTTCAATACTTATGTACGCTGGTGATATAAGGCTTTTTAGTTGTTCTGAGAATTCCGTCTGCTTCAATTTGATTAGTATGTTTTTCAACGTTAATAAATATAGAATTTTGCGGTATCTATTAGTTTCTATATCATTAGTTAAATTTTGAACTTTTTATTGCATTTTTGCAATCTGACCCTCATTCTTAAAAGCAAATTGACATTTAATTTTCAAGTTTGATCTGCTGCTAATAAGGCTAGATCAGTTCTTAGATCTATGAAAATTTGTACATGTCTTTAGTTAACCCTATGGTCGAGTATTCTTCAGTTTTATGATCTTCAAACTATACATGTTGTGTGTAGTTGGTAGTAGAAGAGTAAGAAGACCATTTACCCTTTTGGCATTTTCTCTATGAAATCTACCGTGAAAAGCATGTTTTCAGGTTGAAACAAGATGTTGAAACAAGATGTATTATTTTTTCACGAAAGTAAATCAACGGGCAAAGCGATGTATGGTATTTAATAGTCGACTTTGCTATTATATCGTTCTGACTTGTTATTACGTCAATTTTTCTCATTGTTCAAAACTTAGAAAAATTTTCTCTTTTTTTTTTTACCTATTTATTTTTTTTACTTAAAAAAATGTTTTTAATCGTTTTCTACTTTAAAAAATTTTAAAAACTTAGATAAATTTATTCCGTATTATTATTAAATTGATTAAAAACGATCGGATTAAAAATTAAAGAAGCAATTGATAGTTTATCATCGACATAATAATTAATAAACTTAGAGATTAAGCCCAACCGTATCGATTAGTAAAAAGGGGACAATTAAGAAATATTTTCAAATCCATTGCATACGCACTTTGGGAACAGAATACAATAAACTCAAAGCCAAAATAATGCAGAGCCATTTGTCATATTAATTTAGTAATGATTTTAATTTAAATGACTTTACTTTATTAAGTTTTTCGCACACGTATTTGTTCCATTGTGAAGAAGCAAACAAACGCTGTGAATTTCAATATTTTGTATAAAATCAAATAATTCACCCTTAGTGCTTATGTACGTACGCTTTGTTTTGATTGTTGATGCCGTTATTAATATTTGGTCTACATTAATAACATGAAGTTGAGATAATCCTACTTTTGTCTCTCAGTGTCATCAAATTAACAATAATTCATCATTTGTTGTGGTTATTATCATTCTTGACTGTCTTTTGTACGGAATTGATTTTTTTTTTGTCCTTCTTCATGACAGATCATAGATTATTTAAATTTGTAGTTCAATACGTAAATATTATTATTCCGCACTTTTCACCCTATCTATAATTTAAGATAAATTAAAATCATTCACAATCACACATCACACAATTCTTTCATTTCTTTATTCGAGCTTTGTGTGTTGTGTTTTTGTTAATTAGCAAAAAAAAAAAAAAAAAATTATATAAAATATTTTGAATTGAAATTTTTAAAAAAATTGTCTTATTTTGTGTTGCGAGAGAAGTTTTAAGCAAACCGAGTTAAAGAAAACAAACTCAACTTTTTCGAAAAAGTTGAAATTGAGAAAACCGCGATATAAGTAGAGGATTATTATGCTTCATTTTTTGACTGATTACGTTGGATGGACACTCATCTTTTTGCCGTTGCATTTTATTTTGTTCAAACATCTTGAAAATATGTCCAGATTCAATTTTTGATCTTTTCGTTTCAAACATGATTTTTAATCAATTTTCAGTTTTCATTTAAAGCAATTGAGTCACTTTATTATGCTCTGAAGAACAACAACAAACAAATGTATAAGTACACGCACTCATATAAAAAACAATGGGCATTAGCTTCATCAGGATGATGTTGAGGCTTTTAAAAACATAAGAATATAACAATTTGAAATATAATGTTATGGTTTTTGCTCGGTGACAAAATTTTTGTACAAAAGAAACTTTATTAATAAAAAAAAAAGAAAAAAATGAGCAAGGAAACATCTTCGGCGAATTTGGGATACCCGTTGTGTAACAAACTTGCGAGACCGACGGTTTATCATTAGACCTGTCTCGTATATGTGGGACTAATTACAACTGAAGTTTAAATTTATAGAGATCGTAAGTACCCAATATTAAAATGTTGGATTTTGTTGTTGTTGTTTTACTAAGAAATTATCTAAATCCTTCTCGAACTTAAGCAAAACCGATTAAGTAAGGGCTTAATTTCCTATCTACACTTTTCTCTTTTTGGGATAGAATGTCGAGGATCCGTTTATAGCCGAATGAAAAGACTAAGTTAGTATACATTCATATCAAAATTCCAATGAAGTGAGTAAACTTCTTTTGACTCTAACAAGACTATTAAGAGAATTGCAGTCATCGAGCTAACAAGTAATTTACACTAATTAGAGGAAATGTGGAAAGTTTTTCTATGCCTTCATAGACAGGAGATAGAGGACTTCACAGAGAAATAATAAAGATACATATGAAAGCTTTACATAAAACTTTAGCAATTTAATTTTATATAAGCAGCATAACTAATAGCTTTAATTAAATTTTTAGCGACATTAGAGAGCATGTCACGGAAGTTAGATTACGCTTAAATTCGTTAAAGCCTTTCATTGGAAGTATGGACCTGAGACGTGTGTGAAGATTTTCTCCCAGCTAATTAGAAGTAAAATTGTGAAATAATTCGTAAGCGTTAGCATATTAAGGAAATAAAAGGAATTTTTATTTGAAAACACACGTTTTGGTGAGATTGAAAAATACAAGTTCCATTCACATTTGTCGTAAGTTTGTTTTCATTCGGTTCGGTAATTTATAAACTACGACATCTTTTGTAATTGTTCTTTCGGCAAATCCCCATTCTTCGGTGGTGAGTATAAAAAAAGCACTTCATAGCTTGCATTGCTTTTCATACTTTGTAGAAATTGTTATTATTATTTATAGTCTACTGAATTTGTCCTGCAACTTTATACGATTTCGTAGAATCATTTGCTAATATACTCCGATTTATTCTTTCTATCTGACTATTGTCACGTAATACATCAGATGTAGTCTGAATATTTTGAATATTATTCTCGGTATAAAAGTTGATGAAATTTTTCGAGGTGAATGCAGAGAGTTTATCGCTAATTATTCTTGTTGAATAATCAAACACCTTTGAACGAACGTTTACATTTTTATAGCTTCTTCAGACCTGTCAACTTACATCAAAATACTTTCATCTTCTTCCTGTGCTTTTAATTTCAGAAGAATTGCCGGAATGGTGACTTAGACTGAGATTCTTACAAAGCACTCTAAAGGGCGAAGAAACTTTTGATTATATCTACATTGGCTAAATTTTATATAAAATAAAATTCCATGAGACCGGTTAAGAAAATTGAAAATAGTAAATTCGACCCATTTACTATTATCTTAATTGAAGAGAAAGCACCAAGAATGAACCTACGTTTCTCTAGTGATGGTAGGGACAACAAAAGAAATCTATTCCATAAGAAGACGAAGAAACAAGCAGGTCCCAATCCAAGCTCCGAAGAGCAAGCAAGAGGATTCTATGGATGTTACGGATTCTACTGAATATATATAAAACCTGTAGGAAGGAGATCACACAACAGAGTTACAACCAAATATTGGTTTTGAGGAGCTCATGTACGGCCTTATTATTACGTAAGGGTCGGCGAACTCTTTGTATCATTTTTTAATAAAGCCTAGTCTAAATCCTTCTTTATTCATGGAGAACTCAATGTGCAGATAAAAACTTAGCCTATGGTCGAATAAAACCCCTAAATCCATGAACGAATCTACATTTTTCAGTTTTTGTAAATCTCCTTGAGAATGATGACTTCTTGCATTTTTATACCCACCACTTCAAAGACCCTAGAAAGTATATATATATTCTTGATCAACTTCAAATTTAGATTTAAGCATGTCTGCCTGTCTGTCTGTTGGCCTGTGTAGTGTCTGTCGTAAACATTCTCCTGGCCGCAAAAATGAAGATATCGACTTCAAATTTCACAGAAACATTGGAATTTCTTTCACATAAGTTACTATTGAAAATGGGCTAAGTTGATCACAGGTAACGCTTACAGTATAAGCTGAAAGCACGTCGGTTTTATGCTGGTCGTTTCACACTCTAGGGCTGGCCATGTTCTGCGGGATTCCATAAAAAAAGAAAAAAACTGCTATGCCCACCTATTAAAATTTAGTTTTCGCCCATTTTTTTACGACAAAATTGGTGAATATAAAAGATTCGGCACAAACGAACATAATTTTCTTACAATTGTGTCTTTCTAATTGTGGACAAAATCGTAGGATTAAAAATACACGTTATGAAGCGCCCAACTCTATGGACATCTTGAGAGTACCTGAAGAACATAATATACGCAATTTGTTTAACTTAACTTTATTGGAAAGTCTAGACCAACCATCTTTTTTAAGAAGTAGGGTCGACAGCCGTAGTTGTTAGTGCTCATCCAAATTTTTTGAATCCAAGAATTTATTTCATTCCTCTAAATATAATTGTAAAATATTTTAGAATAAACCTGGTTTGTGATATACTTGATGGTTGAATCTTCCCTGTTTAACATGGTAATTAAAAAATAATGAAATAAGAGTAAAATATAAATGCGACGTTTTTAGTAAGCTTTTTTATTGTTGTATATATGCGGCAGGGTTGACACCAAGACAATCTTTTCAGCAAAAGGATATAAAGGAGAAAAAAACAATCTGATATTTTCAACTCCCTCAACGCAAGTACCTAAATCTCAACGGTGCTTAGTAACTTTTTCGAATGATTTGAAAGTCAGAAAAATCTCACGGTCATCCAATCAAATCCACTCATAAACCTGTTTTAATGGATTTATTCATTTTTCAAAAAAATTTGTACTTGTTTTCCTTTTCAGCAGCAGATTGAATATTGCAAACTCAATATTAATAATCGGAAAACTGGAAAATCTGTTTGCAATAGCGTACGTACGTACTGTCAAACCCACTGTCCTAATATTCATTAAGTTCTATGCATAACTTTAACGTTTCTTTCATTTCTATATGATGTATGAATGTAATTGTTTGTTGTCTGTGGCATATACGGGTATGTTTTCGGCACGTGACTTTATGTTACGCACTTTGATTAAACATCACGCAACCCTTGTTTAGCTTAATTTTTAATTCTTATTCGGTCTGAGCCTTTACCGCCTTGTTATGAGTATTATTTACACTTGACACCATTACGCACGTTCTCGAAACACATCCGACTAATACTACATACTCGCTACCAACACAATCATTGGTAGTACGTACGTATGTTGCTCACCAGCAGAACAAGTGGTGGCATCTGTACTGTTTGTTTTTCTTACGTTTTGCCATTACTGCACCATTCCCATTATCCACTTGTCGTTTTGCACAATTCAATTTCATTTATGCACTAATAAGTAAAAAGTTTTTACATCCATTTTTTTTTATCCTTTTATACACTACGCTCATTTTTCACTTTTGGATTACAGCTTGAAATTTTGCTCTTTACTTTTCCTATGCCTGTGATGCTTTTATCTTATCACTACTAGATTTGATTTCATAATTTGTTTAATGTTATTTATGTGATTGTGTCTGACGATGGTAATGAACTTATTGCTTTCAAAGAAATTTTCAGTAGTTAAAATGGAGAAGAAAGCTTTCAATTTGAACAAAAATTAATATAATATTTGAAATGATCTCGTAGTAGAAATTATGCGCAGTTAATGACTTTTATACTCGTTTTCGTTGGGCGTACAGAAATATTCAAGTGAAAGTTATCGAAAAACTTTTTGAGATTTAATTGTAATCGATTACACTGATCTCTAAGCTCTAATCCTTTAAAGGAACCACATTTTACTTTCAATAAACGTAACATGGTATGGAAACATACGCCCTTAAAGTTAAGTTTCCCAATATGCCTCAAGAGTAACATAATAGGTGCTTGCGGGTGTTTCGCCAGCGTTGTTTCGGCATTGCTTTACTTAAAATAATAATTTTCCATTTAGTGTTATTGAGTTATTCAGTGTATCAGAGACCAATCGTGGAACGCTCAAAATTACATTTTGGATTTTTATTACTTTTGTTGTTTGATATAAAGAAGTCGCCTGCCGAAGCCGATCAATTATTTCTTGAAGATTACAATAATGTTTCTCGGCGATTTAAGGTTTTTAATGTTAATGAAAAAGAGCGGCTTCGAGGACTAAAAAAGCTCGAAAACCAAGAATCGCCAAACTTATTGGATGAAAACACAGCTCAAACATTCAAAAAACTTTTAAAGTTTTGATGAATCAACTGTTTCTAGACGCTTACATGCGATAGGAAATATGCAAAAGGAAGAAAAATGTCCATCACATGAGTTGACCAAAAACCGTTTCAACACCGCGGTTTTATTGCTCGCAGGTCAAAATAACGACAGTTTTCTGTGGCGTATTATGATGAGCGAGGAAAAATGGTTTTACTCTGATAATACCAAGTGCGGAATCATGTGTTACTTCACGAAAGCCATCCACCTCGGCACCGAAGCAGAATAGTCATGCCGATAGGATAAGAACGAAGTAAGCTGTTACTGCAAATGTCTACCGACATTTGTCAAAGAAAAGAGACCAACAAAAGCGCTTAACAGACACAAAGTCATCGTTTTGCATGACAACTCTCGTCCACATGTTACAAGTCTTGTCAAGAATACAGTCTTGTAGCTCGAATGAGAACTTCTGCCGCACCTAGCGTACTCACCTGTGTACAAAATTATGGAAAATATTTTTATTACTATATATTGTACCAAATTTTTCTCAATAAATGCCTAATTGACTCAAAATAAAGAACTTAATAGCCAGAAATGATCACATATCAAGTACTGACTGTGTACGAATGGATTTAAGTAATGTGAAATAAAAAATGAAGATTACTCTAATTGTTCTAGGCAAAGTATTACTCATTGGCGGATAAAAATATAAACAGACAGACGGAGAAACGTAGCTCGATAGATGGCGGATTTCATACTGAGTATGAATTATATATAATTTGTTTGACTTCCTTTCCTTACATATGTCTGTGATTTCTAATGAACACAATTTGTTCCCTTTCGGGTTAGCTGGGGAAATTATGTATCTGACACGTCAGAACATAAATGTACCGAATCTTCTACATCTACGGGGACCCAGCTATAAACGCCATTGACTTCGAACACATGGCGACTAAATAAAGGTTGAGGTTTTAACTGCTGAAGCGCGGCGACGGGTACTTTTCGGATTATAGGTGGAAGTGCAGGAGTTGCTTGTATTTTAGATGACTTCTTTTCCCGATAGTTCTCTACAATTTAGGTCATAATAAGACTGAGGCAAGCATTTGTTACCTATGACTGACCGAGGTAGTAGTTGTACTGGGAGCACAGGAAATGTTAGCTGATTGTGTCGATATCTTTCCAAGTACATAATTATCTGTAAAATTAGAAGGGGAAGTTCACTTCAGGATGAGTACAGTAATGCTAAACTGAACCACTAATTCCTCGGGGATCAGGTGGTCGAATGAAGGAGCTCTTGGTACTGTGTTGGCAACGTCAACAAACTTTGAGAATACTTTGCTGCCTGATCGCTGGGTACGGTCCTTTGGAAAGTATCGAGGTGGTTATTGGAAAATGAGCTGGATTAACCCCCCGACCAGAGGGAAACAATGGTCCGTACCCAGGGGTGTTTGTTCTGATACTTAGGGAGTTGCGTAGTCCCCCTTGTGGGTATTGTTCCGGTAACTAACATTAACTGGAATTAGTCTAGCATTTAAATATGCCGTAGAATAAGGCCATCAAGGCAGTTGTTCACGTTAAACCAATTGAGAAATCTGTTCCTTTCCGATTTGTCAACATTGCTGTAGGTCCAAAAAGTTGGGTAACTTTTAATGCCCCTTTAAAAATGTTTTTATGGTTTTTAATGCGTCGGAGGCAATATTGTTGGAATTATCTTCACACCACCATGCTTAAGTCGAAGGAGTTATATTTGTCTCTGTAAGCTTATCTACCTTTCCGTATTGAATTCAGGTTCTAAAAAAATTTAGAAGAAGAATTGTAGCTTCAATTTAAATCTTCTATTTTCAAAAGATTTAGCTCAATCTTCCTGTTGATAATAAAGTGTTGCGTGGAAATACGCATCTGGTTTAAACTTATTTTTAGTTTATCTAATATGAGTAAATAAATAAATAATAATAATAAATAATTGATTATTACTTACATTAAAGACCGAAATCAAATTAAGCAGACATAAAATATTCATTCGTTCATTCATTCATTTCCTCATACAATAAACCAATAAAATGTAAAATTAATTTTAACCCCTTGATAGCCTTGATGCCTAAGCTTCAAATTAATCTTCATAAATCACAAATCAACTTTAACTACCAAAGAAATACCAAAAGATTAACAGCAAGCAATTGCAGATATATTCAGTAGAAGAAGATGAAGCGTCACACAACCGCACCCCGGTATTTTCAAAATGAAATACCTACACTAACATATCTGGAGTATGAATGTGTCTGTTTGAATTGGAGCAACCAAACAAGTAATGGAAACAATGCTAAGATTCCAAATAATGACAAAAGCAATTAATTTACGTTAAAGACGACGACATAAACCTGACACACAAAAACAAACACAAACACAAATTCGAGCACACATAGATACGCGGAGACCTGTGATAATCGGGCGAAAAGGCAGGTAAATAAGCAGTTAAGTACTTTTTAGTCATATAAATTGGGTGAATGTAAATGCTGCCCATATGTGTGAGAGCCATCCACATGGAAATGAAACGTTAGAGGAGTTAATCTCTAGTCTGTATTCTGTCTTTTGATCATGTTTGCTTTTTAGGATTGAGGTTGAGTGCGGAAAGGAGAAAATTAAGAGTGCATTTCATTCCTTTACCCAAAAACGAAATTTTCCATTGCTTGCCTTAGGCACGCATGAATTGTAATCAATTTTCTACAATCTGAGTAAAAATTTAAATTCCAGCAAATTGAGTGAGAGAGAGAAAGAGAGAGACAAATTTGAACACAATAAAAGTTATAGTATATATAAAACATACGCAACATCTTTTGAATCATTTTGTTAAAAATAAAATCCGTTTTCGCAACATTTACGAAACCATAATCCATTTGTAATTGCTTCTACTAAAAGGTTCTTTGGTTCTTTGGAAAATGGTATGGTGCAAATAAATAATTTTGAATCTATTAAGTAAAGTTGTTCAATGCACACTTTACTCAACATCGACTTTCAACTGTGTCGAAAGGAAAACGACTTAACTAATTTACAATTTCACAAACTTTTCTTGTGAAAGCTTTCATTGCTGTACTCATGCCTTGAATGTAGACTTGAAAATTTAATCGACGACCTTATAAATTAAATGTAAAACTTATCATGACAAAAATTGACTATAATGGTGTAATTGTTATAAATCTCTTTTCTCCTTTCGAATAAATGCTAAAGGGTTAACTTTTGCCTAAATAAAGAAGGGAAGAGTGAAATATTTCGTATATTCTTTGCTTAAGACCTGCTTATGGAATAGTAGCATAGCATTGCGTTCTATGGTTTTATTATATGTTTTTTTTGGATTGTGCTTTCATTTCAAAGGATATGATCTAATCAATAATTTATTTAAAATCATAAAGAAAATAATTATATTCGATTTGAAGCAAATGTTTAATATAAATACTATTAATGTAATAGCTTGTGTAGAAAGACGAAAGACGGGAGTTTGTTATAATAGGTTTAACGCGGGTGCCTGCATTGTAAGCATCTAAGCACAGAACAATTTTCAACGAACTACAGTCGACGTCCTCCAAGTAGTGGAACAATCCCCACAAGGAGTGCTACACAATTCTCGAGGATCCAGAATAAACATTCACTGGGTATAGTCCGTCTCGTCAGAAGCTGACCATCCATTTACTTCCACAAGCAATGCGATACCCCTCGAAGGGGTATCAGGCAAAAGCGGTGTAGCGCAATTGATACTTACAAGTAGCAATCTTTCTTTGAATAATCTAATCTCCTAATTGGTTGGGCCTTTGGATATGCTATACCTACCATCTTATCTCTTGGACTATTTTGTACTTGGTAAATAATCTATACAGCCCGTTACCACCCATGCTTCCATTCTCGAGAACCTGTCGCCAGCCATCTACAGTTAACTTTAACCTTTGTTAACCGATAACTGCTTCGGACGATCTAATTGAGCCGCAGACCCCAGCCAAAGTCACGTTGCGAGGAGGTCATGGTTCGGTACGTTTACCGTTCCCAGTAATTAAATCAGTAACTTCATCTCCCCACCACGAAAGACGGAAGAATTTACTCAATATTTTATCGTTATGAGTTGCTGCAGTTTGTTTCTCTCAAACTGGGCTAGTGCAAGCGATTCCAGCAAAATTACGCCAAGATTCGTTTATCAATATTTAAAAGTTGCACTTAGAAGGATATGAAGCGTACTTCAATCACATCATCTCACGATTATGAGTATTTTGCGCTGAAACACTCTTCCGATTTTCAAACGAGTGTATAATTAGCGTGGTGGTATGTTGAATAAAACTGTGGCTTTACTGAACTGTGGATTACTTTACTGAAACGTGTACAATCCAACTCAAACATCTAACGCATCGAATTAGGTGCTGAGAAGGCTTACTCTTGGTGTTATAATTTAATTGTGATCGCTTATAAGAAATAGATACGGTAGTGTAAAAAGCTATGATTCAAGGAAGATGTCTCCTCTCGAGGTTCAAACGAAAGAAACAATCAGTGAAGAACGCTATCAGCAACAACGGTCGCAATATACAAAAACATTTTAGTCAAATGATTTTTAGCATGCAATGCTGAGACTGAAATGCTTATACGTAGTTCGTGTTTTTTGGGAACCCTAAAATTGTGATTGAAAATATCTCTTATATTATCGTAAAGCGCATAAATCAATATTTTCAAATTTTGTCAAAAAATAATGATTGATTTGTAATCCGGGGAGGAAAGAGCTGCACGCATCATAAATTCATCATATAAATGTTAAAAGATTGCAAAAAAAAAACAATTGGCAAAGAAATATTGCAAAAACCTATGACAAGACAAATTTAATAAAATTAATGTAGATCCTTCGAGTAAGAAGATGTACTTTTGCACGAGTAGCTTTTCAGTTTAAATATATTAAAAAATGCGAGATACACCTGAACATTCATTTTCATTTTTGTTCGAAATCCCATGTGACGTCATAACTGTGGCAACTCTGCTTATTTAAACGCAAATTAAGATTGAATCGAAATCAAATTAAAGTAAATTTAAAAAGCTTTGTGATGTAGGCACGCATTTGGTTCTTTCTTGTAATTCGACTCATTCGTGGACTAAAAAATCTGTACAATAATGTCAAAGAAAGTCTAAGGTAAGATAGGAGCGGATTTTGTTTTTCGTGAGCATTTTACGTATGTATATATGTAGTTAATTGCACAATTATGATGATAGTTTGATATAATTTCAGATAAATCTAGGAAACTATGTTTTTGTATAAAGTACAATATTGAAGCTACGAAAGTTGATAAGAAGAAAATTGTTAAAATGAAAAAATCTCACCAACATTGATAAAGATCTCCAGAATCAATCTTTTATTTTCTCTTTCGAACGCTACAGACCGAATTTGGTGGTATTGCGATACTAATCTCCTCCTAGGACTACTAGAAGAACTACTAATAGATACATGCCCAATAAAACGAAAAGATCAATCGGTTCAATCGCTTCTGGGTTGGACGGGGACAGCGATTCGAATTTTAATTTTTGCAACTCTCACGATTTTATTACTATTTCCAGCACTTACATTAACTGACCAATGGATTCTGTTATAATCAAATGTCGCCCAAAGGCGAACTTTCCGAATTTTCGATAAGAGAAGAAAGAAAATTACATTATAAATTAATTTTAGTTTTCTATTTTTAATTATTATGGTCTATAATTTTATTTAAAATAAGTCAAATGATTGGAGTTAATTATAGCGTAATAACTATATTTATCATGATAATCATGATTCTAACCTTCTAACCTTTATAACACTATAACTAGAGAGTGTCGAAGTAGTTTCCTAGTTAGTCGTTAAATTTTCGACTTTAAATTTGGTGAAAATATTGGAAGTGCTTGCAGTTTGTTGAAGACGAGTCACAGGACTCGTGTATACAGTAGAACATTTACTAAGAGTGCCCTTACTTGATGGATTTCTAGAATAAAGTTGTTTTAAAGGTACAGGCGTTGGGTCACAACCGAATATAGTTTTTCTATTTAATCTTATTAGTTTTTTTGGTATTCTACATAGGTATTGTGTTATGTTCTAGTATATATATGTATACATGTTTTTCTTATCTAAAATTATAAATCATTTAGAAGTAGCCGTTTCTATACCTAGCTTTACTTCGTAACAGTGTCAATAAAGTACAACAGGGATCTGACTTTGTTAATGGCAAACCTAACATACAAGTTAAAGGAAACTTTGCAATTAAACTTTCCAGTAAAAAAGCTTTTTTCCACAATATATCTTTAGGCCAAAAGATATAAAAATAATTAAGTATGACGCAGACAATTTATTTAAAGTAAATTGAGTTTGACATCGTGCGAAACACATGGAGGGTACAGCAAAGCTTAACAAGAGATTGCACATCATGAAGATGATGAATAAATGTAGTTAACTTACGTGTTTGTCTTGAGGTACATTGAATGTAAAAGAAATTCGTTTTTCGATAAAAATTATTTAATATGCTCTCCTAATATTTTACTCTGTAGACAACAAAACCAATCAAGGAAAAAATCCTGATCTTTAATCTTTCATATCAATAACGTTCGCATATTTAGGATTTAAAAAGCAATGTCGTGAGGACTTGTCTTGCAACGCTCTCCGAGAGTTATAGACTTAAGGACGAATTGCGACTTGATATTAATAGAGTTATGAAGAATTACTGGTCCAAAAACTAAGCGAAAAGACCTTAGCAATTGTTCGACATTTCGTCGTCTCTAGGACTTCAGACATCTTAAATAAGCATTTACATGCTAAAAGTGAATAATTTTTCTTGTAAATTGACAAATTTGTCAATTTTTTTGTAATAGATTAATATGAAGAGTATCTCCAATTAAAGTTAGGATTCACTTGGATGTATCAATAATTTATGTGCTAAATTCGTGATGTGAATTGCTTTTTCTATACTGTTTTGAATGAATTTCAAATTCATTATTCAATCCGGAAAAATTGCGTTTACTAAGTCTAATAGGAAAACGTACATGATTAGCCAAATTTAGAACTGTTAGGATAATATAAATAGATTTTCACGATACGAAAATTTTCTCAAAAATGCGACCAAGCAATCTGAATACAGAATGTATTTATTTGGAAAAATTTGGGACAAGAGATATCTCCTATAAGAGGATTCGAAAGTGCAAGAGAACTGGACCTCGCATATTATTTGTATTATGTGTGAAATATTGCTATCATTTCGGTTACTATTACATTATATATGTATAAGTATTAAAAATATTATACTAGAGGTCTTTTACTGCTTTGATCCGCTTGTTCACTCTGTCATGCATTCATATATAACTCTTCACGATTAACTCTGATATATGATTATACGATTACGAATAACTCTGTAAAGATTTCATACAGTGCTTCCTTCTCTGACGAAGAATGTGTTAATTTAATATTGAAAATTATGTTTGTTAGTATTTGTAGTTTTACGTAGTCTACCGAATAATTAATGCAAAAAAGTAATAACTAATTAATAAAATAAATAAATTAAACAATAATGGTTCCGGTAATACCTTACACTTTCCATAATGTTGTTGTGTTATGCCATATAGGGATTTAAAGTTATGTTTTGTTCGCTGGAGCTTTTAAGTGCAGTTTATCTTAGAGAAAACAAAATAATGTTCAACATAGTTCTTCGGCTCTTTAGAATTATTAAATTAACCAATCCTCGACTTTCGGAACTTAAGACGAGTTGCTCATTGAAACAAAACCACAAGATAAGTTTTGAATCGATCCTAATTTGTTAATAATTAAGAAATAATCCAAAGCAAAGCTTGAAACTATATTCTATTATAGGTTTTACTTATGCTAAATAATAGGGGAATACTTCTAATCAAATTTTAGCAAAACTCGAGCCCTGTAAAGCGTAATAAAACCTGGTTAAAGTTTGGTTTAAAAAGCGGTTTAACTGCTCACTTACAATTTAATATCTGTTTCCGATCAAAATTAATTAAAATGTACAATTTCTAATTTATTGCTTTATATTAATGAAAACATATGTTTAAACATATTTATCGAAGAAAAAAAAAAGAATGCAATAAATTATAAACGATTAAATCGATATTAAACGAAACCCTCATAACGTCCAAAACACAACAAAATATATTAAAAGCTATTAAGACTCAATTAAGGACAGGACGAGGTGTAATTTTTTATCTAAACAAAAAAATAAATCCCGCATTATTAAAACGTTGCTTACTTGGGTGCTTAACATATGTAAAAATCGATTCACACAACTATGATGTTTCAAGTTAATTAAGAAGAGTAGTCTTTAATAGAAGACTTCATTTATACCTTAAGACTAAAGAGAAAGAAAGAAAGGCCGGGAAAAATGCTGTAATGAGAAAGTTATACAAAGTCACGTGTTACTACTCATGATCCTGATAAAAAACAAACAGAATTTTAAAAAACTCAAGTTATGAAAATCAACATTAACCAAACGCTTAGTAACATAAACATACCATGAAAACGATGATGACTTAATTGATTAGCTGAATGAGAATAAAATACGCTTTCTACCACCGCACAACAAAAAAAATAAATTTATTTTGAGACTAACCATCATAATTTCGTTAAATGCTTTTAATATTTTGTAGACTTTTTCTTATTTAGTAGGGGGAAGAATATTAGATTAGCACCTTTTTCGTTTGCAACAATACCGTATCAATCAATCCGTATTCGTACTGAGAAAGATGATCCTCTCTTTCGATTTACAGAAAATTAGGGATCATTGTGTTACGCGTGATCATTTAGATAGAGTGTGAGAATTTTTTACGCTTTTATTAGCATGGAAAATATGAAATGAAAAATATATTCACTTGGATGTTGGACAAGTTGAGTAGCGCTTTTTTTATTTAGATGGATAGATACCAGGATATAAACACGTTTCTAATTTTTGTGAGAAAATAATACGTGAAATGGTTTGAGGTGCAAGTAACAATTGCTTCTATCAATTGATTCAAATTAAATAAACACCTTATAGATTTTAAGATTCATCGCTATTCATTAGAGTGAACTGTTTGTTTTCTAATTTCAGTTATGCAAACATTTTAAAATTTGAATTTTCAGCCAATCATTTGGATAGAGGAAGACAAACTAAAAATATATGCACTCCAAGGAATCTCTAGTAGATACCTCTGAATGTCTTAGGCAGGATCATACAACTAGTGTCCCCCCTCCGCCTTTATCGGTGGTGAATAGAAAAGTCTGCAGCATGTAAAATGACCGCATTTTGAATGGGTCTTAGCCGTAATAGTAACTCGATATACAAAGTAACTCTATCAAAATTGGATCACTTAGGTCTATTTTTTGGAAATCACCTCATATAAATGTTCCCATGAAAGATAAGTCTTTCTATAATGAAAGAATTCAATTTGTAATTATTTACGATTAAAATGAGTCCCTAATATAGTAACTTGACATAAAAATTAATTATACCAAGTTTGGATCAAGTAGATCCCCTTTTTACATTTTTTTGTATATTTATAATTTTTCGTGTTTTCCCACGAAAGTGTATCAAGAAGTGTAAATGGTCGGGCTAGACCGGCTATAGTTTTTTTCTCTTATATAGCATTTACGGCTACCATTTAAGCGGGAAATGATTAAATGATCGCTTAATGATCTTTACTTAAGGAAATTGTGGAGAAAATGTTACAGTTAAAATGTGCTTTGTGAATCCAAAAACCGTGCCACAGTTTGAAAGTTCGTATTCGGAGCTCCCAACCCTGCGGCCATCTAGTTCATCCTTTTTAAAGAACATAGCCGATAGTTGCGGTTTGTAGTAATCATCCTACCTTTAGTCGAAGAATTTATTTCTTTTCTCTAAATAATTTATAAACATTAGAAGACTTCTTTAGAGACACAGATTTTTCATCACGAATTAACTATCTCTACACCAAGAAGTATTAATTGTAAGTCATCAGGGGGGCACCAAGAACGCAATGAAGATATACAAGCGTTTGGAAAAAGTTAATATGTTCCCTAAAAGGCAGTTAAAGAAATTTTAATCAAAGAAGTCATTTATCTTTTTTACTTTTTGTTTCAAAAGAGACGAAGAGGGTAATAAGAGAAAAATATTTAATAGGTTAACAAAATTGTGTTAAATATTTCTTTTCTGCTCGATATGCATGTGTAATGAGTACTGTGCGCTAATGCGACAGTGATACTTTACGTTCTAGTTGTTATTGCTGTTTATATTTCTCTTTGTAACAACCCTTTTTTTCTTTTGCTTAATAAGGGCTGAAAAAGTGTCATTGTACGTGTCTGAAGTTTTAAGTTATGCTTTTGCTTTTTTTCTTTCTTTAACTTGGTTGGCAATGATTAATTTGCTAATGCCGTCCTATTATCTTTTGAATTTCACAAATTGGCTCCTTAAATAATCAAAACGGGCGCAGCAATTAAAAGAATATAATGACCAACAATAGAAGTCAAGTTGGTTCATTGAAAAATTGCATTTTAGCTAGAAGACAACCTTTCGATATATAAACAGTAGTTGACACGGAGTTGATGCTAACGGTGTCATTTTCGTTTTTGAGGAAAAACAAAAAAATGATGATGAGTTTTACAGCGTTTTTTTCATGACATAACATCGCATAGATATCAAAAGGTAGAGTCAGTCACAAGTAAAGTTTTAAACGATTTTGTGAATTTTTCTACCTTTTTGATTGTGATCATTTGTTAAGTAGATCACAAAAAAAAAACCGTTTTAAAACAAAACTCAAAAGAAAAATAAGAAGAATTTCCGAGAAAAGCTACTTGCAATGTTTTTAGATGATTTTATTAAAAATATGTCAAGGTAGGTGTGTGAATGGGTGTGTTTGTACAAGATGTTTATAAACCTACTAATCAACGGTTAATTATATTACATTAGCGCAAATGCAGCTCAGTAAAATTCTAAAAAAGGTTTGGATCAAATGAGGCAACTTTTATTGACCTCTTCCATGAAAAGTGAGCAAAAAGGTCTAATTTTTAATATCCTTTAATGAACTAAAGTTCGTGGCTATGAATAATTTGACATAATAGTTGACTCCAAAATAACCGCTCTTTAGCAGTCTGGAATGTTTTGCTGATAAAGAAGGAATAGCAAAGATGTCTAGGAGGGTGAATCTCTTTCTAGCGTTCATAGTTTCAACATAAAACTCGGAGACTTCGCCATGTGCATGTCCTATTTATTACAAGTGGAAAAACAATGTGAGCATAGCTCATATCAGGCCGGGAAACTTGGACAATTAAACGAGATATCAATAGAAATGACGCCTATGAGGAACTTCATAGAAACATCAGGTGTTATATAGTATAAATCAAACTAATTTTGTGATATTTGTTATTCTGAAATCTAAACGCAAATTTTAAGAATTAAAAAAAATAAAAGAATCAGAGATTAGTGACCAGCTCTTTAGCAGGTTATTGCAGCAGAATAAAGATAAACCGAATCTATAAAAAAATGCAAAGAAATCTATGAAGTCTGCGTCCATTCAATATTATAGAATATCGAAATTGTATTGTCATTGCCTTTTATTGAGCTTTTTTTATTGTTTTAATATAAAAATGGTTCGCATAAAAAGTCCCGTCCACAACACAATACAATTTTCACATTTTTATTAGAAAGCACTTGAAATTCTTACCCCCCTTTTTAAATGTTTTAAAATCAACGGTCAAGTTTTGTGCATTTAACAGTTGCATCGCCTACCGAGAAAATGTGCTTTGCCTTAATAGAATTTGAGGCATTTCATTTGTGCATAAAGTCTTCAGTATCATCGCTTCTCAGATTAACATTTATCCGAAAACATATTTGGAAAGTTATAGAACCTGTACTTATTACGTTAACATGTATTGTATGCTATGTTCGAAAAACAGGCAGACGGTTAATAATAAATAATTTATTTGATGTGTATTTTTCTCTGTAAACATAAACGAAAATGTAATCTTTACTTAATAAATAACAAAAAGTTCAATGAAATGACCTCCCATAGGCTATTAAATCGGCTTGTGCATGTTTCGTTTCGAATATCTTTCATAAACTATTTGTTGACATTCGGTTGTGAAAATTATCATAATTGGCGTAAACAAAAGACTTTAATTTTTGCGTTATTGGGAAAGTCCTTATTTGATTTTAGGTTTTGTAATTGTCCTAAGTATATTTGTATTTAGTTACATATGCTTTGCTTACATTGCCTACGGCTTTTTTTTTTTTTTTTTTTTGAACAACGTAATAATTAGAACATATGTCTGATTTCTTTTTCGCAAATATTGATAAATTTATTTTCGCTTGGTCATGATAGGTCTGGTGGAGAAAATGGTAGCTTCAAATATAGGCTTTTCTACGCTTGTAAATAAAATTTAAAAACTCATCATACAATCGTAAACAACTAGTTTTGAGCACCAATGTAGAGAAGGCTTTCCTTTGATTACTTATTGGGAGGCTTAAGATAATCAATCAATGGTATCTTAAAGTCTTTCTTCCGTGCATTGAATTAATGGTTATGATGCGCTGAATATCCATCTATATGCTATGCCCCAGAAATAACTTTTACTCACTTTTTGTCAAAATTTATCTTTTTTGTTATTCCCTTGCAACTAAAAATTCGCTCAAATTTAAGTCAACTCATCGATGATATTATTATCGTGAAGCCAAAAAATAGTTGATTGCTAAAGTTTATATTTTTCGATTGATGAGGATTTTCGAATAAAATTTTTAACACAACATGATGATGAGAAATGTAGTTTAAAAGTTTAGAAAATCCCAGTGCAAGATTTCAAAAATAATTAATTTTTTATAAATTCGTGAGAAAATGTGACGGTGGATGCGGTGAAAGCGATTTAAATTATTGTTACTAACAAATGAATGCTACCTAATATACCTCTAAGCATGAGTCATGCTTACGTTCAATAAACGGACCAATGAATATACTTTTTTAATGTTGACCTGTTTATTAGCTTCTTAATGCACGAAATTACTTAAATACAAGCAAAGACGTTGATGCGATCTGTGTGGTGGAGATTGAAACAATAGCAACTTGATGGCGCATAAACTTAAGAACTCTTCGTTTCAGTTACTCAAGGGAATAGTTGATCTTTGAGGGCAGTTATGTATGAATGTTTATTTTTGTATGAATATGTATATGTACATTTGGGTGTGTTCATTTATTCATTGCTCTTAAGTAAATATGACCTTAGCTGACAGTACCTTGCCCGTTAATGTTGCTTTCAGCTACACACACAGTACACAGTACTGAGTAAGGCAAGTCCAAGCCTTAGCAGCTTCATATAGAAAATTTCTCCCATCACTATTATAAGAAATGTGAAAAGAAATAAATCCACATATAATATCAACACATTGGCACTTCGGTATAATTTACGAATATGTGTAAGCATATGATGGCTTTAGGCTTTTGTTTTGTTTTTTTGCTGTTTCTATTGCATGTCGAGGCCGAAGAACATCTTAACTTAATTTTTTTTTTCTTCACAGCGTTTAAAGCACTCTTTCTAGTTTTATTCTCTTTTCGTTGCTTTTTCTATATCTTCTGATTTATTATTTACTTCTGTGTATCTCTGGCAATCGTTGCAGTGACAGTGTTTATTTGAGTGTCTACTCTTAAGTTCAATTAATGCTGACATTTGTAAAACATTCAAAGTAAAATGGAAAAAACCGAAATCCATATAAATCACTTTTGCGCTTTACGGCAAACTGAACGAATCAGTTCACAATTTTCATAATAGAATTTTGATATTTTTACTGTCTCTCGTCGTTGCTGGTTGATTTTTATTGATAGTAATTCGCAAGTACTTATCTTTGCGGATACGTACATCTGTAACATGAACCCGGTAATTGTATTCAAGTTATTTTTTTTTTTCTTTGATTTTGAGTATGAAATATGAACCGTACAAATGAGATTTATTTTAGTTGTGGTTTTAAGCGATTATGTTGCATATGAAAGCAAGCCAAGCAGCAGGCGAGAGGGTGAGGATAGAATCTCTCGTATGGCAAACGTTAAATCTGTTAAGTGATGTTATTGATTTAATTCTTTTTCTCAATTTGCTCAATGCTTCAAAGTCTATTATATAAGAATAGGTCTATGCGGTACAGTCGAAAAAGTTAATTTTGGTTAACATAAAAGCCTGCATCGTAGTTAAGGTTGCTTAAGTCCTAACAGGTCTATTATGATAAAAAACTGAATTAAGATGCATAACATCATCTATCTAGTTATCTTGATAATCTGCCTATGTCAAATATCATCAAAATGGCATCTACAAGTCCTTGCAGGAAGATTGCTCTCAATCTGGATTTTTGCTGCTAAGAATAAAAAAGAGCATCTTATCTAGATCTTCACTCTCTTTATGGGGCGACGTTTTATGATGATGACTATTCGTATTCTATATGAACTAATGTTTTTATTCTTAATTAAGGGTGAAAAGTGCATAATAATCGAGTCTAGGCTAGACTTACTAAGCTTGAGATAACTCAGAATGAAGAAGAAACAATTACACTAATCATGATAATAGTGGAAAGTGAGAAAGAAAAATCCTCAATTAATTGTGGGGTTTTCAGCACTTGGGCTTTACACAACGCTAAGAAAGATTTCCAGAGTCTAACCCTCAGGTATTCGGTAAACTATGGTCCAAAATTGCATTTTGTCTTGTCTTTTCTCAGCGGGTTTGTGAACGGATCAGGTTACTTTTCTCAGTAAAACTTTGGTACGAATTTGTAGTTTGTTTAACTTTTTAATTAGGTTTACCTGTATGCTGTGTTGCAGTTTTCTAATACGGTTTTGGCGATCGTGCAGCAGAGATAGGCGGAGATGCGAACGAATCGACGAACAGACGACAGATATGGATGAACCGACTTAGAATTCTATGCCGACACAATATGGAATCACTGATGGATATTTCTGGGTATTAGAAAATGAAAAAAAAATCTACCAACCATCAATTAATGGTAGGTGCGACAAATGAGAAATTGAAAAAAAATATATTTTTCTGACTTTGATTTAATAATCAAACTTCTGACTTTACTGACTTTACGTTTTAATTGAATCATAAAATGTAGTGTAAAGTTTGTTAATTGAACGAAAAATAGCACAAAATGTGTACTAAAGAACTACTAAATGAAAGCAGTAGAAATAATATGACAATATAATGAGAAAACATATGAGATTTTCGATGAAATGTTGGAAAATTGAAAACTGTCTTCTGCTATGCGAACTGTGTGGTCATAGGACGAAAGCAAATAAATAAACAAACAAATCAACAACAATCCGAAATGTTAACTAAACTAAAACTAAACAAAACAAACACAAAACTATCATTAGTAAATAAATTGAATTTAAATTCAAATAATTTGAAAATGTGACCCACAAATAAAGACAATTAAATGTTCATTTCTGCAAAACCGATTGACAAATTGTAATGAGTTAAACCGAATGGTAGGAAAGTAGTTACGTGACAAAGTTAAAGATGTTTCTTCGTATCTCCCTTAAAAGGAATTGAATACAATTATTCTAACGACATGCAATATCGTTCATTTTGTCATTTAAACTAAACACATGAACGCTTATTATTTGTTTTTAGTATTTGACGAGATAGAAATTCAAAGCATTCTTCCGTCGTTGCAGGTAAGCAAGTTTGTCATAAGCAAAGTTGTCGACATTTTGTGTTACTTAATAATTTGTTTATGTTTATATAAAATAGTTGCCAAAAGTTATATAGCATTCAAGCCATCTAATTGATGTTGTAGGTATTGTTGTTGTCTTGTTGTTGTTGTTGTAGTCTTGTTTTGTTGCATAATTTCGTATTTGTGTTCAATTTGTTGTCAGTCCACACAGATTTTAATTTGTTTGTATACGTAAACATTAATTTTCCATTGAAAGCATTTAAAAATTTATACAATTGACTAAGGCAACAACAACAACAACAACAACAATAACGTATTGATAGCATGACATTGCATTCGGCATCAAACGTAACAGTAATTTTCAGCAAACACATACATATAAATGCGTGTGTGTGTGTGTTTATACATTTTACTCGCAATATATATTTAGTTTTCAAATTCTCTAGATATTCATAAATCTTTTCAAAGGGAATGAAAAACCTATGTATGTACATTTTTATTTGGGGTGGTATTCAAAGCACTTTTCAATGTGTTTTTGCACGTTCAAGTGTTTTTGTGTTGAATGCCGGACCATTAAGTTTTGATGCAAAACATCTGTGCTCAAGAGTCTCTTTTTCAATGTGAAATATTTTCTTTCTTTTTTTTTTTTAAATTTAAGTCAATTTATTTAATGGTTATCTTCGTTGTTTTAATTGTAAACATTTTTGATTTTCAAATCGAAATTAAGTATAAATGAAAAGATTCCGTTATTAGATTCGCACAGAAGCGGCATACAAAAAAGTTCTTCTTGATGCTTTCTCCAAAGTCAACGGTAGTTTTTCTTCTCTTAGGAGAGAGCGAAATTGTTTCATTTTCATTTCATTTGTTTCATTTCACTACTGCTATGTGCTTTCATTTCTTTCAGTGTAGCTTTTTTGTGAGTTCGCTATAGAAAACCTTTTTTTTTTAAACCAGTAATAATTGATTTACGAAATAGTGAAATCAAGTTGATTGGGCTTGAGGTGCTTATCATTACATTACATAGACATTCGTTAACTCATGTGAAATCTAAAATAAACTTTTTCTTGTTGACCTCATGTCGTTTAAAGTCATTTTCAATATTTTGTGTGAGTAGTACTTTTAAACTCTCTACAATTTGTCGACCAATTATCCTGCTTCAATTTGATGCTGATAAAAGTTTGACTAGATTGTGTGTGTGTGTGTGAATTGGAAAATTAAAGAAAAACCTTTAGAATGATTGTCAAGTTGCTGAAGTTGCTTTCCACCATGACAGAGTGTTTGGTTGTTGTCTTTGCTGTACAGACCTAGCCTCGAACATCTGAACTACCATTTATTTCTGCGAAACTCCTAAAAGTCGTTGTATGCTGTTAGCAATATGATATATTTCGGAAGTTAATTCCGCTAAGGGGAAGAAGTTAGATGCGAGCGCAGTCGTAACGAAAACTAAAGTCGCCAGTTAAGAAAATTGAATTTAAAAACGAGGTGTTCCATTTCAGGCTATAAAATCTAAATCACCCCTCGCAGCAATCTGTTAAGGGTATTTCTGTTCGTTCTTCTCATATATTTGATTATGCTAGATTATGGTACATTTCATATTTAATACCGAGCTGAATTAATAATCATCAATACTTTATTGGTTTACTGCAACTTTTAAGAAAAAATTAAAGATTTGCTTTAATAAAATCTGAGTTAAACTATTGCAGAGAAGTAAGAAGCATTTTAGTCCTGCCCACATCATAGACATTCTAACGCAGCAGACATTAACTTTAACTAGGGTTAGACTTTGAATCGCCTGTTTTTGTTTATCTAAGCGGAATATTATGCCTTTATAAAATTTTGAAGCTTGCCCTATGCAACTTTTAAGATCACTGGTGCATTAACTTGTACCAAACTCTCAACCAAAGGATTGTATGAACAATAGTACAAAACAAAAGTAAAAATACCTTCATAACCAGGTCGAGTCTTTGTAGTTACACTAATTAAGTTATTAACTCAATTTTGTAATTCCATTTATGTTAAATTACTCAAATATGAGCGTCTCTAAACCGCAGTATTTTAAAATCTGCTATAGCATAACGTAAATTTTATCGAGCCCAGCTCGATAGTTTGTTAAATCATCAAACGGGGCTATTGCTGCTACCATTAAATTAACTGAGTTAATAATTGCTCTTCTATAATCTATATATTCGTCATACTTGAAACAATAACGCAAAATCATCATCTGCGCAATTGTTCGAAAATGGTGTAAATGTGTAAATCCCTGAATTTTTATTTGCACCATGTACAAGCGTACACATGTCTCGTAATAAAAGAAGCAACCAAAAAATGAAAACGGTTAAGTGAATAAGAGTCTAGCAAAGAACGCTATCAAGCTGTGTGTGCAACACGATGCCAATAATCAATAGAAAAGATCAAGTGGAGAGAGCAGTAAAACAACCCTATTTTTATCTAATAACTTCCCAGACCTTTGTTCGTCCCAATGGTATAATTTGCAGCGACTATAAGGTAAACAAACACGCACACTCACAAGTACACAACTCAATTTAACTAACTCACCCCTTCCGCATTGAACTTTAGTTAGCCATCTCTTATTTCATATTATAATCAAAATCAGTCAGTCAGTCAGAGTGATGCTGTTGAAATTACGGGCGGCGTTCGCCTGAAAATTGAGCAGTTAAACATTTTGGTGTCATAAGTCGAATTGTAGCCTTTTTCAAAAGGCCTTCTTCTCTTCCCATTTCAAGCACTCAACAATTATTTGCTTTTCTCATTATTTGAAGGCCGACTACTAAGTGCATGCGTTGTTATTATTGTTTTGGTTCTGTTTATTTACTCCTGTAACTTATGGGCACAAGAGCTTGACAACAAAATAAAAATTTGTCTTTGCTATTATTATAAAAGTTAAATTTTTTAAAATCTCCATTGGAAAAGGGAATATATTGCTTTTTCATTCGATATGCGACATCCAAAAATATGCATCAAGATGCTTCATAAAGTGTACATGGAGAAGAGCCCGCAGCCTATTCAAACATGTTTCTCTCTGTTCGTTTATGTAATGTATGCGCTTGTGAGTATATTTGTCTGTCCACCAGAGTTTTGCATTTCGAAGTGGCATGGGATCCAAGTCTTCTTATTTTTTATTTGAAAAAAAAAAAATCGTCACAGATCGTCTGTTTTTCCACTATTTCGTACTTCTCTTTTATTTGTTACGGCAATTATGCTGAAAACTTAATATGAGGATAAGATACGTTTTTTTTCTCTGTTTAATTTCTATTAGAAAATTATCAACTAATTTCTAACTAACTAATGTCATACGAGGGCAGTCCCATAAGCCACCTTAAGAGTAAGTATTTTATGTGTAGATAGAAATTCTAATTTTATAATTCTTAAGCGTGTGTTCTAGTACTCATCTGAGGCAATCACCGAATATTTGACGAGTTTGTAAACATGGGAAACATCTTCATATAACAAGATATCTGCATTTAAAAGGTCAAGTAAATTAGAAGGTCTACATTGCAGACGAACCCGATTCAATTGTTAGAGAATGTCTGCTCCTTAAACCACCATCAACTTTCTTAAAAAACGAAAAGGCAAAGCATCGCTTTATTATTAGACATCGCTCAGTTTATTATTATTAGATATCGATCTAAATTTCGTCACAGATCAACTGCTGCTTTAAGATTTACGTTGGTAATGTCATGCTTCCATCGATTTTGTAACATTCTAGATTGCGAGGTTCAAAAATAGATTTTTGAACTAAGGGATGATAGTCATAAACCAATATCGCAATTAAAATGTGTTTTTATTTTCGTTGTTATTTTATATCATGTGCTGCAAATAAACCTTTGTAGCACTTACTGCTTTCGTTCTGTTAAGCGCAACCACAAAATATTCCTAAATGTACAACAAGTGATAAAAATACAATTGCACTTGAAATTGTCAGCAGGTGCTTTATAAAAATAATGACAATGAAAATAAACAGAAAATGCACGCGAACATAAACTGGATGAACATTAGAGTAACATTAAAATCTAACAGAGAAATTAATGTGATTTTATTTTTATGTGAATTGTGACGAATTCTAGAAATGTGAAAATTCAGAGCAATAGAAACATTAAAAGAGCAAAAATTATTCATGTCATTTTAATAGCGTAGATAATATGATGATAATCGCGAGAGGGTCAGTGCATAATAAATGAGAAAAAATTAAAGAAAAACTTTTAATTTGAAATTAATTAAATTTAAGGCCAAATAACGAAATCAGCGTGGAATAACGGCTCCTGGAAGAGGTAACGCTTAATCACTTGAAGCGATTTCTTCGATTTTTATATCGCTTTAAAACGTTCACCTTAAGAAAGAATGTTCGACGAGCTACAAGAACGTCTGTCTGTGATTTCCTGTCATTTGTTACATTTTAAACAACTTAAGAATTTCTTAAAATCTTTCTTTTGTTAAGATCTGTTCGGAACACTTTTCACTGTTTGAAATAAACCTGAATAAATCGTAAAACTTTCGGAGGCCCATATTTGGCAAGTAGGAACTTTAAAAAAGAATTAAATTAAATCATATAATAATATTGACTTCCTCTTGAGAGCTTCCATCTCTCCCATCTCTACCCTGTTTATTAATCTGTCCTTTGCTAATAGAAACATTTTTGTTTATCAGACAAATTGAACATGTTTTCTCTATCACACAATAATCATAATAATAATTGTCAAATGTCATATCTCACCTGTAACCGGCTTGTAAAGCATAGAATATGTATGAAAATATTAAACTGATACTCCTTTTCATATGCACATCTTCTTATATCCTCATGGTTGTGTACACACAAGATAAACCAATCCAATCCATTTACGAATGATTAACGTAAAGCAATCTACGTGACTGAATCAATTTCAAAAATACTTTGCAAAAGAACCCTTTTAACTTTTTCATCGTTTGAGATATCGAAAAGCGAACAGTATACTGTAAGGAATATTAGAATATGAAGAGCGTGGACTGATATCTTATGAATATAAAGATGTATACAAAGTCAGGTTGTCATATATGTTTAAAATGCAATACATTTACATAAATATGTATGTACATTCTTATCAATAATGCTATTATTTTTTGCAATAAATTCAGTAGCGTAGAGAAAATAGTGCAAAAATATAAAAACAAATTTTATTAAGCAAAATCTTCTAAATGAAAGTAAAAAATTTTAATCAAATATTAAGCAGTATTAGCGGTTTCTTGCAGTCTTCGTTTTGTTTGACAGTAAGCACAAAAAAAGACCTTTCAAAAAGGTTAAGCTGGACATTGCAAAAATCATTTTGATAAAACTCCAGAACCAAAATTGTTCTAATAGTTACATTTGAATAAAATGCATGAAAAGATCCTTACAAGCAAAAGCTTGCTTTCAAATGAAGTTTTAGCGAAAATTGAAAAAGTGGCTTGATATCGAACAAAGCTTTAACAAGACAAGATTTTAATAAAACATTTTGAGAGAGATTATCTTGGAAGAAAAAACAAATTTGACGAAAGATTTACTTAAAAGCCCGTGTAAGCTCCTATCACTTTGCGAGTCTTTCTAATTACTCTAAATGATTTCCCAAATATTTGTAAAAAAAAAAAATAATAAAATGATTACCGTTAATTAGGACAATATAAGAGATACTTGGAGTTCATTAGATAAAGTTTCAATAAAAAATTTCAATTGGTAATAGAAGCACGAGAAGCACGCACGTTACGCTCATAAGAGTATTAAAAATCATTGCATTAATTGTATGTTGCTTGCATTGCAGATTAGACATAAAACTGAGATATCTTCGAAATTGGAACTTAGAAGTTTTCTTGGAACCATGTTTATCCCTGCTTGCTTCAAATGTCAACGGGACGCCTTGAGATTTTAATTGTTTCGATATATGAACATTGGGCGATTTTATATTCGATTTGCGAGGAATTTTCAAAAGGAATGAAAAAAATTCTAAAACGACTGTATTTTTTAAAATTTGTTGTTAAAAAAAAAAAGAAAAAAAACTATAAAAATAAAAAAATAACTGCCAAATATGATATAATATATGATATCAAATGATTCTCTTTTTAGAGTCAGTAATAAAGGATATGCGTTTGCAAATTTTTAACTTCGTCTCAAGACGAATATAAAATTCTCACTAATCCCCCCTATCAAATCCTAAAGCTCCGCCGTGTTCTTCTTCATCGTTAAAATTTAAAATAGAAATAGACGAAATCGTTTGGGAGTTTTCTCCCCTTCTTTTATTTCCAGCATATTTGTAACGTTTTATATGCATCCATAAATACGTATCTCTTTTAATATTTTTGTATTCCACAACACCTTAGTACAGTTAACACGTAAATCGAGTAAATTGCTAACAGGGGGATTACTTTTTCATATATGACGTGGACAGTTAGATATTTTCTTTTCACATTTTCTTTCTCTGGTTATTTTACATGCTAAAGTCATGAGACATATTCATATTTACTTATATTTAACAGTTATGTACGTTCGAATAATAAAATACTCAACGTTTTTACAATCATTCACGGAAGGACAGGGCATAATATAAAATATTTGTCCAGTTATCCAGTATCCGGAATTGCGTATCAGAGACCAAAGAAATTCTCGCCCAAATAATAATCAGATTTAGTTCTACAGTCTTTCCATCTGTCTGTCTTCATTGCGTTATCCGTTGTTGAAAGAAAAAAAGCTGAAGTTTGCCATATATGTTCTTCGTCATGAGTTGGGAAGTAAACATGATCGTCCACGACCGATTGAATGATGGGCAATATGCTACAAATGTCTTAAAGATCGTTTAAAACATCTTTGCAAAAGTGCTTTCAGTACTCCTACAAACAAATGCACTTTATAATGGGAAAACCTTTTAACCTACGGTTTATAAGTGATTTTGAAATGAAATTTAAAAAAAAGGTTAAAAAAGAAAATTCTTATCGATCAATCCATGAATACTTTATAATGATTACGTTTACCTTGATTGGTATCAAAGATCCCAATGAGAACCAATTATGGGTACAATTATCAATAATTAAAATGATATCGACCCTTTCCGTTTATCATTCACTCTTCTAATCACATTGCTTCTGCTTCTTACCTTGCATTATATATTCCAATAGTGGCAGAAATGTTAATCCGAGTGAAGTACAATTCTAATCCGAATCTGAGTCAAAAGCTTACTAGTGGGTCACTTCTGTTGTTGCATGACTACTACTAGCAAAACATGGCAAGACACTGTGTTCAGCGACAGAAAATGGCGGCACACTGTGCTTCACTTATCCCTTTTTCTGATTAGTTTGGACGATGAGATAGAGTTTAGCAAATGAAGCACACGTTTTCATCTTCAATCACATTAGAATAGAAATTATTTAATTTGAAAAATTCTTTTATATATTTTCTCAAGTACCGATCCTAAGTCAACGACTGCTAATAACGGTGCAATTCTCTCATAAACTTGCAGTAGTTTTCAGTATCCCATGTTTAACGTATGCTGTGACCGTAACATGCAACAATTGTATTATCAACCTAAAATTTAATAAATAAAACTTCATTATGTCTTTCATAGAATATATTGCGGATGAAAACTGACTAAAAGGAAAAAAGAATAGAAAAACTTTATAGCATTTAAGTAAGCATCCCTTTCATATTAATTTCTTCAACGATCCTAATTACAATGCTATCTATGTTTAAAAGATGATGCCATAAGGAAAAGAAAGGGTAACGTAACTAATTACAAAGAAAAATAACAAACAAACAAACAAACCAAGAAATTTCTTGAAAGTCATCTTCAATATATAGAAATATACTAAGCATGTGGGTAAATGTGTACAGAAATGTCATCGTCAAATGATGATAACAGCGATGGGGGCAATAAATTCGCATTAAAAACCATTTTAATATAGCATTAAACAAAAGAAAAGTTAAGAGAAATTTTACATGCAATTACAACACGCAACACGCATGTACCAAAGACAGCCGAGACCTAAAGCGATTCCGTACTACTATTAACATCTGTTTACATGCAAACAAAATATTTAATATAATAAAGAAATTTGTTTAAATTGTATAAAAATTCCAAAACCCTATGACTAGAAATTTGGTGATATTGTAATGTACACAAGCACACACATCAGTAGTTATGAGCGAACAAAAGTGATATGTATCATATATGTACTCTCCTTTCATATCTACTGCAAACTAATTTCGTTGGATTGATATAAAGTAGCCCGCATCTTAGCATACGTTTTTTCAGCAGACTTAATATAAAAAACTTTTCGCGCTTACCCACAATAGACATATAATCAATTCAAAGGGCATTCGATCATTACTTAGGTGCATTGCCCCCTTATTTATTTTTTTTTAATTTTTGTTTTTTATTACTCCAATCATGAATGTATCTCACTTTTGTGATTCTTCTTGTCATACCGAGAAATAAGTGCTAAAAATTTCCTAACGATTTATTTGATCGTGTTTGTCTTTCCATTCTTGGAATTCTCCAATTCAAAAGATTTAAGATAAAAAAAATTTCAGTTTAGCATTAATTTCTTATAGAAATGTCCAGGCTCACCAAAATTGCCAAAAAAAAAATTTTGAACAATCTTTTGGAAAGAAACTTACAACCTATAGAATATCATTACAATTTTTAGCATATATATATATACATATATTCCTAAGGTCTAGGGCAGAGTTTGTCTTGGTATTAGAGGTTTACATTTTCTACCGATGGCATGATGGGTATCACAGATTCGTCTCCGGATTCTTATATGTTTCTTACTTGTTTTAGAAATATTTTATTCGAACTCAATTCAATTCAACCCTATTTGTTATGAAGTAATTTGTTCTCGTCATGTGTGTTGTATGGTAAGACTCCCACATGTTGCGTGTGTTCCCGGATGTTGCTGATTTCTTAAATTCAGCTTTATTATTGTTTCTTATATTTATTGCATTGTATTTAAAACTGAGTGTTGATCAATTTCTTTAAAGATTGATTTGTTTGCTTTTTTTTTTGTTACTTTTATTCTTTTTATTTTTATTTTTATTTTTTTGGAGCGGCTAACTTTGTACAATTATTTCGTACAGGATGTTATCGATCATGTCGTAAATTAACTTGATTCGTTTCGATTTACTTGTGCTGTGGTATTTCATAATTAAGAAAAGTCTTTTATAACAATATGGATGACGTGTCTTATTAGTGATTTATATAAATTTTCTATATTTTATTCATAGCAATAAGAAGAAGAATAGAAAATCAAAGAAATTTATACAAATAACATAAAATAAATAATATTTTCAACTCACGTTACCTCTTTCGAATATTATATAATATATTGTTTTTATTATTTAAATTTTTTATTTTATTACGTAAGCTCATAAAGAGAATTATAATATTTTAATTCGTTACAATACCCACAAAAAAGGAATCTAACATTTTCAACGTCCGCACATCTGTCCCCTGATAATGAGTCAGCTAGCGCTGTAAAAATTATAAATCATAATTGAAACTATTTATACTTAGGTGATGTATACATTAATTAAACATCCGCAAAAATGCCCACCTTCTTTAGGAACAGTCAAAGTTCAAGTACCTTATTAATATTATAATATTAGGTATCAAAGACTTAATCCATCTAAAATGTTGAGATTTTTAGGTGATCGTTAAGATGGTTTGTATGTTTGTATTTTTTTGTCTCAATGTCAACGTCTAACAAAAATTGAATCTCACAATTATTAACTCAAAGTTCTTATTTTATTAACTTGTGCAGATGACCAATATTTATTGGCGTACCCATCGCTTTCAGATATCCTCTTCGCAATTCATCTGACAAAAATCTGATTCATTACATTCGTATTAGCTCGTAACATAAATTGCTCTTTGTGATCTTTCATCACCGAGAGCCAAAGATTAGTTGACTGCTGCGAAATAATTTTAGCAAAAGAAACTGAAGAAATTAGTGACATCCCTTTGTGAAAATCGCTTCAGTTTGCGAACTATGGAGAATATCATACGAAACATTCCGTCAGTTTGACCAGAGCGATTTTTATTCGACCTATTTTGATTACAAATTCAAATATAAATTATTTATGGGAATCCTTTCAGCTCAGTTTTTTGAGTATTAAGAGTATACACAGGTTAAGCGCCATGGTTTTTAAAAAACCTTTGAACGTTCCGAGGAGTACAATAATTGAAGGAGGGATGAATTTGGCATCCTTTTCTTTAGTTAAGAATATGGAGCTTCTCACCAGATGATGCCTCTGAAAATTACCGATTCTATGTTATGAATGAAGTGTTATGAAATGAAGAGAAAACCTTGGGCAATGTTAATTCAAAAAATTGATGTCGTATTCTGACAAACCGTGACACATGAATTAATTTTTGAAAAATTTGGAGTTTTTCGCGTGTGTTACGTTACAGCAAAACTATTTCCTTCCTTCTACTGGTAGTATGTTTGAAAATTCTAGTTTCATACTAAATTGGTAATCGAAGAAGAATTGAAATAAAAGCAAGAGCATGAGTAATATAAAGTGAGCAAAGATTACATTGAATATGTTTTAATGGAAAAGCATTTCATATGATACACGAAACTTCAAGCTGATGATAATATCGCGATCAAATTAATTATAACAACGTTGAGGCATTAATCGCGTCAACCCCTCTTGCGCACCATAAATTCATTAAAATTCTCACCATCACCTACAGCAAATTACGTCACTTCACAATTTTGTAAAAATTAATCTGCTTAATTTTTTTTGCGTTCCCTATACCTTCCTTTTCGTACATATAGCAAACTCCCAGCACTACTGACACTATTTCATAAGCATACGAGTTAAAAAATCGTTGTTTTATTTATGGTTTCATAGTTTCTTTTTTGCTATAGATCGTATGAAGTAAAAGCAACGTTAGAATGTTTCATAATGATGTTATGAAAGAAAACTCTAAGTGGATGAACGTGTTAGATCGACAGCATAAGTATAGATTATCTCCCTTATCAACACCGGAGGCATGTTCCGTTTAAGGGATCTGCGGCAAGTAGCACAACTAGTCCAAATTTGAATAAATCTAGAGAATAACATAGAGGATTTTAGCAATATTGATTTTTATGTGACTAACAAGTAGTCAGTCTTTTATTAATAAAAAATATCGGTATTCCGAAGGTTTAAAGAAAAAGCAAAATTTTTAGAGCTATGACACGCGCCATTTTTAAAATTGTGCTTCGAGGTAAATTTGTTATTATTTTTGCCTATTAGTCAGCAATCCGAGTTCCGTAGAACTATGACTCCAAGTCCGGATATTCCTCCTTGTTCCGTTTCTTCGTAGATTTTATACTACAACATGCCTCCGTTGCGGCCGCTGTGACAAGCGAAATCGCGCGGTATACTCATTTTCTGTGAAACGAAATATCAAAGAAAAAAGCAAATGTGTAATTCTGTAACCGAATTCATAACGAACTCCAAAAATATCGCCATAAACTTTTACGTTTTTGATAGATAATCGCTCTCGGTCGAATCGCTCTCAGCTATATATATATATATACTTAGCGACCGTGCTGATGAGGCCACACAAGCATATTTTTATCTAGAAGTGCTATGATATGATCATAAACACTCCCCTGAAGACATATATGACTACATTAGAGGAGTTGAGAGATTGGGATGTAATTTCCACGAAGGTCTTCATTAAACATGGACAGTCTTCCTGAAGCGCTTACAAAAAAGTCTTCAATTTAGTGACAAACCTTCGTATAAGGTAATGAATTTTTTCCACATATTCTAGAATGTTCGAAGCATCTATTAAGCCAATTAAAAAAATTACATTTTCTGAAGAATTTACAGTCGCGTTGCCCTTATATCAATCTTCACCGATCTTGTTCTTTTGTAGTTCAATTCGTTGATTGTGTTTTGCGGCCTTGCAACATCACATCTGATCTGACCTAAAAATAGCATAGTCGCTATCGTCATTAATCGCAAGCATTAAGTTGTCTTTATCAAATAGGAATAAAACAGTCTCGTGATACCGATCCCGTGAATTACGGTACAGAGAATTCATTTTGCTCCGTATTATTCTTTATTATTGTACAATGTCTAACTATTCAAATTGCCATTCAGATTCTTTTTCTCAATCAATGCGATCTCATAAGCAGACTCATGGCTCAAAATGATAAGGTTTAGCCGTGAAAAACGTCCGAGTCGATAAATTCTATTCACTATTAAATGCTGTCGTTTGTATTTCGGGCAACGCAATTGATCATTCAAGGTTGTGGTGAGTTAACGCTTTTGAAAGAATCTATTATTTCATGTTTTAATAATAGGAACGTCGATCCAAACTTTTCCAGTTCAAAGGCAGTCAATTGAAATTGAGAATTCATTACTTGAAAATTAGGCATCTCGACTGAAATACGGCATTACCGGGTAATAGTTGAAAAGCCATCGACTAATGCTAAGAATTGGCTAGAAAAATAAAATTCTGAGTTGCAATTGAAATCAAGAATTTTTATTTAGAATCTAAAATCTTCGATTTAAAACTAAACGTTTTTATAGAAATTCAGCATTTTCAAGTGATATTTCAAAGTCATCAATTCGGGCTGGAAAATTGTCAACCAAAAATTAGTTATCGAAACTGTACTTAAGAAAGGATCTTATAAGCTAATTAGAAGAGGCGTATACCGGAATGAAGTTCTGCTTAAGTATTTAGCTTGGAAGAAATTGATGATGTTATAATGATTCCTAATATCAGACCTCGTTAGGATATTTAAAAGCGTATCGTCTGTATGTAGTAAATTATATCTAAATGAAGTAATATACAGTTATTGTGTCTGATTGTTGGCTTGAAAGCGATTTAATTTTATTTCGGGAAGTCTGGATGAAAACCTTTAAAGTCCATATACATCTATCCTATAAATCCAGTTAATAAAAAATTAATTAAATTAAAGGAAATACTTAAAGAAAATTAGAGCATTAATGTACGTATTGAAAAAAAAGCTTCAGATCTTCTTTACATATAAAGCAACGAAACTATTGCTCGTCTCGAGTTTCTAAGTTATTCTAAATTACTAAACGATGTTGTAATAAAAGATTTCAATTTATTCCGATATAATTTTTTTACTTGAATTTATTTCATTCAAAACATAAAAATCCTCCATTTCGGCAAGGCCGTGAGATGGAGAAGTTTTATTTAATTACAATATTTTTTAGCTACGAAATAAAACAAATTTGTGTGGAATGTTGGATTAATAGCAGAAAGGATTTTTAGTAAAATTTGTACAAGAGAGTATAATAGAATTAATTAAAAAAGAAATTATACATTATAAATTAAAATTTACAAGTGTTAATATTATATTCATATTTCTTCATTTTAATATTAAATATGAGTTTATTTACAACAATTAATGACTGAATATAAATTTGATTTATTGCAATAACTTTTAATTGAATTACAACATTTTATGAATTATTTTTTTTTTCGCCTCCTGTACTGTTTGAATAATGAATAATTTTTGTAAATATAAATAAAAAGTCTTTGGTTACATTTTGTTTAATATATTTTTGATACATGTACATATAAACATTTATACAAGTTTTAACAATTTAAGTTTTTTCTGCTCTATAGTTCAAATTTAGCAATTGTCAGGGTGGCCCGAGGGTCATTAAAATGTTTTAAAATATGCAAAAACTGTTGTATTAAGCGTTTAACGATTTTTTTGCGATCTTGTTTCAGGTGGTTCTTAAACAACGACAGAATAAGATTTACAGTCAATTTTACGTTGTTTGTTTCTGTATCCACGCTTCCATTGCCTAAATATTGGGTGATATGTTATGTCTTTGCGGTGTTTTGCCAAACGGATGGTGGTGATGCCTATATGACTGGCATCACTCACGTGATTGTCTCAACGAATATATGCTTTAAAGGTGATATTTCAGATTACATTTTTTGTGAAGATAGTTTTCTAATTCTTTGCTCGTGTATTAGTTACATTGTTTTGAAAATGAGTGAAATATCTGCCAAGTGAAGCCTTTTCGCAATGGAAAAGGTAAAAACTTGTAAAAAATTTTCGAACCCAGGAGTGATTGACTTGATTCCATTCCGGAAATTTTGATATCAAATATGTACCTCGCTTTGGTCGATGAAATTTTGCAATCGGTGGAGCAAAATCGGCATGCGAGCTATTAGGAATTAAACAAACGATAGTTTGGAATCATTTAAAAAACAGCAAACTACAAAAAAAAGGTCAAAAATGTATCAAAAAACCGCGGAGACATAACATACATTACCCAATATTTAGATAACGTGAAGAGACGATAAAATCGGAATAGGAAGTTAAAATTTGATAACCTGCAGTAGAAGTTATTGTACGGATTGGCTCTAATATTCATTTAGAAATTCAAAAAAGGAATAAATGTGTTCCTAATTAAAGAAAGATTATGAGATTGTTGTCCGTATACTTCAGATTTTCTCCAAAGCAAATGTAACGTTCTTAATTCTTTCTTCTTTCCTGATTTCCTGTTTTAGTTTTTATTAGTAAGAATGAGAGATCACTCGGTTAAATGATGGTAAACTAACTGTCCAAGTACACGAAACCTTAAAGTATTCAAATTGCAATTAATAGCTCAAGAATAACAAATTTCAACGAAGAGCAACCATCCTAAGCTCATGATTCAGCTGACGCCAAACCTCTCTTATAAATTTGTTCATCTGAATTTCTAAAAATATGAACTATACTTTAAAAAATATTAAAAGCACGGACGGATTGTCTGGAATCGTTAAAAATTTTAAAAGATAGGATATTTGGGAGTAGAATGCAATTATTATCTATTGGAAATATACTATAAGTGTATGTGAGAAGTTTTCAAAAAATTTATTTGAATTTTTTTTTAAATTCGTGAGACACCCTGCACTTGAATGATTTTTTAACATTTTAATTTTGATTTTTTTCTCTTTGATAGGGGATTTGATTAATGGCCGTGATACAGGTTTCCCGTCTTTAACTTTTTTACTTAATTCTATTAAATTTCTTTGGTAGTTTGAGTCTAAGACTTAAATTGTGTGAAATTTTGCAATTTCTCTGGAGTATTATTTCAGTATTGCACACATTCGTTGGTTGATTGGTTAGCGTGGTTCTTGTTGTTGCTGTTATAAACCCTGCTACATGTGAGAAGGCATCATTATTACGCGTTGCGATGTCGTTGGTTGTACGGGTAATGAAGCTTGAAACTGTTGTTGTGAATGAGGATGATGGTGATGAGAATATTGAGGCTGTTGATGTTGGTGTTATACTAACAAAGATACCTTTTGACAATTCATTGCCGACAATTGTGCATTAATTGCAGCGTTTGTGACAGCTACGGATGTTGGCGTAGTCGTCGAGGCTGTTGTCCCCGATACTGTTGTACTGTGTATGACACCGTTTTGTATAGCATTCTGTTGATCAGATGTTACAACAGCGGCTGCGGAGGCGGCAGCTGCTGCTGCCAAAAATTCCACTTTACCCATATTACGTTCCAATAACGGTCGTAAATCCGTATGTTGAGTTTCTTTGTGACGTCTTAAATCCACTTTGCGTTGAAACGATTTATGGCAAAGCTTACACGAGAATGGTTTGTAGCCGGTATGTTTGCGGGAATGTGTTATGAGATTTGAACTTTGACTGAAGGCTTTGCCACAAACTTGGCACTTGTGCGGCTTCTCACCTAACGGTAAACAAAATACGAATTGAAATGCATTATTTATTTTTTAAGTGGTTAAAATCATAAAGAAAATCTTCAAGTTTATAATACGTATCCTGAAATCTTATCAAAAGTCTTCCTTTGTGTACGTAAGCACGCACAAACTTAGAAACCATCATCATTACAAAGTGCGAATTTAATCATCATTTTCATCTTTTAAACGTATGTTTGTGGGCTTCCTTAAATACAAACATGGAAAATGTATGTATATTTTCCTCTCTTCACCCTCTTCCTCACCTCTCTTTTATCTCATTCTATCCGTTTTCCCTTATTTTTCCTTTATATAACATATCTCATATCCTTTATTTTATTCTACTTTGATTTAGAGCTAAAATTTCACTTAAATTATAAGTAAAAATATTTTTCTTGAATTCTCCTAACATTTTCCTTTACTAAATTTTTTTCTTTGTGGTTTTTGAGGCTTTGTTTACTGTTTTGTCATCTTTAAAAGAGAAAATCTTAGAAATTTTTTCTTTTTTTTCATTTTACGTCTTTAAAGATGGCAGGATATCAGCATTGAACTGAATACAAGAGTGTTCAAAATGAGTATTGCAGGCTTTATTGACTATCTTCGACATCGATTAAAATGTAGAAATGTAGAAGCTTGAATCTTGGCACACATATTTTGTGGCTTTAAGCCACGGATAAGAAACTGAAACAAACTTTTATTTTCGAAAGTTTTAGTGGTAAAGTGAGCCCAAAATTTGTAGCCAGATGACCATTCGTTTATGTAAATTCGTAACATTTTCGAAATTGCAAAGTTTCTCATGTATCGTGGAACCGTGAAATTCAAAAGACTAAATTTGAAAATCTAACCTGACCAAGTTGAATATTAGCAGAAAGAACGCAATGTGTAAAGATGCTTTTACGAACAACTTGCAGGTGTCTATCCAAAATTTAGAATAAATATAAGTCTGTGCAGCGGAAAATATTTGAGTAAAATATGGTTCCAGTCTATCCCATATACGCAGACTAAGATAATTATAAGTATCTTATAAGCACTATGAGTCATTGAAAGCCACTTACGATTATCTCATCTCATTATTGAGAAAGTCAAAGAGATTTGAACAACTGGTGTTTTTAATATTTCTAATCTCTCTACGAAGGACAGCAATTATATGTGCGTTCCAAATAAAAGACAGTTTCTAGACTTGAAGTCCAAGAATAAATTTCTTGATCCAATTTTTCGAAAAGAGTGACCGATTAAATGCACTGTGTGTCTGCGCTATAACTGCGTGTAATCTATTTCTCTTACGAAAACTATGGCAACAATTTTAAATTTTAAAGTAAACGACAAATATTGCAAATTTTTGTTTATTTAACACGTAAAAAAACAATACAAAAGTCGCCTTAAACGTTAAGGAGAAATCAGTAAATAATTGAGAAAAAAACGCGAATTTTTTAAAAAATATTTTTTTAAATTTAAAAAAAAATTTTGCTTCTCAAAAGCACAAATGCGAAGAAGCGTAAAGCAGAAAAAAACATCTATCTATGTATTGCGAATAAGTACCTTAGTGTGTGGCGGTGGGTAGTTTTATTTGTTTGTACATGAAAGCACACCGCATATATACTTCTACATATGTGTTACGTAGTTTCCCAGTTGTTCGCAAGTGTGCGGGCATTGGTGTACGCTGTGATAAATAATAAAGTTTACTTTGCATTCTTCTCTTATATTTTGCTTTGGTTTGATCCAAAGTGGTTGTTCAGTTCATACGATTGGATATAGGGCAGTGGGTGGTGCTGGGTTCTATAGCAAGACAGGGCTTAAGATTTCTCAGTCGTTCAGTTTTTGTTGTTTTAAGTTAAACTGTATAATCTGTGCCTTGGTACGTGACGTTATCTAAATCGTACAAGTATAAACGTGCTTGGAGTGCAGAAACAAAAAACTGTAAACACCAGCTATTCGTAAGTATCTGTGTACATGAAAATAGAAGCATATCGGTGAATATAACTAAAATGAATGCTTTAGTCTGGTCCTTTAAAGCTTTTAACTAAAATCAGCTATAATTCAGCGAATTCCATCTGCAGTTTCTTATATTGTTTTTGTAATGTACATACATCGGCACAGACGACTACCATTATACATCAACTGCTATAATCAAGGAATACAAATACAGCAGATTGTTAACGTAATAGCTCTGTAACTTGTATATTTTGTACATGTATATATATAGATATATATATATATATATATATATTTCCCTTTCACCCCTTAATATGAAAAAAGAATACAGCAATGAAATGAATCCTTTCCTAAGACAGTTGTGAATCAGAGCTCATCCCAACGGTCGAATGTTTCACACAATCACGTCCCTACAATTCCATTATGTTCTTTTCACAACTAAACCTTGCTCTCGGTACTCTTACGTATATACGTAGTTTGTAAATGCAAACATGCATTCACATACAGAGTCAGGATATATATATACATATATATATATGTATATACATATATATATGTATATATATATATATGCATATGTCTACCTATATATAATCATGGTAATGATAATGATTATGAGAATAGTGTGAGAGGATTTGTTGTGATGTTAGTTTATATATCCTTTTAAGTTTTTCAATACATTTTGCTTTTTTTTTTTTGCTTTTTGTACATTATGTACTTGAATCTGTCCTGCTTTCGTATGTGTATATAAATAATGAAGAACAATTTCGTATATAATCTATGCTTAACATGTACAATTATTCAGCCGTCGGTAGGGTACCGTTGATGGTGTTAAGCAGAAACCCGGAAAAAATCTCATACAGAACATTATTGAAAATCTCTACAAAATGCTGCAAGGATTCAAATTGTATGGTTGTTGATGTGTATATGTATTTGATTGTATTAAACTTATATGTAATATGTATGCGTTTGTGTGAGAAAGCAATACGTTGGCCTGATCGAGTGAACTCATGGTTAGAAAATAAATCATAAGAAAAAAAGCAAATTTTACGCAAACAAATACGAATAAAAAAGCTCGTTGTTTTTATTAAAAGTAAATATCTTCTTTGAATTGCTCAAGTAATTTCATTATTATCTGAAAAATTTTCTAAAATAATTTGTTTAGTGTTAGAACTTTCATTTTGTTCACACGATTACAGAATTCTGAGCTACGAACGTTCGATAGATAGTTTGGTGTGAAAAACGTTGTCGTTTTGGTGTTAAACGCCCGCCTATAATTTATTTAATGAAAAACTCAAACTAATAAATCTAAAAAACAAAATTTTTCATTTTTCGTCATATTGAAAGCTAGAAATTGTCATTTAACAAAGGATCAATCTTATGATACCCACAGCCAAAGGATGGGTGAAAAGTGGTAGCCTGTAGGTAATTAACAAAGAATATTCTGACATTTGTTAATCAAACTGAAAGTAGTTGCGTCTTTGAAAATAAGTCAAAAATATGGAACTATTCGTTGCATCTCTTAATATCTGTTAATATCTTTTAATACTTTTGTACGCTTATAAAAAATTCGTGACGTTTATTGGGGAGATTGTTTACTAACAGTATTAGCACGCAGATGGTTTGCGCGTTTTCAATCTGGAAATTGCAATGGCACGCTCTTGTTGACCAATCGATGAAAAATGCAATAAAATTCCTAAAAAAATTGAGAAATTCCAATATCATCTTATAACAGCGTTGCGGAACTAAATATTGATAAAAAAAAAACATTTTCGAGCCATTTGCTTAAAGTAGAATACAAAAAGAAGCTTGATATTTTCTTATCACGTGAACTAAGTGCGAAAATTGTAGCCGACCGAATTTTCACCTGTGAATCGCTCTTGAAATGAAACAAAATGTAACTACTTTTGAAGAGATTGATGACGGGCGATGAAAAATCAGATAGAAGGATAGTATGTAAAAAAAGTACTTGACCAGTCTCGGACTGACTCCACGTGATATAATGCTTCATGCTGGGAATTGGAGGCCAATTGTACGTCATGGCTTGCTTCAAGCTATCAGGAAAGTTGGTTCCAGTTTATTCCGTGAAATAATGCGATTAAAGTCCCCAATTGAGAATCGATTAACCGGAAATCGTCATCTTTCACCACGACTGCGCTAGATTTCGGTCCGACTAATAATTGATTCGGCCGCCGCAGAACTCTGTTAATAATGCCACTTGGTTTAGTTGCTCGTCTAGAATTCGCAGAAGTGCTGCACTTGTACGACAACGATTTCACTAGAAAATGGCAGAAGGTTGTTGGTCAAAACAGCACATAATTAGTTAAGAAAATCCTGTTTATAATATACGAAAAATGTGTTGGAATTCTGGTGGAAGAGGCGCCTCTCTCAGGCTATCATCCTATCTTAGAAATGAAATGCGTAACTTGAGTAGGTGTAGACCTTTTGCATGGACAGAAATACTTGTAAATGGGAATGCTTATAAGTAGACCGATATGTTAATGTTCTTAATCTACATAAAAGTCAGAATGACCTTGGCTCTTAGCGTAAGCTTCACTTTTATGCGTTGCATTGAAGATATAATCGTTTTCAATTATAATCGCTTGCTCGCTGGTAACCCGAAAGTTTAGGGTACTCATACACTTTCGCCGAATGGACTCTCATCATACATTTTTATAGTTTTGCGACGCATTTTTGCACTTTTTAAAATAAAAAAACTGAATTCTTTGAAACTCAACGTACTTCCTTCTGTATTCAAAATATTATGTGCTGGAATTTATGTGAAAAAGGAAAGCATTTTCTAGTAAAATTTCATCCCTAACAGAAATTATCGCCTCATAAACCATAACAAAATTGCGCTATTGAAAAACGAAATCTATCCTTGGTAGAGACAGCGAGATATTGGCAGATGAAAATTTAGAAAACAATTGTTAGAGACGAACAGTGTTAATAGCAAAGTTTGTTCAGAATCGCACAACCATAAAAATCAAGAATGAAGTTACTCTGTGTGGTCAGATAAGAAGCAAATTTGAAGTTTTGCGATGCTAAAACTAATGCGTTAGTACGTGCCATCGCAGAAACGTTAAAAATCGAATCTAAAACCAGATATATTACTGTTTACAGGATGTTCTAAAACACTTTCAAAAAAAAGGAAGTGTTGTAATAAACAGATGTTATGTCATTTCGAAAGCAAACTTCGCGTTTTCTATCATGAGCATATGATTGCAATAACCGATAAGGAAAATGTCTTTAATTTTCTCTGTTTAAGCTTTATTCCTGTGATTTAATGTTATTCTTCATCTGTTTGCTTGCTTGCACTAAAATATAGAAAATGTAGTAAAAATTCCTAAAATTGAAAGCAGAGAACGATAAAAATGTCTGAAAGACATTAAGACGCTGATTTTTACTGATTTCTTTTTCCACAAGCGGGAAACCGAACAGAGCGACTATTGAGAAATGAGGGTTGATGTATAAGAAAGTGTGGACGATAATTCGAGTCAGTGAAAGGGTACGGGGCTGGAGAGTAGTTTTCGAGTAAAGTACACGTAAACACGTTGGATACAATATGGCAGTCGACGCAATTCAGTGATTTTCTATGCATTGTGCCATTTTCTATTAAAACCGAAATGGCTGAGTACATACACACGCACACGCACGCATATGCATACAATCAAATGTCTGAATAGACTCTCCTCTGCAATAGGTTGCTATGGGGGTTTCGATTTTCAGGTCATTCTGTTGAATGGGAAATGAGTTAAATGCCAAAGAACAGGCTGACATATTATGTGATTGTATGAGTGAGTTGTGCAGCCCAGCATGCCAAATCAAGCAGCTTTGACTAAATTTTTCATTGGTTGTCTGAGATTTCGCTTTCATCACACCAACACCCATTGTTGCCATAGCCTGATTCTCTCTAAGTAAGTATAAGACTGTTTGTGCGTGTGTGCGTTGAATTTCTCATTTACTCTCACTTTGGTTAAAGTTTGTGTTTAGTCTTAGAGCACACAACAAAGTGCCTAAGTGAACATAAGTGTCTGAGCATCGATATTTCATTGTTTTAAAATTGTTTGTTGTTATTCTTTTTCCATGTTCCATTTCATGTTCCTAGTGTTCAGTTGTTCCTATTTTTTTGGATTCTGATTTAAGAATTTGCTAATGCGCGCACTCAACAAACCTTCAATGTGAAATTTTTTCCAGCACATGTTAGTATGTAGATGTTTTGTATGAGTTTATTTTGAGTTTTTATGCACGTGCTTGATGGGGCTGGGAAAGTGGAGACTTTGTTATGTATATATAGCATTGAGTATTTCTTTACAGTAAATTTGAAAAAGTGTCGGAGTAAGCTTCAGGGAGGTATATGGGCATGGTGGTGGATTCTGCCATGTGTCATCAGCACTAAACAGGATTTTATGGAATTTATGTGTTATGTCAGTGCATGTACAATGTGTGTGAATGAATATCTCTATGTATATATATATATATATATATATAATATAACGACTGGCATTCAGTTGTGCTGATTTCCCATTTATTGAATTTATGTGGTTTAAAAAAACGAGATTTCATATATTTAGCATTTCAAGGATTTTTATTAAATTGAAATTGAATTTAGAGCAGAAATGTTTCGCGTTTTGAAAAAAAAAGGGAAAGATCAGAGCAATAAACTTTTAAATTGATTTCAATAAATTCATGCATGAAAATTCGTTATGTTTTCAAGAATTTACTATAAATACGTATTTAATTTAATAAAGGCTTTCTACTCTTATTACTATTATTATTATCATGGTTACTATTTTTTCCTTTTGACAAGTAATAATGATTATAGGTGAATACAATCTCGTGAAACTTAAAACTAAGGGCACCAGAGCTCTACGGATAAGATATTCAATAACTTGGAATTTCAAATTGTTAGAAGCTTCTTTTGTTAGATAATTAGATCTTTTATCTGAAGTGGCAAACTGACCGGCAAGTTGATAAGTGGGCAATTAATCATCGGAAAGCTTTCGAGAATTTTTAAGAAAGTCTGTTTAGCTTGTAATTTGATAATGATTCACAACAGATAATGATGTGAAAACATTAGTGCAACGTCTTACTTAACACCATACTTTGTGTATCCCATACACAGTACTCCGAATACATGACTTTTCCATGTCAAATACCACTTCACTGAAGAAATCCGTCATAAACGCAAACATCCTTATTTACGGCGACCTATTTTCTTACATGAAACAGTACACGAGTAAAATATTGTTCAGGAAACTATTCGCACACAGAAAATTCAATAGATTTCAACGCCGGGGCTGAATCGACCTCGAATCTCACATTTACGCACTTACTTTAACGCGCTCTTTTCTCGAACGTAGAGGACAATGGTAGGTACAAAAGGGTAACAAAATTTTTCGTTATGGACGTCCTTCATGTACACATTCTTTCATTATCTGCTTTAGATGACTTTTTTGAAACGTTCAGTTTTTTCAATTTGTCTGAATTGCGAATGTGGTTCGATAAAAAACAAAGTACAATTGAAAACTCAAAATTATTAACTTGAGGAAATGTGTTACTTTCGTTTATAAGCAAAACGCACGAATTTGTGTCCTCAAATAAGCCGACCAAATAAGCTGCACTAGCTTCCTGTGACGCCATAACAGCAGAGCTTTGAAAACGTAAATCTGTTTTAAAATCTTGAGCAATTTCAAGTGTTGAAATGGTAATTTACGTATTAATAACTCAGTACTTTTTTGATAGCGACGAATTTCACGCAAAGCAACTGTGCCAGGGCGATAACGATGGGGCTTCTTAACGCCACCAGTAGCTGGAGCACTTTTTCGGGCAGCCTTTGTAGCCAGTTGTTTACGTGGTGCTTTACCGCCAGTCGATTTATGAGCAGCTTGCTTTGTACGAGCCATTTTTTACTTTTTCGTTCTTCTCCTCTTAACACTGCAAACGATTCCAATTAAATTCTCACACATAAGACACCGAACACTCAACGTTGAACGCTGAACATTGATCACTTCACAATCAAGCCTTACCACTCTAACAATGATTATGCAATCAAAGTCATTATCTCGATCGGTATGATTTACCACTCGTGTGTGTTAGTCAACACGATTCAAAGGTTCAAATCTTTTGCTCTGAAATTTACACACATTTTGGTAGCTTACATCAGGCAAATATTTATGAAAAACTAATACGTTCGCACTTCAAATCAAAAAGTTAGCTCGGAAGTGATAAACACAAGGGAAAACTTTAGAAATGTCATTAAACAAGTTTACGTTTCGTTAAGAAACTTCGTTCTAGGGAAATGTAAATTACACTTTCTAACGCTATGGCTGTGGTGTACTATTTGTTATTGATACATTTTGTGATTGATTTGGATTTGTATTAGAATCCGTTACTAGTATTTATTTGAATAATTTTGATCTAATCTCTACAAATATTTTGTAATTCTCCTACAGAAAAAGAAAAAACTTTTCATTAGAACCCGCATACTGTTTAATACAATAGTCAGTCACATTGGCATGATAGTATTAAGGTGAAGTTGAAACGAGAGACTTTCGCAGAATTATTAGATTTTTTTTTTAAAGTAAATTTGTTTTAAACAAAACTTTTTAACGCAAAGCGCTTTAATTCAATTTTTGACAAAACAATCCTATAAAGTTTAGAGTTTAAAGTGAATTAAATATTTATGAATCTCACCTGTATGTATGTAAGTGTGTTTCTTCATATCACTTTTCTGATGAAATCGTTTACCACAATAATTGCAGGGAAAAGGTCTTGTGTCGCTATGTATGAGTAAATGCGTTGACAACGTACTTGAACGTTTAAAACGTTTACCGCACTGTTTGCACTCAAAGACTTTTTCCACATTATGCACGGCTCTGTAATTAAAAATAGAAACATAATCACATAACGCAAATTGTTCACAAGTTAAATAAAACAAGAGAGAAACGGAACATAAAAGAAATTAAATAATAATGTTGTGTCGGTTGGTCTATGGAGAGTTAAGACAACAGCAGTTAAATAAACCAAAGAAAAATAAGTGCTCTTGAAAAACCTCAATAAGCTTTTAAATTAAATATGTATCCATCCATATATATATAAATGTTATTTTCGTCTGAAAAGGGCACTTGGCTGCAACATATAATAGAAATGCAAATATACCTGTGTTGGCTTAGACTAACTTCATGGCCAAAGGTTTTGTTGCATAGTTCGCAGGCATAGGGTTTTTTGCCATGATGTGTACGCCGTGAGTGGACTTCGAGACCATGCGGGGTGGAAAACATCTTTTCGCATTTCATGCATGAGTAAAGGTCACTAAATTGCGGCAAGCCAGACCATTTGGCGGCGGCCATATGGTGAAAATGTAAATGAGCGGCTGGGTGCGGCAGTCCCAAACTAGAATTCGGCGGCAAGCCATTACCACCATGCCCAGCTATTCCCGCCGCCGCCGCTGCACCGTTTTGTGCGGTCTGCAGAGGGACCATTAAGTTACGCAGTCGGAAAAGATCTTCTTGTGAGGCAGGATGATAGCTGTGCAAAACATTAGACAACAGAAAAAACATTAATAAAAGGTTTTCCATGTAAGTAGTACTAATGTAATTAAACAAAAAAAATACAACCAACTGCAACAATATAAAACTCTTATGCTATAACATCATTTAATTAAAATAATCTACACAGTAAACCGCAAATATGAAGCCACTTACTTAGAGCTCAAACCAGATTGCTGTTGTCCTTGATGAAAAGCGAATGCAGCGAAGAAGGGGAATGCGGGCGGCAGCAAAGGCCTTTGGAACATGGTTGCTTCATAGCCACTGGGGTAAGCCTGGCGGAAAGCTTCAAAAGGATCTGGACCTTGGGATTGTAACATAAGTCGAGACTCAGATTTGCAAGGATCTTCTTTACGCAGTAAAGCCGATACCGAAAACATTTCTGATTTTTTTGGACTTGTTCGAGCACTACTTAATACATCTGTTACTGTAACGATATTACTGGCACTAACGCCAGGGGGCCTTGATACAATTCTAGTTGGCACTGGTGAACTTGGTGGTGAATCCACTTCTAACTCCACTGAACTTGAACGAGACCTTGAACGTGATCGTGATTGTAGGGAAGGTCGGCAATTACTGTCATCGTCTAAATCTATTTGTGAAGACGATGATCGAGAATGGCTACGTGATCTCGAGCGTGATGCCCTTTCGTACTGCTGCGCTTCTTCCAAGGAGTCAAGGGCCAATTTTTGACTGGTTTCATGATTATGATGATGCTCGTTAGGTTCTAGTTTCCAATGGAGTATAGAGTTTTTACTCAACATTGATATGTTATTGTTATTCGTTTCGTGGTCTATAATTAACTTTCCACTGACTCCTGGGGCTGTTTGTGTTGCATTTGCATTTGCTGCTACCGCAGCAAACTTGACTTGAAGATGTTCAGTTTTTACTAAACGATTTATACTGAAGGTCAATTCGTCTGCAAAATAATAAAGTTTTTTAAACCAATGCTTTCTTTATAATGCGTAAAATACTATATGAAGAGTTCCTATGAAGATGTTCAATTTTCACTAAATAGCTTATTACTAATGCGTTCTTTATAAAGGGAAAAGCACTGTATGACGAATTCTTATCGTGCTGGTATTGTACACAACTCGTCTTTTTCTCTATATTTCTTAATATTTGTTCCTGAGGAACAAATTGATTTCATTTTAGATAAAATATTGAGTAATCAGTAAAACCTCCATAATTACCAATGGCAGATACAAACCAGATCATTTACTCACAACCTTTTCGAATTTTTACGAAGTTCCAAAACAGCCATTGAAGACTCTATACCGCTTTGCCTAATATAATTCGTGATAAAATAACGAAAATTATACTTTAAGTCCATGTAAAGGCTCTTTTGGGTAGGCAGCTTTATGGGTAAGTAAGCCTAAAGCATGAAGTGATGTTATCTAACTTTAAGACATTTAATATTTCTTCCTATGAAGCGTAAACCCAGAAAGTCCACTTTTTAATATGTGATTATGCAAATAGTTTTCTACTAGTATTTTGATAAAAAAAAATAAACTGTACTAAATTTGGACTAGATAAATCCATTTTTTGGAAGGATTCCCATGAAAAGACAAAGGCAAAAATGTCTGATTCTGAATATTTCATGGGGAAAATTAGTGTATAAGAGTAATTTGACATAAAAATTAACTATACGGCATTTGGAACGCGTAGGTCTATTGCTTGGACCCACGATTGTAAGGTTTCTCAAGAAAGGTAAGTTTTTATATAACAGCAAGATCTAATTTTTACTATCACAGAAATAGTAAAAGAATAAGAATTTTGACAGAGAAATTAAATTTACTAAATTTGAATGACGCCAGAGTTCACTCTTACCATGAAGACGTAATGTTTTTGCTTTTGTTTTGTTTAGGTGAAGGCTGAATCGTAACTATGAAAGAAAGTCTCTATCTTAGCACATTGCGGACGACTGACGGTATATCTCACCTTTCCTTTCTTGTCGTTAAGAGCCGATGACGAGATTGCTCGTCTTTCAAATTTCGTCACTAGAAGCCTGTAACGAGATATCTCATCTTTCATATTGCGTTGTTGCACGCAGTTGTCTAGAACAGTTTTGAAGAGGTCGTAATAATCACTTTAACTAAAATACATATTTTAGATTAAAATTGAAAATCATGAATAAAAATGTTACTAAATTGAAAAGGCATTTGCATTTAATTGTTTATTGTATTATATATTGTATGTTAGAAATGAAAAGCATTAATAAAAGTTAAATTTATTGAAAGTATATCTGTCAGTTTTGAAGAGGTCATAATAATCATCTTAACTAAAATACATATTTTCATTTCTAATATTCATTTATAATTGCAAGTCACCGATAAAACCGATAAAATCTTATGTTTTTCTAGAATATATGGATATTTTATGGTATTAGAAACGATATGACAGATCTGGTAAATCTTTGTTTTCATTTTCGGGTCTTTACTATTTTGAGAAACTACATGAAAAGTTTAATCATAAAATTTTGTTCACAATTTCAAATTGGAGGACCAGATTTCTTAAGAATCCATTTGTTTGTTGCTATAGCATGGCCAAGACGCTAAACAAAAAACATGTTTAAGATACTAAACAATTCATTAGATATGTGAGCATAAACATTTATTCTATTATCTCAGACATTATATGTACATACATCTACTACATAAAGCAAGCGACGCCGTATTATGTGCAACCAAAGCGAGTACTATTTGGTTCTCTTATTGGATTGCACTACTTAGGTACTTGTGCAGACTAAAAACAATATTCATGTATCGCATTTCATTTATATCGTTACAATCTATGGCACATCCGCTGTGATGGAGGGTTTTTTTAAGGTAAGGTTTGTATGCACGTAGCACTTAAAAAGATAGCTTTGGCCATACAAATCGATTCGAAATCATTTTCTGAATCGATTAGTGTTCAATAAGAAACAATTTTTGAAATATTTTGACGAAATTTGGTACACTGGCATGTTTTACCCAAAACATTACAAATTGATTGAATCTTATTCAGATCCCGAGAAAAATGTGTCTTTATGTAGGAGAAAACTGTAATCTTAGATAATTTGTCAGGAAAATATATGAAGAATTATACTAGGCCAAGCAATCTGCGATATTTAAAGGTTGGCGTTGTCAGCCTATAATATTTTTTACTTGACTTTTAGATGGTTTGCGAGTTCGAATCGCTGCTGTCAGTTGAAACAAACTCGAGGTTTTAACCTGGTATCCGAGGTCATAAAGTGAGTAAACCGAGAAATGGTAGGCTTTTGCTGTTAATTTCGATATAATATTAGCAGTTCAATTTCCGATCCCTTTTGCATTTAGCAGTAGGAAGCATTTGTGTTTTATATTTTATCCAAATCCTAGTCTTTCACACTTTTAGTGTCCTCGCGTTTCTAGTATTACAAAATGAAATTCTGTCGAAGTTGTTCTGACTCGTCGTTAATAGTTTTACATCATCGTCGTTCATAACAAAATAATATCACAAATACACAGAGAACAATTTGAAACATGCAAACACATACATTCATACGATATAAACGATGAATTTGAAATTATATCAAATCAAGCATCGTCAGATTAAAACCTTAGTGACCTTCGGTCTCTTCAAGCGGCAGAAATTCAAACAGAAAGTTAGAATATATCACTCATACCCGCTTAGACGATTTCCAGAAATCAGTTTCGCCAATAAGTTGAATCCTGCTTGCAAATCGCTCAACAAGGGGCTGAGAATCTGTGATTTAATCTGCCGCATAGTCTATGCGGTCTTATGGATTGAAATTTCGAAAAATAGGTTCAATAAGAATGGTTTCGAAACTTTATTGGCTTTCATAAGTTCATCTTGACTAGTGAATATGCAAAATCCGTTACAAACCTTCTTATTTATTCTATTTTCTATATTTGGAATTTTCCGCAGGAACCCCTTTTTCACACGTTAACTTGTGTTTTGTGTGTCAACTATAAATATATTTGAAGTTGAGACAGTGTGTGATGCCCAAACACACATCCATAAAAACATACATATTTACACTCACTCACTCGTTGCTCATGTTATTACGCTCCATTTATTCGGGTGTGGACGAACAGATGTTCCATTTAGGCGGATATTATTAGGTAGTGGTGGTGCTATGAACAATATAAGCTCATGCATATGCTTTTGCCTTTGGGTGGATGCTGTCGTATGTTTGACGTATACACGCATGCATATGTGTGTTGTGTTTATATTTTGACTGCATATCATGTTGATGTTTAAGAAAATGACGATGAACGACGACAAACGTTATTGCCGATGATTTGTGAAGGCGTTTTATATTGTAATTCTGTTCAGTTACGGTTTGATTAGGGTGAAATTAATGGTCATGTAAGGTGGATTAGGCGGATTCAATACAAAAATAATTATGTTTGAAATTCGATACAGATCATATGACGGCGAGAACAGTGACAATTGCGATTTCACATAGACATACGTATTTTTGTTTCATAAACAGAGTAATTCTCGTGGATGAAAGCTATGGTTTAACAGGTGGAAAATCAAAAGGGTTTCTAGCTGTGATTAATGAGAATATGATAATGGTTTGGTAAAATATGTTCATTTTGACAAAATTATTTTGAAAATTCAAAAAAAAAGAATTGAAATTTAATTTTTATTAGAACCTAACCATGGTTTAAAAACAATTCTAAGAGAAGCTTTCTAATAAATATTATTTGGTTTGAAATTCTTGCTTTGATTTCAAATTTCAAAATAAATTTATCAAATAGTTTGGCTTTAATGTAAAGCACATTATTTTTTTTCCAATTTTTTTCCGATGGAGGATAGAATTCCCTCCGATGGAAGGCAGTTCAAACTTTTTAACACTATCGAATTTTTCTCGTAATTCTAATTTTCGAGCTGTCGTACCATTGAAGTGCCTTGATCTTTAAAGTCAATTGATTTCAAATTTCATCTCCAGGTTCATAAAAACATTCTCCACCTAGAACACCTAGATTTGTCTTTTTGATTGATTCAAAGGATTTTACACACGATTTTTACAGATTTTTTTTGAATAATCAAATTTTTTTTTATCGAAATGAATATAATTTTTTTGAGTCAATATTTTCAAAAAAATCTATATATTTGAATATAGAGTATTATTATGAAGCTACAATTAAATTTAAAGTCAGTCGGTTGCTAATTGGAGTATAATTGGCCATGGTTCTTTTGGAAAAGGTGTTTGTTTTCAAATAATTGTTAAATAAATTTTTGAAAAGGTATACGAGTATTTGTAAAAGAGTTTGTTCCAATACTTCGATTAGTTTTTTGTACGCAATTTTGTGTTCATAGCATAGCATTCATTACTCTTCGAAAAATAAAATTTCCGGCAAACCCGCAATTCCAAGCAAAATATATTCCACAGAAAATGTCTAACAAAGTCAGAAGTTATAGGTCTATCAGAGAGTTGTTATCTATCTTCATTGATTTGCGATATTCGCTCGATGTTGCTTCGATGTTGTTTCTAATAATATTACAAAAATGTTATTGTTTTAATATCAGCCAATATATTTTCTACTTTTCCCCCTTTATTTGTAAATATGAAAAATAATCGCTCGAAAAATAATTAAAACAATTTTTCGCTAAGGTTTTTTACTTTCAACATATGCGCCGGCTTTATTACTGAAGTCCGCTTCTCTAGCTGACTATTTTTACTACAAGACGTTTAAGGTGAATCTTATTGAGTAAACCCTTATGGTAGATTTTGGTGGGTATCATAGATATGTAAAAATTACATTAAAAAATTCTTGTTACATATGTTTATATACAAATATACGTAGCAATATATAGTATAACTAGATGACTATGACATAACTTTTAGTTGCTTAAGTAAACTGCTAGTGTCCGCTTAGAAAAGGTTTACTCTGTTATATGTTAAACCTTATCTGAGTAATTATGTTCGATAACTTATAAATATTACGATAAGTTTGAGATTTCGATTAACTGATTTCCAGCGACTGTGATTAAGTCAATGACATTTACAAGTGCTGGAGATTTAATAAAATGCTCCTCTAAAATATTTGTTTAAGGTTTATGCAGTAAAACCAAACGAGAAATGAGAACCTCCAATAAAAATTACTTAGAAAGCGAACTGCGTTGTTTAAATGCTCATGAGGAATTACTTACAAAAGTAGAGAAGATCAATATAAAAATAATAAATGCTTCCCTTTTTCTTTAAATAAAATAAATATTTTCATACGCGGCATTGAATATTGAAAGAACAAAACAAAAACCAGAAAGAAAAACTCGTCAGTCGGCTAACTTTGAAGCTTAAAATAGACGAGAACAATATGTCGTTCACAAGCCGACTGTTGATGTCCGCCTACAATTATTCCAATGATAAATCAAAAATCAATAAAATCAATATAATTTCAGTGTCAACATTAAAGAAAATCCTCTTCGCTTTTTCTACACACATATCCACATGCTATATGAATGCCATACCAACTAATCGAATTGTTAATCAGCAAACAGTCGCTCTCGGTCGACTTATCTTCTGAGGGATCATAAATCAAAAGAAACTCTGTGAACTTTAAACGTTTAATTTATTTTTTGTTTGTTTGCATACATGCACACTTACATGTGTACGTTGTTATCTACTTGTCCACCACGATGCAGTCGTGTAAAGTGTTTCTAAACACCTTTACTTAACACCTAAGTTTGCGGTTTGTCGGGTTTTTTCTTTGCAAAAAAAATTTATTGATATTTATCGATGTAACCGAGTATACGATGTTTTTTAAATTGTTGAAACACACAGTACCAAACTTAGATAGATTTTATTAACCTCGCATTTATTTGCACTCGAGAATGTATTAAAGGAGTCTGGTTTGTGAAAGCTGTTTTTCCTACAACCCTCTACCCTAATCAGTTTGCGTTTAAGATGAGACAACGAAACGTACACTTCAAAAGAATACTTTTTCCAACAAAAAAAAAACAAGCTCTTCCTGTTTTTTCTTCATTCGAGGTATGAAAGTAATCTGTGTTCTTCCTCCTATTTGCAGTATTTATCGAAGGTCCCATAAAATTTTGATGGCATCTGCAAACCTCTTTAATACGAGACAGACAGCGATAGTACTTCTTCTCAATCAGTGGAAGATAAGAATTAGACGAAAAGGAGAGTATTGAAAGTGAATAAACATATGATATTGATGAGGTGCGGGATGACGTTAATGTTCAATTACAGTTAGAATCATTTAATGGGAAAATATCGTTCCTACAGCTGAGTATTAGTAATGATATTATAATGAACGAATCACTATAAAGTGAAATAATACTTAGGCGCAATACTTATTATCAGTTTCGAGAGCACGGTCCATCCGCAGTGGTACCTAATAGATTGTCTGATGACATGAAAAAACACACCCTGGAGACTTGTACACCTAAAACTAAACTACATTTAAGAAACATTCCACAAGAATAAGTATATAAGGCAGATGCATTAACAAGCGTAACACACGATACGTACGCAAATTCTTTGAGGAAACTGTTTCACCGACTATCACTCCAAAAAAATGATGTTTATTATGTACAATTTCTGGAATTTTGAATAAGTGCTGTTTTAACACTTATATATGTTAAAATATCGTTACACCACTAAAATAAATACTTTCTATGAAAATTTTAGGAAAAATACCTCAAATCGTAATGACCTCTTTTTCATCGATTTAGTATAAATTCATTTTAATAAAGTAAATTATTAATCTCAGTTTATTTTCCTAAAAAAGGTTTTGGACGGACAGACATACTTAAACCGATTTCCATCATAATCACTGTTATTGTCACTTCATCTTTCATGTACTTTACTATAGTCTGAAGAAGTGTAATGTATTTTGATATCATCTATCCCTTAAAACCTGAACACTGTAATGTAAATTGAATTGAAATATGAAAAGAAATATTATATGAGACCTTCACACGAGTCTAGCAAGTAAAATAACTGAGCGAGCTGTTGGTAAGTTGGACGTTGTTAAAACGACTTAAAATCCATAACATAAGAATTATTCGGTGAACCTGATTCGTTTCCAAATTCATCAAATTTCCTAATTATGGCAAAAAATTAAATGTTAGTTGAATTTACAGGTTCACAAGAACCGTGTCACTAATAGACTGAGAAAAACTTATGTATAAGGCAAATGTGTGCACACTAATTCAAAATATATATAAATTCAAAGTATATATAAAATACTGTTTCTGTACATTTTGGGAGGACGAAAATTCTCGTTCCCTGATGATAATGTTTGACTTGTTTTAGTGACAATTTTCGTTTTCCGCTGCGAATGTGTTAAATAGTACTCGCAAAACAATAAAAAATTAAATTTTTTTTAAATTTTTTTTTTAAGTTTAATTTCGGCTAGTTACACTGCGTGTCGCAGACCTCATCATGTTCAACATGACTAGCGAGAATGATTCCGTACAATCATTTTTTAATTTAAAGACATTTCCTTGACAAACTTCTTGAATATTCTTACCTTAATGACTTTTCTACAATCTAACAAAAATATTTTAAAAAAAGTGTATTTTTTAATAAAACAATTTTGAGAATAGTATTTGGTAGCGTTTACAATATGAAAAAAGCAATACTAAATGGTTTAATCAAAGCTTACTGAGGAAACATTATTATTTCAAGAGGCAACATTAGCTTTAAATAATTTCGGAATTTACGTGATTTGGAACTTTTTCATAATTTCAACTGAAATAATATTAATTTGGGCGAACCAAGTACGAAAACTACCTCCCTTTTTTTTTTAATTTGGCAACAAACAGTTTTTGATGACGTTATCTTCTCTTTATTATATTTCTTTGTGTTCAGTTTTTGAAAATAGTGATAAAATAATTTTGCCATTTCTTTTGTGAAAACACATTTAGTTAAAATATTGCATGATTTGTTATTTATGCGCAGTTTTTTTGCTAGTTTTTGAAGATCCTTTTTGCAAACATAGACAGACATATCAATTAATTATAAGTAAAAATATTCATTACCTTCCTAAAAACAGAAGCGCAGTTATTCTTAGTCTTTCAACTACAATATTTAATAGTAATGATTATTTCAACTTTATTTCGTATTCGTCAATTGATCATTTGATTTTTCAATTACCAACAACAACGTTAAAAGTGCTCCCCATTGTAAAGAGTATTTCACCTTTTTTTGCTTTGTAGATAATTGAAAATAATCATTTAACTTGCAGGATATAAGTGATGAATATGCGCTGGGGGGTGGTTTTTCTACAATATATTGTGTTAATAGGACAAATTCTTAGTATCCGAAATACATAAATATTGCTCCCGGGCGTATATAAACAGATAATAGTTGTCGTCTAGCTGGAAAATTATTGTTTCTGAAGAAATGGAAGCGAACAATGTGTACACTACACTGTAGAAGAAAGCGACAAATTGTCAATATTTTGTGTAGCGGTTGTAACCGATCCGGAAGAGGAGGTAGAGAAGTAGAGAGAGGATTAACTAATATCCAAAAAAGGCTGCTAACAAATTCTTCTATTTATTTATTCTAAGAGAGATCTGTTTATCACAGCAAAGGGATAATTACTTAAGAAAATTGTGGAAAGAATCTCAATATTTGTGTGATCGTTCGTGGTGAAATATGGATATAACAAATCATAAAATGCAGTTAATATAAATGTAAATACTTGCAGAGAGTGCTTGTTTCCATACTATAAAAAATAAAGTATCTCTCACCCCCTCATCATCTTTTCTATTCATTTATGACATTTTTTTGGTATTCAAACGTATATGAATGGTTTAGAAGAAACATCGTCGGTTTGATCGTGTGTACTACATGTTGTTTTCGTAGTTTTCACAGGTGGGATAAAATAACATTCTATTCTCATGAGACAGAAGAGCTCAGCTCGGGGATTCTCAGGCAATAAGTTATATTGGATTTCAACTCTTTGGTTGCGTATTTCAAGAATATCCTATAGAGAACGCTGAAATCGGAACAGAAATCGGCAATAGTAGTGTGGTACTTTTAATGCTGCTTGATAAGAAATTGAAAAAAGCAAAATTTTGCCAAAGTATAAAAAACTTGAAAAATTTTACTTAGCAGCTCATCCAAAAATCGACTTGAGTCTTATGCAGCCTATGTTTATTTATTTATTAATTTTTTTTTTATTTTTTTGCTGCAGATGTTAACTGTGCGTGTGTTGTTTTTATTTTTATAGCTTAGCTTGGCTAAGCTCTTGTAAATAACCATTGTATACTGATGATGTTCATTTTGTCGCACGTCTGACCCACTGACTGCAAATTCTACGTCTCATTATTATCATTTAAAATCAGACCCAAACCTTCCTTCCGTCATAGGGTACTAAAAAGGAAGCCCAACGAAATTTGTAGATGTTTAACGCAAGACAATACAACCGAAGTAACAACAAGTGCCTGTTTACACTTATATTGAATTATGAGTTCTACACTATTTGCTACCGGTTACTATGACGGGTGGTTGTAGTGGCATTGCGGATTGTATTAAACGTGTAAGTACGTGTGTGTCAGGTACATTGTTTAGATTTACAGTTAGTTGATTTTTGTTGACCGAAAGGTGGTGGTTTACAATTGATTTCATTTCGTTATACTAGGGCTACAAAAAAAATATATGAGTTTTTAAAAAGCGATGGGTGAATAAAAGGATGAAAGGGTTATTTGTCTCTTATTTACAATAAATGAATAAAATAAATAATTGAAGCTATAGAGAAAATAATTAAAAAGTAAACGTTAAGGCTTAAAGCTGCAAAAAATAAGAAACATCTTTATGTAACATAACAAAACCAAGTTTCTTGAGATATTTTTAAAAAAGAAACTAACTAACTAGGTAGGCTGAGTGCCAAGCTGCACGTATGAACTTGAAAAAGTCTTTATGAATTTATTCTAACGATACGGGGTTTGCATTAGATACTATATCAGAAGTTACACTTTTATTGAAAGACTGCATTAATTTTGTGTACGCTTTTTTTACATAAACCGCCCTCATAATTAAATGGTGTAAAACGATAATGAAATTCATCAACACTTCAATTCAAGCAGGGTTTGCGTAATTTAGTGCTATTATCGTTATCTTTAATAAATACTCGTAATTTTCGTTGACAATCTGTTTTGTTCCCGTGGTGAAAAGAGATGTAAAAAAAAGTTTGTGTTGAGGGGAAGATTTCCTTTGCCTTTAAGCATTTAGGATAGTTGAAAAAACTTAATGTCGGAACGGAATGGCGACTTAAACTAATTGAATTCCTTATAATATACTATTCTATATAATAAGACAAAATTTTAATAATAGTTTCATACGCTGTAATTCCTTCAAAAAGAAAGAGCTATTTGTGCCTAAAATTATTTGTTCATGATAACGAAAATAGTTATTTATTTATTTCCTTGTTGCTGTGTCCATTCTGAATTTTACTTTTTGGGGGAAAAACAAAATATGTTTATTATAGTATAACAAATCTAAACTACGCGCTCTATACTTTTCTATACTTTCAACCAAAGGTTGCCGACATGATAGATTTTCCACTTGATATATAACAAACGTCTGGATACACACAAACTCTCTAGCCGTCTAAAAAAGATGTTGGATAAAGTTCGACATACAGAGTAGCTGTTATATAAATGTAGGTTATAACTCTCACGGAACACAATTTGCGAGCAATCATCTTCAAGAAGACGATTAGACTTATAGGATTTAGAGGTACGTGTTGTATCAAATAAAAAAGAAAACTAAAAAAAAAAAGAAAAGAAAATTGAGCAAGAACGAATATCGTAAATTGTAATTCAGACTAATAAGCGAAAGGGCTCACAAAATTCTTCAACTTTGCTTTTTTAACTATTATGGGATATTTACAATCAGCAAAAAAAAGACATAATTTTCTCCTGCAGAAAGACAGGAAAAAAAATTATGATTATTGACACAACTGACATTTTATGACAAAAACACCATAAAACTCTAGACCCAAATTTTGAAACCGTAAATTTATTTCAATATAAATAACAAAATTTATGCTAACAGAGACAAAAGAGAAGATAGAACGTGGAAGAGTTTACTCGCAATTGGAAAGTACATACATACATACATAGTTGAGAAACTTGACCACTTTGTGATTTGTAATTAAGGCCCCGAATTGAATATTTCTATTTCCTTTTTACCTTTTTTCTTACTGCGAGAATTTGGATTATGATTACTGACTAAAGAAAGAAAGAATTGAGACAAATCTGTTCATTTCCTGAAACTTTGAAACGAATGAAATGTGAACGAGATTAAGCAGAGACAAGACTTTCTTGAAACAAAAACGGCAAAGGAAAACTATATATATAAATGTGAATATAAATATGAATATAAATATGAATATAATTATAATGTAAAGGTACTTTTTAGTTTATCCAAATAACTTAGAGTTACAACATCTGGCCCGAAAGTAACGTGGATGGTTTAATGTGTTTTGAATGCATAAATTTTCGTTCTGTTTGGTAATCGAAAATCATACAACTAATGGTGGGTATTAAAAGTTTCGAATCTAAACTATCTTTTTCTGCTTTTTTTAGACGCGTTTGATTTTTTACTGCCAAACAGTCTAAACATACTCATGCTCAAGCTTAGGGAACAGATGTAAGTATTGATGAAAGTATTATAAACACAAATGCAAAGTATTTTCATTAAAAACGATGTTAGTACACCTTTCTTCATGTTGTGGCTATCAAACATTTTAATTCTTCGAGATTTGCGGTTTTGAGTATTTTTCAGACTCTTCGCTTTTTATTTTTCCGTTGGTCCCTTTCTTACAAAGCCATACAAGCGATTAAAAAAGGTATTAAAGGCTTAAAAAGATGTATATAAATTATTGTACTCTAGAAAGTATTATACCTCGTCAGGGTATTTTAGTATATATTACCACTCACTGTCAGAATTCTGCAAAGTAACTAAACAATAAATTTTAAAAATGTTTTCTGTTAAGTATTTTTGCGATTTATACATACATGTTTACATATATAAATGTATATATATAGTAAGTAGGGAGTAACCCTTTCGGTGTGAAATTTTATATTGTTTTCCAAAATATATTTAGTAATCTTATGTATGCTTTTTATAAATCTTAAATTTCAAATATTTCAAATCAGTCAATAAACAATATATTTTTAACTATATTTCCTGTTAAAAACGTTGATTTCTTTTAATTTACGACTTTCTTGATAAGACTACAAATTATTTATGATAAACAAAAAAAAAATTTTTTTTCATTTGTTTTCAAACGTTTATAAATGCTTGCCTTGTAATCGACGGCTTATGATCGATGATGCTCGATGGTCTTCATAAGTCAAGGCATTCATTCGTCAATCAGTACACCTATCGCCAGTGAAACGATACGCAATACTCAGACTCTCAGCTTATTATATGTGCACCTCACTTTACCAAAAACAATGAAATTCTTCTGTTTTCGAAATTCTGACATTCCAAAAATCTACAAAGAAGATAGAAACTTCGGAAATATTATCTTGAGAGTCGAATGCAAAGACTAAATTTAGAAATCATCTGAGTTCGCCGCCTTCATAAAAGAAACAATATGTTCTCTCTCTCTCATACATCACGACATGATAATTTACCGTTTGTTTCCTCTCAGATAATGAGCAAATAAAATAACATATAAGCGTAAAAGAGCAGAACTCTGTCACTCTAATTTTCCTGCTTTTTTTATCACATGTTACGTTAGTGTAACCAAGTGCAAGCTTTTTATATTCGTTCATCAACTATGCATAAGTCACGATGAACGATTAAAAAATCTTTTCTACGGTAACATAAAATTATAGAAAATCGGTTTATCTGCCAGTTACCTACAAATTCAAAAATATATGTGAATAATTTAAACACATTTTCCTTGCTCAATTTACTCTTTTTGAAATTTATTTTTAAATACTTTTGAGAAGCTTCGACCTTAATGTCGGAAAATTTTTATGATTTGCTTTTGTGACGTATATTTTAGTTCATTGAAATTCATTAAGCATTTTTAAAAATTTATACACTTCGTACAGGCGTCTTCTAAGGATTGACTTCTTCAGCAATTCTTAAGTTAGGATAGATAGCAATTCACTACACTCATTCTTTTGTGTGCGTTGTCCATATATGTATGATGTGTCCGTCTATACGAAGCGATGAGCTACGGTTAGAAATAATATCGGTAATACATATTTTGTTATTTAAAGCGGTTCTATAGTTTGTCTAAAGCTTTTTGGTGAGCGGAGTAGCATAGAAGAAGCCGGTACGCGACGAAAATTTTAAAAATGGCCTAAATAATAGACCAAGGAAAAAGTTGGTTGCGTTTTTTTTTTATTAAAGTTTCAATACGTTTTTTTTTTATATTTTAAATTAACACAATTAAATCAAATATACGGCATTTGGCTTGACATCTTCTTGCCATTTTTCAAGTAAAACCAGTATGCCGTCGCTGTAGACCTGCAAATATTTTCGGACGCAAAACTGCATCAAACGTCTTTTGAAGTCAGCCTTACGGCATCCAGAGAATTCTGTAAAGAGCGAAACTGCGTCGGTGGATGCATGAAATTCTGAATGGCAGTTAAAGGGAATTGTCGTATAATTGTCTCATATATTCTTAGATATCTTTAATGCGTCTGCAATAATCTGACACTTAGTTCCTTACTGACTGTATGATTTATTTTCCTGCTATAAAGGAAAAAAGGAAGAAAAGACTCAAGTCCGTCGCTTGCTATTCTTTTTCCCTTCACGTTTTCTGGATACCATACGAATGCCGTATTGAATAAATACTTGCTTTTCTGAAATAATCCACTAGAAGACTCATTTAAAGATCAAGACAAACGAATACAAATGTCAGTCAGAAGGAGCACTATATAGTGAGAAAAACGATTGCGTAACATGAGACCGAAAGGCCGGTTTACCTTCAATGATTGACTCAATTATATCAGTTTATTTTGATAGCACTCGCCAGTGAAGAAACGGCTTAGAATTTATTAAGACCAGCTCATCCCCGCAACTGGTGACATGATTAACATTCGATTTTATCATAAATTTTAGCGGTTCGCCTAAAGTGAGTCTTGGATTATTTCACCGTAAGCATTTTTCGTCACTCATAATGCTTCCCGCAAATATCGTTGTGGGGCTAGCTCGCGACATAGTCAAATCAAAATAACTACTCTTTGAATGTTATAAACGACAGCACCGACCTAAAACGCACGCATCGAACAAGTTTCAAAAGACTAAACTTGAACTATGGAACATGTTTTTTTTGTAAGGAGATGTTGTACTAAAGTACATTAACAGACGTGACATATGTGATGTAACATTGCTACCAATAATGACAATTTCGGAGTTGTCGAGTCTTCCTGAGAATTGAAGTAAGAAGAAAAAATATACTAAGTATTCAGCTCGATTAAGTCATTATCGACTTTACAACCATTAAGCGATATAAAATTTTTGTTACTTTATCTGTAAAGATTTGCAGTATTTGTCAGAATATAAAACGAAGAAAAAAAAAGACAAGAAAGAACAAATAATTGTGAAGCACTATACTTATTTAGGGAAATTTTTTTTTATCGCAAAAATTAGCGGATATGCCACAAAAGGATGAAGCTCAAAAAGATGCCTCGCAAAAAGACGCAGGCGACGATGCTGCTGATGAAGAAAGGCTCTTTCATGAACCGGTCGATGTTGCAATTCAAAGTGTCTTCAAAGTGACCATACCGACTCAACAAAAATGTTCTTTTCGTTTCACCAAAGACGTTCATGATGCTTATGTACAATTAGTACCTGCTGAAGGTGCACGTTTTGATAATGTAGTTCGAATCACAGTTGGTATACAAGCGACTGTGGTGCACTCTACTGTTGGACAACAAACAGATATTACATTTCCCACCAATGCTTGGGCTCAGTATTTATATGAAATCAATGGAGAGGATGGCTTAAATGAAGAATCTCAAGATGAAGAGGCAGAAAGATTGCTAAGGACGCGCCGGTAGCCTAAAGAACCGAAGCCTTCACCAGACATGTCAGATCAAATTAGATTTCTCTTGGAACAAACGGAGTTTAATCGGGTTGACATGTCTCGGTGAGTCCGCCATAGTAAATTTGAAATAATTTAAAAATCATTTGTAAGAAAGCGGCCATAAAGGATTGTACATTTTTAATAACTGTAACGAATTTTTTTATGACCTTGTAATCTATATATGGAATATGTGATTAAAATCAAGATAAGTGTTAAGCAAAATGCGGGCGTTGAAAATTTGAAACAGGTGAATGTATAAAAACCATTGGACAAGAAAAGAAAAAACAAAAAAATCTCTCAGATGCTATGATCGCATTTAAAGCGTTATGAACGCATGAATGCGTTATTAACCGCTTAACTACTTCGCTCATGGCTTCTTTCCATGTTTCTTATATCTTTTTATCGTTTTTTTATGCTCCGCAATCTAATTCAATCTCTTTGTTTAATTTTTAAAGCTTAATTTTTCTTTCTAAATTGATTTGTTTTATTGCAGTCATTTAAATGTAATTTAATTTGATTAAATTATGACTGAAATAAAAGATATGTGGCGCCGTTTTATCAAATTTTTAGCGCATATATTTTGCGCTTTTTTTTCTATGTCGCAGATGATAAAGACACAATGTCTTGTTTTTTTATTTTTTTAATTTTAGACTAAATCTTTGAAAGCCTTTGTAATGATATAAGTAAACAGAGCAAAAAATTAAATTTAAAGTAAAATTTATATTATTGTTCGGGTTGTTATATCTTCAGTACTTGTAAAAATTATTAGACATATAACTCTTGCTCTAACTGAGTTTAAATTTATCACTTTCTAACCTCTACTTGCGTTCGTATTATCCGTAAATTTCATTAAAATAATTTTAGAGCCATGTAATCGTGTATATAAGAAACTTCTTCAATCCGAAACCGAAAAGAAATAAAAGGAACTTTTGGTTTTCGTAGACGACGAAGCAGAAAGTCAGAGGCTCTCAAAATCAAATATTACGATTTTACAAACGATAAAAAGAATAAAGAAAATTGAATTATATTTTAAAATGCATTTTAATGAATACTCGAGGCAGGTATTAAGGACGGACATTCGCAGTTGAAATATTGCGACATTAATTAATTTAAAAAAAAGACAAAGTATGCCAGACACAAATTAATTTACAAAATTAACCAAAGTTTTTCCATCTCCCATCTAGGTAAAAATTTTCACAGAAGAATTTCAAAACTAAATATGTTCTGTAAGGGAAAAACATGCGTCCAGATCGGCACTACAGCCACCAATTTTTGTATTATATAACAATCGCAAATTGCTTGAAAAATATTTGTATAATTTGGCTTTTTCCTAAAATAAGGTCAACTTTAGCCTTGCATTGAAATAGAGAACGCGGTAAAATTGAATTCACCCAACGGATGGACCGAAGGCTGTGCAAATTAATGTGCTTTTCTTTTAGCGAATTTAGTTCGTGGAATTTATGTTGTTTTCTGATGAGGCGTACATCCGAATGGAATAGAAAAAAAGAAGTTATATAAAGCACGGAAACATATGGAAATGAAAAACTCACACATAGTACATATGCACAAAACAAAAAACTCTCCGCTCGCGGTATATGTCCGTATGTATGAATGAAGTAAGCTTTTTCTGTTAACATTCGACTGACTGCTGTGTCTGTTAAAGTGATTGTCTGGCTATAGATTTTTCCATGCGCATATATACATGCACTTGTGCACACGATGTATGGAAATAAAAAGATATACATATACATATATATATATATATATATATATATAAATATGCATAAGCAAACATATATATATATACATATATATATATATATATATACGTATATATATATATATACGTGAATGGTGGTTTGCCTGCGCTACTATTTACTATGTACATGTCTGCCTCACAATTCTGATGTATGATTTTCAGTAAAACATTCAGTCTTTCATGTTCTGTTTACCAACACATATGCTTTCACATGAGTTCATAGTATGTATGATTTTTATAGATGACCATCATGTTTGGATATTTGCAATCCTCTGCAAATCCGTATATGTCCTTTATGTCCACATGGGAGATTTGTATCCATTTTACACAAACGGAATAATGAATAAAATTTTTTTTTATCATTTTTTTCATTCGTATGTATTTATTCATCACCGCGTATCGTTGGCTGCCGGTCGTCGTGCTTATTGAAAACACTCTCTATGTATTTGCATGCTCGTGTATGAATGCGATGACATGTTCCAGCAATACATTGTTTTTCAACTTTTCATAAAATCACAAGAATTACTTAAATTTATTTTACACTTTTTCTTTTTTCTCTCCTTTTTTGTTTTTGAAGGTGGTGCGGATTTTTCATTTTATTCAATCCAACTGACCCCACCGCTTCACACCGACCTATTCATATAGTACACAAGTGCACACACGTAATTCTTTAAAAGTCTGATTTGCTTACGATTATGTGTACATGTGGCATTACTTTTTCGTGTTGCTTTTTTATGCATTTTTTTAATTAACTGACAGTGGTTTTCTGTTTTCTTTGTTACATGTATATGCATTTCTTTTTTGCTTTTTTTTCGATTTTAAGTCGTGTAAAAAATTGAATTTTTGAAATGTTTATACGTACGCAAGTGTAAATATGAAATTTATCATCAGGTGTTGATATGTGATTCGTTAAAGTTTATTTGTGTGGATTTCATTTTTAACAATTTTTTTTTTTTGCCTAAAAATTAATATTTCTTAAGTTCATATTGCTTTGACCTTGCCTTGTGAAATAGAAATGTATTGAAAACAAAATAATTATTTTAAGGAATCGAGGACGTTACATAAGTAGACTTTAACTTTGAAAAATATCCTTATGGTTTTATTTCTGCACTTTCAGTTAATGCTATACTTCCATGTCTTAAGCGCCATTAGTAATAATTTGTATTTAAACTTTTCTCTTCTTAAAAAATCATAAATAATAAATTTACTGAGTTATGTAAGCGCCTGCATTCGTCTACACCTTTTTTGCAGTTTTTGACCGGTGATTGTTTAGTCGTTAGCCACAATGCCTTGTTTTAAAAACAAAAATTGAAAATCATGAATGAAAATGTTAATAAATTTGAAATGTATTTAAATTTATTGTAAATTTATTATTTATGAATTGTTTTTGTTTCTAAAGTATTTAAATACATTGTCATGAGCTTAGATATATTTTTGAAGTCATTTTTCGTTCCATTCTTATTGTGGGTGATTCTATAACGTTCTTACATGAATTTAATTTTACTTTTTAAGTTTCAATTGCTTGGCATTTGCTACAAAATTTAAAATTGTAAAGATTTTCAACATTAAGTGAAGCTAACTCACATTCAAATGAAGTAATGACCATCCATTTTTGTTTTCGCCTAAAATTATACTTTACAGCTATTTGTAATAAGAAACTAACCAGAAATTTCGGTCTTATTAACATGTAGTAGTGTCAACGGACCAATTCATATAAAATTAAATGATGGTCACTTACTCATTTATACGATCAAAAATTTTTTTCTTTTTCGCTTAGTTTTCAACATTAGTTTTTTAATACTTAGCAATAATTTGTATTAGGGTAGCGTTATAATATAATTATATTATAATTAAGTCGCATATTTAATAATGCATTCGTATGTGAATATAAATAAATACACAACAATTCATTTCATTAAAACGTCATATTTGCCGTTATTAATATACGATATTCCAAATCATACAATACGCAAAAAACAATCTTAAACATCATTTATCTTATATATGGATTCAATTTTTATTATCATGGGCTGATATTGATTATTTGCAAGCTTGACCCCAACATTACAATTGGAATTTGAGATATAAGATCACTCTCAATAACACCTTACCTCAAGTGTTCTAATCTAAGAAAAAATGCAAAGTTGATAATCTTAAGATAGACTTACGAATTCAGTAGCTTAGTTTTCTTTTCTTTTAATTTAAACCAACAAATCTATTAGACATCGTTAACCAATTTCATTACTTATACAGTGGAATATGAAGACCTTATACCTTATGAGGTTCTTTCCTGCATTTTTAAATATTGTAAAAATGCTTTACGTGTCCAAAATATCTCTTACGCTGAATTTAGAAAATTCTTCTATATTCCCTATAAGTAATTGAATTTCTTTTTGTCACAAGTAAATGTTGCTGTCTACCCCTGAAAGTATATTCAGTTGTATTCAGAAGAAAAAATGTGAACATCGTTTATGGTAGACGATTAAAACCTATAAATTTCTAAACGGTATTTCTGAAGGCTCATTTCACAATCTGTTTTGCTTGGTTTGAAAATCATTAAAATCATTTTTTTTATTTTAAATACAAAAATAATGACGTGCTGAATCAAATGTTTTCAAAAATGTGTTTGTGCTGCACATCTTCTTCCCACTAATTCGGTAATGGTTCCGTGTAAATTTCTGAATTCAAATGTTTCGAACAATTATGGATCGCAGACGATAGTTCTTCATGTGTATGCCTTAGTTTTCGTTAGAAGTTTTTTAAATATATGATAACAATTGAAGAACCTATAGTTGGCTTGAGATGGTATGAATATTTCATGCCCACCACCTCAACTGATATATAAAACATGCAAAGATTCATTCTTGCACTAAAGTTAAATGTGTTCCTGGTAAATATTTACTTCAAGTTTTAAATTAGTATCTTCTTCTTATTACAGTCTATTACGTATTTCTTTGAAGACAATTTTAATACATTCTATGCTCCGAGGCAAGTAAAACCGAAACTCTATCCATATCATCCTTTCTTCAAAATTTTCAATTTTGACTTTTAGCTTACAAAATAAATGAAAAATTTTAGTTCGGAACAACGGCAGCCCTTTCGTAGAGACTTACTTCACTGTGGTACTAGCCTTTGAAAATTCAAGAAACGCACGAATTCTGAGAAGTTCAAGTAGTTAGAAGTAAGTTGGACAGCAGTGATTAGAAGATCTTTTATATGTCATTCTTTACGCAGCTATGATTTGCTATTATCTGTCAATCACTGAAGAACGCAATTTTTTTGTTTATTTTAATTCGCAATATATCGATGGGATAATGGACAAAATTGATATACACTGGAAGTACCGACTTCTGTTTACACCTATTTCTACTACCGTAGGTTTTGAATGAGTTTTTGTCCTATCGCTCGTTGTTCTTTTTGATGTCATTTATATAAAAAGCACATATCGACGTTTCCTTCTTAATTAAACTAATAAAAGTTAGCATTGACTCGCCGAACTTACTAGGTGAGTTAAACTTCAATGTTTCTATCTGGTTTTCTAAGAACTTTACTTTTATAAAACTCAGCCGGTCGGATGTGCTTTGCAATAATCTAAACGATATCTATAACATAATCTCAACATCGGATTTATTAAATCCTATCAAATCACAGTTCTACTTAATACTCGCTCTTCGCCTTTCAACCTTTAAGTATGTTCACTCAATCGTCAGTTGGTTGTCAAGATTTTGCATGTTTCCAATGTTTTAGGAATTCACTCTCAGCTCGAGCATGTACCAGCTGCGAGAGTGTCTCTGGCCAAATAAGATTTATATCTAAGAGTCAATCTAATTCGGTTGTCCGGTCCCGGTCCAACTTTGCATTGCAATTTACCAATTTTTGCAATCACAAAACCTTTTTCTGAAAAATTATTTCTTTTTTCGAAAGCTATTTCCTTTCTGCTGCTACTGTACTCGCCACCAAAGTTTTTCAACCATTTCCAATGAATTACAATAACAATTTTATTTTCAATTGTGGATGTGTTAACACAAACTGCGATCGTTTTCAGCCCGAACTTGTAGATGGTTCAGGCAAATTCTGAGTCACAATTTTTCGGAAATATATTTATGGGATTGTAAGTTGTTGATGGAAATAAGAAAACTTGTCGGATTTTTCAGTTCGTTCGGGAGCGTTTCAACCCAAATCAAACCCATGTTTTAAATCTGTCTGCATAATGTACTGGGAAGTTCACTTTTCAACTTTGTATCTTAAATTATGCGACTGTGTCAATTCCGCAAGAAAAATGACTGCGTCCTTTTGGTAGCAGTATATTAACATGCACTGAAGCGAGAGACAAATATCGAATATGGGAATTTAAAAATCCTTCCATCAGTCATCGAATTGACTATCACTGAATACGAAAAATTTTCTATGCAAACTTATTCGAAGCATTGGTGCATTAAATTTAAATTTACTTTTATACAAGAAATAAAACAAAGCCCCCAAGCAGACAAGTATAGATTGAACGCGAGCATCGCTCTTATCAAAAATGTGAACGTTTTTGATCGATTTCGGACGAATATTTCTAGGACATAACAAAAAAATTGCAAAATTAAATCAATTGATGATTTTAACTTTTACCATCGATTGAATGCAAATCCCAAACCTCGATTAACCTTTTCACGTTTTTAAAAAACTTTTCCAAAGCAAAAACAAAAAGACAAAAGATAAAAAACTGGCTCAGAGAAATGATATTAGTTTAAGTAATAATTTTGTCTCAGAAAAAAAATGATCTGCTCATGTTCGTAATTTCAAAATTGTAATCTTTCGAAAACAGGCAGTTCTTTTATTTATTTTATCCACTTGTCACCCTTAGGTAATTTGAATTTTATTAGAGAATTTCAAGCACTCAATTTTCAATTAATTTTGATATGAACATATTTGGTAATTCATTTATATTATTGTTCTTTTTGATTGTAACTATAACTAGTTTACATATGCCGTCGGCATTTAAATTAAAATAATATTTAAGTTTTTTCACTTTTTGCAATTGTTTTGAATATTTAAAATACTTTCGTGATTTTTAATTGAAAAAGTTTTCGAATCGTTTGTTATTGACTACTTACCGTCGGCGGTTGTTTTCTTTTTAGGTAAAACGGCTCTAAATGCCGATACTGGCTGATAATCCTGTGGTTGTTGTTGTGGTTCATCATTAGTATTTTGTGGTTGCTGATGTTGCACTCGGTGTTGCAATAACTGATTAGGTGAAGGTATTGTAGCCGCCATTGTAGCTAACACATTAATATCGCGTAATTGCAAAGCGGGTTGCGTGGAACTGACAAAAGCGCCTGGAAAATCGGAAGCAATGGCGGGTTTAAAATTACCCAAGCTATAGTCAAGTGGTAAATGAGAGTTTGTGCCAGTGGTCATAGTGGTGATGGTTGATGTCTGTGCCAATGCATTAGCTTTTGTTATATCCATACTTTTTTTCTTTATTTTTTTTTTTAGTTAAAAATTATCACAGAACACAATTTTCTTTTATGAGAAAATTTTTAAAACGCGCACTTTCTGTAAAAGTTTGTAATTTTCTACAACAAAAATTCTTCAAATTTCTTGTCGAACGTTTTGAGAATTTTCAAAAAAAAGTTTACACATCCGTTATATTATTTATTTTCCTGTGGAGCATCTTCTGGCTATGGTTACTTTGGCATCTTGTTGTGAACTAACTGTAAAATGATAATCACTGCTTTAGTGGCCACTGCCACCATGAACAAAATATGAATCTGATTTCCATCTACGGCCAAGACTTGACTGCTACTACAGCAACCACGATTTGTTTTTCATTTTGATTTCTTATTCGTTTTCTCTGTTCTTTTATGCGGGACTGATTTTACTGATTTTGTTAACGGTCACAATCTGTGAGAGTGCCATCAGAGGATTTTTAGCGAGAGAGAAACACAACGATTAACCCTCCATATATTCATTGCCAATCCGGAGATTCCAACTGTTGCGATTTCTCAACTTAGATTGGAAAACAAATCTTGACTCACTTAGCAGCACCCAAAGTTCTTAGGTTAAAAAGCTCTGCTATTGTAAGATGAAAGAGAGTTTTACTAAATATTGTCGTTTATGCCGAACGCGTGAAACTGAGAGAAAGCAAAGAGATGTAGAGCGCACGAGTAATGGAATTAGTAACCGTCTAAAAAATAAATCAATCTTAATTACTGCGCGCTTTATCTAAATTACAACGGTATTTAGTCGTTTGTTGAACGGGCAGCGTCTTAAAACATACTGGTTTCTGTTGCAGTGTTTAATAATATTAAGAGAACATTCAGACAACCAACGACCATGTTCGTTTTATTCGTTTGTTTCCTTCTTTTATTTCTTTTCATTCATTCACATGCAATTCAGAGACGAACACCAGTGGTGCGATAACAACCACCGAAAGCCGGATTTTTATGACACTTGAACAGAAGAGTTTATTTACTTTATAAACACCCACTATTATGAGAGCGAAAGAGAACGACGAACTAGAAAAATCAGTTCCTGAGTAATCAGAGTCTCATTCGGTCTGTAGTCGTTAGACTAGTTACAGATGTGCTATGGAAGGTTTCAATATGGTGGTCTTCTCGTATGCTATAGGTATTTGAATCTCAGAGAATCACAACCCAAAACACTTAAACACCGGCATTGTCTGTTACGACCCTTGTCCTTTAGTTTCATTTTCAACTGAGATACCTTTCCCAGATTTATTGACTTAATCTTTCCAGATGGAAGTGGAACACAATGAGTAACAGCGCAAACGAAATCAAACACACAATCGTTTGTATATTTTGTTGTATTTTTGGAAAGACTCTCACTCTAAAAGAGAGTTACACTTATAGTTTGCATCTCTTGTTCTCACACGTTCTCTTAGACTTGCGTAAACTATCTATTTCTTTTTACCTAATGAGATTTTAAAAGCAAAGCCGATTTCTCATTTACTCTTTGGCATTGTAAAGCTGGTCAGCTTTTTACTTTAACTCCTCCTCTTTTGCAATGAAAAAAGTTTTATGTTTTCGGCTTCACACTTTCATGGGCGAGATAATTTAATTTTTTTTTAAGTTCTCCGAGTATGAAAGTATCCACTAGTGTCAATTTTCTTTAATTCGCATTGTAGCTCTTTACTCAGTTTCTATTCAAAGATCATTTTTGTTTCATTTTATGAATTTCTTAATAATTATCTATATTTTAAGTTAAACTGGACTTTTGACTTTGATTATTGTTATTTTGTCGTTTGCTTAAGTAAAGTGATTTCTTTGATTAATTTTCAACCCCTTTTTATTGATTATATATTTTTTTCCAATAGCTGCCGCATTGATATCAAATTAATTTTAATTCGTTTTTAATTGTGCAGTACGAAAACTAACATGTAATTTGCAATCATTTCTGAAAAGGATTTAGATTAGATTCTTTTGCTAATGACTAGATAAGTTAAATATTTACAACTACTTTGTTTTATATTTGTTTGATTTTTCACAAAAAGTGCAAATAAAAACGTCGAAGGTAAGAAATATGAGTTAAAAGTGATTAGTAAGTTGTCACAGATTGATCTTAACACTAAGGAAATCGTAAATCGCATATTTACAAAAATTTATACATATTATATACAAAAAATTTATATATATATATATATATAGAATTATGGGACAATACTTTTCTGCGTAACTTGCTTTCGTAAAATGTAGGTAATTTAAACTATATGAACAGCACTCCTTTGTGCCAATTAGTTTTTTACATTTTTGCTCTGCGCGTAGTCGTATCATAATTTCATTAATTTGACTTTTCTAAAAATGATTTTAACATCACACCTGATTTTCAGAAATTTGCCCACTGATTTTCATTATCCAAGATCTAAAGTGGATTCGAAAACTTCAGAAATTCTGCCTTTCGGTATTTTATAAAGAAAACGGGCTTTTGAAGGTCTGTCGAAGTCATCCGAAAATCTTTCACTAGTTGTTGGCACCTAAAAGGCTATATTCTTCCGATTGTTACAGCAATTGCAGCAACCAACTTTACTTAGAAATAAATCGAAATCTGACCTGAAATAATTGGAAATGCAATTACTTGATCTCGTTCAGGCAGGCCACAAAGAAAACGGGTATTTGTTTAACTTAGCTACAAAGTTTTTTTCTTGTAAATAAAGTAACGAATATCTCGCGATCGGATTTTTTTCGTTAAAATTTGTATCGATTCGTAGCTTGTTGATGAAAATAAGAAAAAATTGTTTTTATTCAATCTGTTCGGTTTTTATCTGCTGTACAAGTATTTGGAAATAAATTTTTTAACATTTTTTTTTAATCAACCGAAATTTATTTCAACTTCCTATCATAATTTTCGAGATCGTAGCAATTCCAAAAAAAAAAAATGAATCATTTTGATAGTTTATTGGTCAGCAGTCTCGCGGAATCATTGAAAGCTTCTGAGAAATAAATAAAATAAAATAAATTATAAGCATTTTTTGAAGTTCGAAAGTTGAAATGATTCAACTTGACAAAGTCAGCAATTCTAGTGTTAACTGAAGACATTAGTATCAAATTAAAGTGGGTAAAGAGGCCAATTTCAAAGCTAATCAAGATTGTTAAACAGTGTTGTATAAGAAGTCCATACAATTCTTAATGATTTCACCGAAGACGTCGTTGCAAACCTTGTTATTAAGATATTGTAAGAAGTAGAAAACCGAGTTCCAGGAAGTAAGCTTTTTCTTCTTTAACGGGTCTTTAAGGAGAGACGACGGCATTCTTTTGGTACGGGCAGTTTTTGCAAGCGTTTCGCTACAAAACCTGAAATTCCGAGAAAGAACTCCCTTTTAGGTAATGACCTCTTTTCAAAGCATCTACTAAGCTGGTAAATATGTAAGGTTTGCGTAAAGCACTTAACTTTGAACAGTACTTATAAATTGCTTTGTGAGCAGCAATGTGCTGACATTCCCAAATTTATATAATAGCAACTTACTTTTCTAGCAATAATTAGAAGCATAAAACCTCTTCTATCCAAATTGGAAAAATGTTTCTGAAAACAGTTAGTCGTTGTCCCATATGTAAAATAATAAACTTACAAAGCAACGTACGTTGAGAACGTTTGCTTCCCATAATAAATATTTGTTGTTTTGCTATAATTTACAAATTATTTTTCGAATTCACGACTTGTATTTGTGGCGTTAAAAATGATGAACCTTTGCTACATACTATTCATCAAAGGAAAAACAAAAAATGAACAGCAAATTCTTCCTGTGTCTCAACAACTCGTAAAAAATTAATTAACGATTACTATTAAATGCTTGTTAGTACACATGCATTGCCGTGTTAGTTTTAAAAGGCAAAAGCCCTTACTACAGTTCTTCTTCTCTTTAATGAAAGGCGCCTGAGCTAAGCGCGTTTGCTCTTACGACTCAGTAGGTTTTTAATTAGTTTAATGAAAAACAAATTCAAGCATTATCATAAGAAGCGGGTATACCATCGAGAATAGTCGAGAATGAATGAATGAAATAATGTCTAATAAATAAGACATAAAACTACAGACGATGAGTTGCATGAGAAGGGAAGGAAATTATTTTTGGTTAATTTAGCTTTTGTGTAGACCTTTTTTGTATCAATTTGCGATTGTGTGAATGCGTTAAAATGCATACGATGAATAAATAAATAAAACAAACATCGCTGTATGTGATAAGCTCTAATTTCCTCGGTTAAGGAACAACATATTAACTACAACATCTCGCATATCAATCGTATATTATATCTGCTAGTACTCAAAACTATAGGGAACTAGTTATTATAATGAAGAAAAATTTGTCTTAGCATTTTTTTTATTCCGCTGGAGGCGTCTCCGAAAATGGCATCAACGACTTGTTTCGCCGACGAATATCATTGTTCACATAATTTATTCTTGACGGCCCGCCGAACGTACTTAATTAGGACTTTTGTGCCAAAAGTCAATACTGTTTTCGGCATTTTATTTTAAGTCCTTGCTTTTATGTACTATTTTTAAGTCAGATGCGTCTCTGTTGTCATTCATAGATTTGTTACTTCCTGACTTCTGGATATTTTCATCTGATTAATGGTAGCGGAAGAACAGTCCCCTCATCTAATAATTTTTGCACCTAACTTTTGTATTCCATTTCAATGACGACGAATTCATTGGAAAAATCACAGTCAGACGAGTAATCGTACCAAATTTTTCCAAAATGATTGGAGGTTGGAGGTCCCGCGTTTTCAAAGTTCCGTTGGGAGTGCAAATGGCAGAATTTCATTGGAATATGAAATCTTATTTAGTTTGTTGATTTTGCTCCATAACGCACTCATTGACGTATATCTGTGAATTGTGGTGAAAAACGTTCAGAACTGAGTGTCTTTGATTTTCGTAGGTCCGGACATCTTTTAAAGCCGTGTCATAGATCCATTTTGTGTTTTCTCAAGAATGAAAGTGCGTTATTCCAGCAGGGAGGTCTTACTCCTTTCGATCTCTCGTTGGATTGGGGTATAAAGAGATTAGCAACTGTCCGGATAGATTTAGCCATAATGGCTGTGCCATGGTTTCAGTTCGTTGAAATGTCTTGTATTAAGCAAAAACTTGGTGTAATTAGAATTATTAGAATTATTAATGCAATCCGCTTCATCCAGAAGAAATTTAACTTTTGCCAGAGTGACAGAAGAGTTGCAAAGGACAAGACAGGTTATGATTGGTAAGTGGTCACTGTTACGTAGATCATCGGCAACTGATCAAGAAACGGAAGCCAGAAGTGTTGGAGAGCAACACGCATAAATTACACCTTTCAGTAGCACACGGATTGCAAGTAGATTTCCGTCGCCCAGAATCGAAATAGAGCCAATGTATGATATTACGCAGTCTATGGCTTTCTTAATGCCGAACGAAATAAGTTCCGATATTGTTTTGTTAGGATCGGTGGAAGGATCGGTGGAAGAGATAAGAATGTATTTTTTCTTAATAGGAATTTGGTCGATAACTGGTAGCACCGGAAAGTCCGAACTTTTTATTTTTTTTTTGTTGCTTTATCGTGCTCCGCCAATAGGCGGAATCTAATTTTTTATCACTGCTTTATATAATTTGTTTGTGGGACACTTACACTCAAGAAACTTTGGGAATTGCTGTTTTTGTACTGTCAGTTTCTAATTAAATTTTTTTTTTAAATTCTTTTTTTTTTTTCTTCCCTTTTCCCTTCACAAATGCAACACTCACGATAGTTCCGTTAATTCCGTTAACACCAAACACAAGTTAATACGAGTTAAATGTCCGAAAAAATTAAAGTAATTAAAAAATCCAGATGAAAGCAAAAAAACGTGCTGTACGGAATTTTTCGTTCAGAAAAAAAAACAACAAAATAGTGCAAGGACTAAAAGTAATGTAATGGCTGTGAATAAAGATCCGAATTCATCGAATGAACCTTTTCAGAAAACAAACAATTGGTCCTTCAGTTTGCAAATTTATGAATGGATTTTGCTTATTTGTGTCAAATAGAAATGTTTTAATTACTGAACGATTTCTACTTGATAGACAATATTTTATTGTCGTTATTTTTGTCTAAAAAAAGAGTTTTATTTTCTTTCATAAAATTCTTTTATTTTTGTAATACGAGAAAAGCAATAAACGACTGTAAACATTTTTGTATAATTTGTTTCAAAAATTATTTTTTTTCCGGTAAATTTAAAAAACTTGATACAAAGGTGTAAAGGAGACTAAACAGTTTCGTTCCCTCTTTTAAACGACGCACGATGTCTAACAGTAACGACCACCGCAAATATTTATCATATACCGACCAGGTAATAAACATATTCTGCTTTCTAAATATTTACACGATTGTTGATTTAGTGACATTTTATTGTCCGCCTTGCTATTAGAAACGTTTTTTGCTGTCGAATTCATTATACTTATACAAGCAAGTATTAGTTCGGTAATCTTATCATTATTGCATACAGTTGGGAAATCTTTACGCATCCAAAAATTTATGATACCTTGATTTGATTGTGTCGTACTTTTTTATTTTTACCTCATGTGAAAACTCGACTCTTTTATTTTTATATGAAGTAATCATTAATGTGTTCCGAATACATTTTAATTGAAGTTATTATACGCTTAGTTTCGATTGTATTTATTTATCGTTCATTCATATTGTTTCCCCCCTTTAACTGCCATGAAGTGCTGTTTTACAGCAAATACCTTAACGTTCCTTTTTTTTACTTTAACTTCTTTTCAATTATGCCGCCTTCAGATAACAAGTAAATGCCTTGACTTTTTGTCTACTTATCCTTTAAAGGTTTTGTGACTAATAATTTGAATGTCATCTCATCGAATATTGAAAGTTTCATTACAATTTTCTTAGTTCTCAATTCGTTAGGTATAATTTGATTTTTTTGATACTTTTGTTAAATTTTCTTTATCTCTCAATGAGAGGAGTAATGCTCTCTTCAGATATAAGCATGGAAAGAAAACTTTACGTATAAGGTTTCAGAAGCATCAGTTCTTTAGTTAAGGTCAGTTTCCACTGATCGAGAATATTTTCCCCGATGAATTCACTTTAACAATATACGCAGTTTACGATACTACAAGTAAAATATCTTACATAAGGCAGCACTTTTCGCATCCAATTAACACAACTTTTTCCACGAAATTTCAGTCTGCTTGAGAATGAGAGTCTAATCTCTTGCCTATTGATTTGTAACTTTTCGAATACGCTAAAAAATGTTGTTCAAAAGTCGTCTTTTATTTCCAAACAAGAATATGTTTGTTTAGCTTCATCGAGACGACCGCTAAGTACACATGAGACTGAAATTGATTCGAGCGACAGCGAGGCTTTTACCAAAGAAATGAAAAGTTGAAGATGAATTTTTTGGACTTGATTATGAATTATATATTTTCTTGCAAAAGTGTCAAACGTGCGATAGATGAAGTAAAAGAGTCACTTTCAAGCAAATCAAAACCGAGGAAAAAGAATGAGAAGAAATAGTTCAACTTCGAAGGATCTATTTATGGTTCCGAGATTTATCTTAACGGAAGAATGTGTTTATGTCAATCTCTAAAAGTGTTTTTCCGAAACACTATTTTTTAGAACGACAAGCAGAGTAAACTTAACAATTTGCAAACTTTTCATTTCAAATTTTGAAAAGAAATTTCTTTAGCGAAACGTGTAGGATTTTTCCATAAGTTAACTTTGACCTTCTTATTAATTAAAGAATGCATTTTTTTTCGCTCAAATATTTTCATTCGCTTACTTGGCGATCGCACACAAAAACCAAAATATCTAAAAAATCCTATTTGTTTCGCTAATTAAAATCAAATTTGGACCAATTACTCTTGATCTAGAAATTCTTCGCTAATGTTCTTTTTTGATATTCAAATATACGCTTAATCATCTCCTCGAATGTTATATATTAAAAGCTTCCTCAGGCCATGCCTGTTAAGAAGCGCCTCTAGCAAGTCAATACAAGAGAGTTCAAATCTCATTGCGGTAGAGTTTTTTCATTTTATGAAGGGTTTCTGTTTGCATTGAGTGAGTTACAAAGTTTCGGAAATACTGGTGAAAATATTCTCTTACAAGGAGTAGTTCGAGGAGTTTTGCTAAAAAAGGCTTCCGTTAGAGTTCAGCAAAGGAAATCCCAAACGTGTTTAATGTTGTGATGTGATATCGTACCTTCAACTGAATCCAGCGGTTTGTTTTCTGCAAATTATTTGAATTCAGGCTACGTCGCGTTTTTGAGATCAGGATAAGATGTGAAGATCTCGGAGAAATTCTTGTGTAACAATGGCCCGAATTTAATTCAAATAGATGGACCTCCAAACCTGTGATTGATGATGCGAAACTGATTAATAATGTAATATGTACTCATAGCTATTCTCACAATGCATCTAACAGTCTTCTCCACCCCCAGATCAGTTTTCCGTACGTTATACCTCTCATGGTATAAGTCACATCAACTTTATGCGGATATAAGTGATTTTTTTATTTTGATTATATTGACCGATTCAAAATCATTTGCTGAGTCGATTTAAGCTTGTCTGTCCGTCTAATTATCTGACAGGCCGCAACTTTTGATATTTTGATAATGGCCCAATTTGGACCAATGATGAACTTTATTGGAAATTGAATCATTCATTGAACTATTTTTACCATCACTACCCGTATAATGCCCCGTCTCAAAAAAGTTTTTATACGAAAAAAATTCAATTTTCGAATATTTTTTGATTAAAATCTCTTTCTGCCATATAAAATAAATGCGAACAATTTGTTTCGAATGGGGCCATTTTTGTAGCACTTCCCATATAAGCGTTCCTATAAAAAGTAAGACTTTATATGGGAAAAAGGTCTAATTTTTAATATTTTATGATGACGAAAAGAAGTCCCTCATACAAAAGAATTGCACCAAATTTGCGCTATGTAAGGATATTGCTTGGACCTCAGCACATATAAGGGTTCTCATGAAAAAAAGTAAATTTTTATATAGCAACAAAGTCTAATTTATAGTACTTGATGACAAAAATAGTTCCAAATTAGTGAGATCGTTGAGAGAAGTTTTCTTATTTGGATCACGTTTTAGCCCTTCTTTGTTTGTTTATAGCTATCAACGATGGGCATGAGAAACGAAAATGTCTAAGTATTGTTATTAACAAACTATAAGCGACCGTAGATATCGATTTGCATTTGGACACAAAAATAATCAAAGCCTTCTATACTCACAAAAATAGTTGAGGCTATTTAATCGACGAGCTCACAATTAAAGTTAATCTTTGCGGCTGTTGTATATACGCTTAAAGTGCTGAATACACATACATACGGCACTTGCCCTAAGAAACATTTAATTACGTCTTGGTTTAAGTCAAAATCTGATATATAAGGAAGAAGAAATTAATTAATAAATAATTCCCTAATTTTCTGCTGCATTTGAAGTGAACACAAAACAAACAAAAATCTTCGACCGAAGTACCGAAATTATTATAATCTCATGTCATGTTTTAAAATGTAATAAAGCATAGAATTGCACTGAATTTTAAAAAAAAATTTGATAGTCTAAATTATTGCTACCAAAGAGTGGAAGAAGCAAAGCATTTGCTTCCCTTCTTACATATTTCGAAGACATTAAAGATAAATATGTGTCCCAGATTTACGTTCATTTAATTGAGGCGTCATATTTTTGAACAGTTGTAGCACGGAGCAACATATGTAACAGCAGACGATAATATTTCTATTTTTTTTTCTTTTTTTTTTACATTTTTTATCCGCTATCACATGTGGAAACAAGTCTAGAAAAAACAAATTATATTCAGCTTAAACCGAATCTTTTGGCATACGACACTCGTCGCCTTTCGAAAACGGAAAAACATGTTTCATTAGCAATGCATGATACATACCATTGCAAACGTAGCATACTGCTGGCTATTATACAATTTGCGAGATAAATTTATCGTTATCGTACAGATAGACGAGATGGCAGCTATTTCGGGTTCAATATTAACGCTGACCAAAAATGTACTCATTTTGCGGAGTTATCGATGCACTTCTTATTTATTGACGTAATCAGTTCCCCATTTTGATACACCTCTTGAGCGGAATGTAAAGAAATTCCAAACATACTTGAAATTATCATAAATTAAACAAAGAAATTTTCAAAACGCATTTTATTTTTTATTTTTTAACTTTTTGTAAACTGTGATTAAGAGTTTTGCTTACTTCGCTTGTTGAAAAAGGGGGATCAGATCAGAAAATATGAAAAATTTTCTGGTTTTCATTGTTAGAGATTTATGACAATGTTGAAATGCAAACATGTTATGATTATTGCCACCCTAGTAAACACACATTATGTGTCATTCAAGCAAATATCATGTACTCAACTTCAACTAAAGCGATGTTTTTAAAATATGATGTTATGATGTCGTTTTGTCTATGTTGATTTTAATAACTTAATATATGCTCTTAATATATACGTTGCCCAACATACAACATATGCCACGCAACCCGGGGGCGATCGCGTAATGTAATGTTCGTTCTTCTGTCTTTTAAAGCATATTTGCAAGATCGACATGTTTGAGTTTACTTTCGTATTGAAATGTTTGCCTTGTAATTATCCAAAATATACATATGTGAGAAATAATATTTCTATAAATTGTTACGAGCGAGCCTTTTATGATCGATGATAGCTCTGATGATTCAACCAGACCTCAAACTTTTATTCCATAATATTTCAATGAGTTGATCTCTGTTAAAATTTCTATTCAATTATTGTATTTAGGTTAGTAGTTAATCATCATCATCATCATCGCTTGATTAACGGAACCAAATGTCAAACAACAAATTAAAATTTTTTAAAGTTTGTTTGTTGTTGGTTGTCGTTAATATTTAAAAATGAAAATAAAATTAAAAGCAAAAAGTTTTTTTGTCCACTCTTGCAGTTCCAATCATTTTATTGTTTTATTTGTGGCAACTACCAAGTCTTTGAAAACATTACCTTTTGTAAGAAAAAAATAAACATTTGCTTATTCCACTCCGTAGGATTTAATACGTTTTGTTTTAAACATAATTTGTCATGTGTCTTCTAATGAAACGTTAGCCTTTTTGTGTGATGTAGCGCTATTTGGCTTTTATATTGCTAAGAAAGCTCTTGAGTATTAAATTAAAAATATTATATATATAAGCCATAGCAACTTTGCAGGTCTTCAAAAATGCGTAGCTATAGAAATATCCATCTCTAGTATTTTGGTCAAATTGAAGTTTTGCTTCATTTATTTCGTAAAACAGTAAACGAGATTACTTAAACCCAATCCTAGAAAAATATTCATGGGTGAGTTTGTTCTGATCTTATTGAAAGTCAGTAATCAAAAGTTGACTTTTCTATAACACATTTCAACATGGATCGATATCATTATTCCTAAGAAAATTTATAGTGGGACCTGCTGTAGTTTAGTTGTGATATCTGCTCTACAGAAACATTGCTATGCCGCAGCAATTACGTAAACTTAGCTCAAAGTGTAATACTCCGAATTAAAAATATTGTTGTTCACCTTACAGGAATATTCTCTAGCAACTGTCACAGTTTTAGAAAATGGAAGGCTAACAAGTTTTTGAAATCACATAACGTCCCATACTGTTACTTTTAAGAAATTCGAAAAAGATCTAAATTTTATAAAATGGCGAAATTTAATGCAAATAGCTTTTGCCAAAAATGTGTTGTTTCTTAATACGGATTGCGTGGCTTCGCTTTTGGAGTCGATGGTATACAAGTGCTATCACGAACTCTGAAGAGTTACGTGGTATTCTATGACAAAAAAGGAGCAGAATTTCATTAGGCGGAAAGCGGTAAATTAAGTAATGGTTGGCCTTACCTGTCCTTGGAACGATAGCTCTTATCGATTCTAAATTACAACCTTTGATGAATGTGCTTGTTTTTTCACTCAAATATTGAAAGCAACAGGTAAACAATTGAGCTTAGTTTCAAAGTGATAGTAATAAGTTGTCATATTTCGCCAGACATGTAGGCATATCGCCCGAAAAGAATTAATATATTCTGCAAATTCGACGATTTTCGTTATATACGTAGGATATTGTAAAGCATATAGAGCATTGCCATAACGTTTCAACGACAATGACTACCATATATTTTTTGAATTTGAAGTTACGTATTCGAATACATCGATATCGAACAACTCAAAAAAAAAAAAAAATTATGTGTCTGATTATATATAAGAGGTTTTTTTAAAAGACTCATCAAAATTTGTGATGTTCTACAGAAAATAGAAATATAGGCCCCGGAAACGTGTACATCTTTGCTTTTATATTTTTCAATTTACGTTTCCAAAAAATATTGTACCGATCAAAAGTAAATTTTCCTACGGAAGCAAAATCTAATTTTTAGTACTTGATGAGGAAAATTGATTCAGAAGAGCGAATATTTTATATCACTACCAGTTCTAATCTTTATTTTCTTATGAAAAAAGTGGAAAACAATAGGTTCTCTGATGAAGAAAATTAACTCAACTAAAAGTTGGTCAAGCTTGTTTTTGGTTTGGATTCTTTCCCACAGAAGAAGTTTTTCAAAAAAATATTTTAATACGATTAAAATTTTGAACTTTTATTAATTCATAACTGCTCGCTCATAATAGGTTAAGTCTTTTGTAATTAATAAAGACTAATTTTATTTATCTAAATGGTAGCTTAAATGATTTCTTACTTTAGCTCATCTTTTCCATAATATTGGAAATTCGTTCGAATTTACGTACCCTAGTACCTTCGATTGTTCTTGATTAGCGTGCAATATAAGCCGATTCTTTACCGAATATATAAAATGTAGAGCAAATAAACTCAATATTATTTCTTATTATTGTATATTTCAAGTGATGGAGAAAACTGAAATTTTTTGGAATATAGTAGCTAGCATTATAGCTAAGGTAACATTAGTATCCAACAATTCTTCTTTGACTAAAGCAAGCATGAAAAATTTTTAAAAAGGACATGGCGATCTGTGTGCTTTAGATATTTCAGTCAGGAATTGAAGAGATTAAAGGAAAAGAAGGAAGTTAAATAATCGCCCAGTTGGAACTCACATCTGTTTATGCTGATATTGTGACGGTTTTATTCACTAAGGTTACGGTTGATTGTTAAGTTTGGATCAGAACGATACCTAATTTTTGAACGAAAATCTTCTCGGTCTTTTTTGTTTCTTTCTCAGTTTGAAGAATGTTTCGAAAACTAACTATATAAACATATAATTAAAAATGAAGGAGTCAGGTATATTAATATAATGCAAAAAGCCCCTTGCTTTTGACAAGAATTCTTTTAACTATACGTAGATATATTCATGTCCAATGTTTGGGAGTGCGTATATAAAAGTAATTCCTTAGACTATTAAATGGTATCAAATCCTATTGGAACACGTGATGTATTAAATATTTCTAAGAAAAAGGTACTCATATAAGTGAAAAAGCGAATCACAATTGTTGAGCGTATATCGCATATATGTGAGCGCAATGAAGTTTTTTAATTTTCAACGTTTAAGTTATCGCCTAACATGAGTTATGATATTTTAATTCAATTTTCATTTTTTAAGGAACAGAAAAATAACTTTAATAAGAGTAATAAAAGTTCAATATACATATTCCTAGGTTATCTAATGCGCTTATGTCTAACAGAAAATAATGTTTTCGATTTATTATTCAATAGTTTGTTCACTACTGATTATACATATAGAGGAATTTTTTTCATTTTGCAATTTGGATTTTTTCTTCTGTTGTCACAGCAAATGTGTAATGAAAACTGAGAAAACGATTTCTGTGTGAATTAAACTAATATAATCTGATATGATATGACAATAACGCTCATACATATGCATGCGTGCTCGTATAGGGAAAAAATCATTATGGTAGAGTAGCCAAAGATAAGGTTCCGATCCTCTGATAAAGATTTATTATCAATTAAAATAAATACAATAAGAAAAAGTGACTAGACTAACATGGTAAAATTTCAAGCTTTTTTTTTACCATGCGCACAAAACTGAACGGCTATGATTGGTGGCGAGACACAACTGCAATGCATCAAAGAGAGAAGGAGAAGTCCTCTACCCAATCTTCATATGCGAAAGGAGAATACAGTAAATGAAAGGCATTCAACGAAAATTTCCTTTTCTTGTATATATTTTTAAGTGCAAATATACTTTTTATTTTTATTTTTCTGCAACGAAAGATGAAATAACTAAATTCGTACCTCTTTTATATTTGATCTCTGATATGCATGCACTGCGCTAATGTCATGTGTGTTAGAACCAGACAGCTATGCAATCTTTGCAATCTTTTATGCTTGTATGCGTATATGTATATGTTCTCTAGTGATTGGGTGGAGCCTTTTTTTAGATGAGAAATAGAAAAATTCACAAATTCTATAAATCAATGTCATTTTAAATACAATAACAAATAACAAACGTACATACAAAATGTATATTTAAGGATTGTCTGCACCTTTCTATATACTTTGGTTCTATGTAAAAAAATGCAATTCTACTTGCATCATAAAATGTGTTGCACCAAAACTGAATGTTTATTTATTTTGAATCGTTGAACCGTTTAAATTTGTTGGTTATTTATTATTTACTTAATACCTTCATATACTCGAACAATAAATAGTTATTGCGATTTTATTTATTTCAATTTTTTCTTTTATTTCGTTAGTTTCATACCTTACACTACAAGCGACACATTACATTTAAATAAAAGTGCTTGAAGACGTTGATCTATCAATTTACCAATCAAAACTGCTCAGAAAATTTCTCTATTCAACTGATCGCCAATTAGGTGTTCAAGTATTTCTTGTGATCATTATTTTCTACCAAATTCGATATTAATGTTAGTGTCCTTCGGAATTACTTTCAATTACTTATGCAAACCAAATTAATATGAAATCTTTTCGAATATATTTATCTCAATGAAATTTTGATATAAAAATGCAAATTTCTAATCGTTATCGAGGAGTAGGAGCTCACTACAATGCTTTTTTCTGAACTAGTTCGGCAATGAACGGAAAGTAAAGAATTTGAAGAATTTCATACACATATCAGTTCTGCTTATGTAATCATTGAAGGTTTCCCTTAATTTCCTGGAAAGCTTTATATTTAATTTCACCTAATTCCAAATAACTATTAAGGGAAATGTTAACCGATTTGCTCTCACTCATTATAGTGTTTTGATGTATTGTCTGCTTCTTGTATTCTTTTCGGGATTTTTAATTACAATGCTTTTTGCTTTTGTATTATATTAAGCATTTGATTTTCTAAAGCAAATATTATGCTTCAAAGGGATTTTCAGGGTTTTTTTTTTAATTTTAAATATAGGAATGCGACATTTTGTTGCGAGGTGAAGTGAAGATTCTTGTAAAAATTGACGACCAACTAGTCTAACTGCTGACCTATTTCTTGTGGTGTGTGTAAGATATAATAAAACCTCTGATAATCTCGACTTTGCTGTTATATCGAATCCAGTTATAAACAAAAATATATAAGCTATCGATTATAGAATTATAGTAGCATAGGGCAATATTGCGCAAACATCGGTCTATGATTTGCGACGAGCTTAGAAGTCACATAATTACACTTAACTAAAATACTTAGCAAGATTATGAAGGCCTTTGCATTCAATCCTACAACGTAAAGATGCTGACGAAATTTTCCATCCTAATATTGTACAATATTTTATTATTCCATTTATAATATAAAAGCATAGAAATACCAGGACCGCTGAAACGATCGTAGACTGACACATACATGGCGCTACTAGTATTAAATCCATATGATTTTTAGTTAACTCTAACCTTCAAAAGACACATGTATAAATTTGACAGCTGTTGCACTATTAGTATGTGAGTTATAGCATTTTTAGTGAAGCAACTTTTGTTAGTTTGAAAAAATTGATAAAAAAGAATTTCGTGTATTAATAAAAAAATAGCGTCATCTACGCGGCAGTCTATGAACTTTTCAGCCAACTTATTAGTCTTCAAATATTACATGAGATGTAAACATGTTTAAATAACGCAAAATTCTAAATCAGTTTAGCACTGTTCGTCTATCCCAAGTAAAAAAGCGGGTAAATACTGAAAATTGTCTCGCATATATTTCTGGAAGCTCGAAAGCGAGCATGATTTGTTCCCCAAATCAAGTCCAACAACCTAAACTTTTGATAAAGCTTGTTTCAGTATATTTCATAAAATTATTTACTATCTACGCATCATTTATAATGCTATAAAGTTTTGGCAGGGACGGACAAAGCTTTCAGACAAAACTGATCAACTGGTACCCCAATGATTAATGAAAACTTTCACGATTATTACGTATTTGGCTGTGACGTTCGCTATTCATAGTTTTTTTACTTAAGAGCTTAAGTCCAGCTTTGATTATGGGCCGTAATGGCGTTTGCTGAAAATTTAATTTATAAAAAAATTATATATATTTGTAAAAAGTTGATAAAACTTATATAACTTGTATTGCTGCGTTTCTGAATTTGATAGCGATCAAATGACGACTTTTGTTAAAGAAACGAGTGTGACAAAATATTGTCGTTAAAACGGCTTAAAATGCGTTTACAAAATTTGAATTCTTATCTAATAAAAGCAATAAAAGAAGTGATTTTTTTGTCAAATATTATACGGTTAGTGTATGTGTTTACGGTTAGTGTATATTTTACAACAAATTATTTCGCTCCCAATCGTGCCTCCTTTCGATATGTTTGCTGGCTTGTATACTTTGCATACAACAATTAGGTTTTCTTCTTTCATGTAAACGTCGTAATTAAACCGATTAAAAATGTAGCAAATGCCCGAACATATACAAGGTCGATGGGGTTTGTTCCGTTTCAATATTAAATAAATGTTTATGTTTCCTTTTAATTGCAAGCAACCTAAAGTTCTTGAGTGGCGGTCTTCGTCAAAGATCAAAATGTAGCACAAATTTTAACTGTAAGAGTAAGTTTAAGTGAAAAATTGCGCTTAAAAAGTATAAATAAAAAAAAGAAGAACAAAAAATTCATACAATTAATTATATAAGTAAGTTTGGTTGACTGAAAAACTTAGCAAAGGAGAGACAAATTATTATTTTTGCGTCAAGATTTTAATTTTTATAGCGTTTAGAATGAGTACCACAACATAATTAAAGTACATTGAAAGTAATTTCTCTTAATGTGAGCTGTCCGTGTTTTAAATATTACTAAATTTCTAAAGTTATACTAAAAGTTTAACTCGGACTTAACAAATACCTTGAACTGGCCTAAAAATTAATTGGATTGGGATTGTAATATGGGTATCGAGCAACCAAGATTTAGGATCGTTCTGTTTCTAGTTTGTGCAAAACCCAACATTGAAGGATGGGTGTATATTCACTTTGTCATTTTGTTTGCAACACTCAAAAGGAAGCTTCAGAGACCTCATAAAGTATATATATTCTTGATCTTGGTCTTGATCCGACTTTAAATTTAGCAGAGATATTCGAAGTTCTTGCACGCAGTTTGGTATTTTCAAATGGTCGAAATCAGTTACAGGACACGCCTACACAATAATATAAGTTAAAAAAAGCTTCGCTTTCTTGGTGTTTTGTTCATTACTCATAAACAAGGTACCAAAAATGTCCACTGTATTCCATAAAAATGGAAAAGATCTGCCACGATGTGTTTTTTATAATAAAGGTGTTGGCTATAAAAGATTCGTCATAACCTAATATTATTTTCTTACTTGTTATTGTGTACCCATATATGTATTATGTTATATGTGTAGCATAATATAGCGGCGGCGAAATACTTTAAAAATTCTTCGTTTGTAATACATACATTAATTTTTGGACGATTAAGAAAAAAGAAAAAAAAGAGAATTAAATGAAATGTTAAAGCTAAAGTTTTTATAGATGATGATCGACAGAAAATACAACAATTAAAAGTCCTCTAGGGGGAGACAATCATTTAATTAAACTTCAGAGCATTTCAATTTCTGCATTCTAATATGATTTTGTTATAAAAACTTATCTTTTTATTTGATTTTGCATCGAAATTCCCCATTTTTCCTTTTTAAACTACTATTTAGCGACCAGTCATGCAATTATTTTTTAATTCGAATGCCTCTTAATGTCGACGTTTCAATAAGTTTTTGTCGGTCTTTCGTTTGAAGTAAAATAATTAGCACGTTCGGTCACCCTTTCAAAAACACAAAAGTCCAGCAAAAAAATATTCGAAAAGATTTAACAATTATTATAGTTGTAATAACCAACGAAGGACGGCGAAGTATATTAATTTTGGGAAAAGTCTTGCGACATCAACAGAAGAAAACTTCGGCTATCGAAATCTGAATCGGACAAAACCTGTGCAACATCTGTACTAAACATTCCCACGTTAATAAAAATTAAAAAGTTAGCTTGAAAATCGCCAGAAATATAAATAAAATGCTTGAACGTAGATCATTTAACGTTGAATACAGATCGAATCGGTCACCGTACCAAAAAGACCTTTCTTTTCAAGAAACCAAGAAAATTTTTTGTTTTTAAACTACATTCACCCTATGAATAGAGCCTAACCGTACAAAAATAGCAAAAATTGTCAAAGTTCCTCGATATAAGATATTATGTATTCATGTTTTTAATTTTTTTTTTTAAAAGATAAAGATGGTGGACCGTGCTCGAATATAATTTTCTTACTTAATAATTCTGATCATTAATACGTTTTGATCATTTGTTTTGTTTGTCATTTAATTTAATTGACAGAAATCCATCTAATACGAATAGACAGAAACGATTTTATGCGATATGATCGACACCCACGTATATACACATAAGAGAAACAATAAGAGAAACAGTCATCGTAAACGTTTATAATTATTTTCAAAAATTTTATTGATTTGAAAGAAATAATTAATTAATTAATTAAAGTCCAACAGGAACAAGAGCAAGTTTAAATTTCTTGTAAGTACAGCTCTAAAGGGGTCACGAAAATAAAAGTCTACCACAAGCAGATTGATTTAGTAGATATATATATATATATATATATACAATTAACATTAGTGTCTCAGTAAGCTACAAATTATAGGAACTTCATTGAATTATGGTAAGGGTTTTTCTTCATTAATTCCGGATTCTTGAGACATATGTCCTATGACAGTGTTTTTAATATTGGATAGACAGGAAAAGAATTTTCGTTTTCCTTTTTTTTTTTCTTCTTCTTTTTATTCAATCGTGTTCTTTTTTGAACGCAACACGGCACACTGGGAAGACCTCAAATTTGATCTATTAAATCAAAGAAGAGCAATGTTATCAAATGCCATTCGAGTATGTTGTTATCCAAAACTGTTACTATAGTTCTTTATTCGAATTGCTTCACTCTACATTAAGTAAAGTTCATAGTACTCATCGATGATTTATTCAGACAAAATATTTTTGTAATCCATCGAACATCGTCTATCGATCGAATAGTTTCTTTTGCAATAAGTTTCGTATATATTTGCAACTTGGAAACATTCTTAGTAGAATGGCGAAGAAGAGATTACTAACGGTTCTGTGTAATTTTTTTCTTTTTTAGTGAAATCACTTAAATTTTTCATTTTGAATAATTTTTACAAATAAACTATAAAATGTGTAATGATGTGAAAAATTTACTAGTAACAAAGAAACAAATAAAAAAAAAATGAAAATTCAGGAAATCAATGTTCACGCACAACAAAGAAGTAATAAAAAACTAATAAAAAGTCTTAATAAGAACAATTTGTCAAAACATGAAAGGCATCACATTATTATTGTAGAAATCAGTGAACGTTATAACAAACCTTTTAAACCGTAGGAAATTCTTTGTGCATATAATTATTACACGGTGACATGCTTATACAACTATGACAAGAAGAAAATAAATGGAAAAGTATTTGAAAGCGAAAGCAAAAGCAAAATTATTTAATATTTTCTTTTATAAATTTGTACGTGATTTCACGCTTTTATTATTATCATAGGATCAGGACATGCGATCAACGTAGACAATGAATGTATTATTTCATTCGAAACGAACGGTGACAACTCACTTATAAAAACACTCCTTCGACAAGATATTAAAGAATAAAATAAGACAAACAGTCGGTCGGTCACACCTCTAAAGGACGGACGGACTGAGCTTTGTATTTCACCCCTTGCTGTTAATTGTTGTAATTTAAATTTTCAATATATTTCATTGGTTATGCATGAGTGTGTTTGTATGCATTGTAGATTACAGTACAGCAGTTTATATGAAGAATCATGGAAGCGTTACATTGAAGCACGCAAAGGGTTAATTAATTTAATGCGTTTTCTTTAATTCTACCATAAGTTTTTTCAACAGACTTTATTAGTACTTAGCTTTTCATGATCCAAAGAATGACTTTATATTCTACTCATCATTATTATTTACACTATGACGACCAATCGCTATCATTCCGGAGCCGGTTTTTATATACATAATTTTCGTAATATATTTCCATTTGTTTCCTACGTTTGAAATTCATATGCGGGTTAAAATTTATTGTATTTAATTAAATTATGTATCTACCGTTTCATTGATGGTGATGATGATGATGATAATTAGCATGTAACTTCACCATATGGTTATTGGTTCAAAATTTCGTATGCAGCACACTATACGGTAAACTGCATGTAATATTGATCATTTGAAGCGGCGTATATCGCTTAAGAAAAAAAGCCAGAGTTGATCTGAAGAGCAACACAATGCATGACTTGGAATTCAATATGGAGTCTGGTGTGAAAAGAAAACTTCATTTTTTTGATTCTGGTTATAAAAATATTCAAAACGTAATTAGGTTCCATCTTCAAGTGTTTTTTCCTGTTTTTACGGTAAACTTCGGAACAACTCTCATTATATAATCCCTTCTATTAAGACAAAGGTAGCTACGAGTTCCTTCAATTACTGCTTTGTTGCGACATTACCATTCAATATGTCCAACGGCACCTCTAAGTAGACATGTTGTTTACACTGTATGAAATAAGGATCATAATCCCCAATGGCGATCATTCTTTAGTGAAAACATGATTACGACCACGCATCAAACTTTATATTTTATGTATGTATTTTATATTAACATGTATGTACTTCACTTAAAAATAATTTGATTATTTGCATTGTAATTTAACGGTTCGTCTTTATATACACAAAGTAAACAAGACTAGTCCTGAAATGAATATTAAATTTTTCATTAAACAATGGATTAAAACGTATTCTCATAAATTATACGTCAATTATATTTATAATGAAGAAATGCAAGCCCCTTCTTCACTCTAGTGTCTGACTCATGGAAACTTCCAGACATGCTGACTTTTGAAATTATATCCACGTCTTTTAAGGTGTAAAAGTGTTGCAAATCTTCCTACCTTACACGATATTACCACTGAATATAATTTTAGATAAGAAAAGCTAAAAATGATGCAATAAGTTAAAGCTAAGCGGGAGGTTCGGAAAGAGTTTTGCTACGAAGACTTACAGAACTTTAGAACCTTTAGTTGATGTTTTATTTTTACAGTTTTCGCATAAGATTTTGTCTATGATGTTTTTGATGAATGAATATTTAGTACGATCAATAAATTCCATCAAAACTAATGACATCGAACTTCCTGTAGTTCACAATTTATCAATTTATTGGTACACGCCGTTGGGTGTAGTTCTATCTATAACTAGGAGGAACGCATTTCAAAAGTTTCTAAGTTTATCAATTTATATGCAAATATATATAACTTCCTTCCTCTATATTATACATGTTAAATTACACAATAATTGTGAAAGAGTTATACGCGTAAGAGAGAAAAAAGAAAAAAAAAAGAAAAATTCATTGCTTTCCCACAACTGTCAAATAAATGCATTTAAAGTCATTTATAAAATAATTCTTTATGTTTCATTTATTGTATTTTCTCATCAATGTACAAAAGCTTTAATTTTAAAGCTTATTTACAGTTAGTTCCAATGAAATCCATAAATTTCAGTATATTTATACACACATTGTCATGCACATGTTTATTATTCGGTTTTTACAAAATTGTTTGTTGGTAGTTGTTTTATTATTAATGACATGGTTGAACACCACACATGCGTACGCATATGTGTGTATATGTGTAAATTATATGCAATTAACAGTAGAGGACACACATATACTCACGCGATGATACGACATAAGTATATAAGATTATATGTAGAGTAAATGATGTGTTTGGGTTATGAGTAGAACACGCATACACACCCTAAACACTAGACTGTGCGATAATCAACACCATTCTGACATCAATATCTCAGTATTGAGTTTTTAATTAAAGCTTTTTTTCTTTTCTTGTAAATCATACGAAAGTTCGACAGTGTCAAACTGACCAATGAATGTGCGAATGAGTGTTTGTAGCGTGAGAAAAACATTTCCTTCAATTGCTGAAATACAAATCTTGCAAAAGTATTCATCGTTTATTGCAAATAAATATAAAAAGATGACTGAAGGACGGCCGAAGAAGTTATAGTACATTTCATTGAATTGATTTCAATGACGGCTGAACGGGAAAAGCCAGTTGTATTTATAAGATCCACTGAGAGAAATTCATCAGGAGCAAAGTTGTTACGGACTAAACATTCGTAAGTTCCGATTTTTAATAGAAGCAAACATCAGAAGCATTTGTGGGGGAAATTATTCTTAATATTATAATCAGGTTAACGAGATTGCTTTAAGCTGCAACTGTTCTTTTATCGAAATGATAGAACTGCGAAACAATTACTACACTGATAGTCTAATTGCATTAGAGTAGTTCCCACTGCCGGTATCCTTTTCAAACGCAGACCTATTAGGGTATCTAATATCAGTTCACAGGTTTATTGTTAGACAATAATGTTTGGTTCTTTTCGGTAAAGTCAATTCACATCACATCAATAATTTATGTTGAAGTTAGTAATGAAAAGTTAGTTAGTCCGCTGTACACAGCGGAGAAGATAGTCAACTCAAGAGAGAATTTTCGAATAACCCAAGTGAATAAAGCGAGTAAAAGCGTTATATTCTAGTAGGGTCGATCATTAAATATCCTACACCGTTAAGCCTAATACAGTTCCTAGTTTATTTGCTACAGTTGATAAAATACCAATAATTACAACTCGTTTTCAGATAAATGTAATTATTCATGGCAGCGTCCAAAAGTAGATCTCTTTGGTTTAAATACGACAGTCTTAATTGTTAAATCAATTTACTATTATGTGAAAATTTTCATCATAAAAACTGGACGAGTTCCATTTGCATGGACTTGAAAAGTCGAAATACTGGTATTGAGCGGTTTTTCTTGGTAAATTTTGAAAATTTGCAAAATTTTTTTATATAATGACTTTTAAAAATAAGTTGTTATATAAGTAGTGATCGTAAAAATGGTTTGAGGCGATCAATCTACTTTCAAAACTTCAAAATTTTCTTTGTGTAGATGGAATACAAAAATATATATGAATATCAGACAAGCAAAAAGCTCGACGAGCGGATGGACGGACAAGCGGACAGACAAGCTTAAATCGCAAGTCTTGAATTATAACAGGATTTTTGATCGAGCTTTGTAATAAACGGTGGATCTATGTATCACGAATGGTGTACCGTGTAGAAGGAGACATAAGAAAACAAATGAGACATAAAGATTGGCAACCACATGTCTGATAATGTTAAAAATTGTGATAAAGGACTGTTTTAATTTTATTGGTTAAATCATTGTCATTATTAAAACAAGTTAAAACGTATACTTACTTTGCCTAATACAATTCTTCATTTACTTACTTATTTCCGTGCCAAAGCGTGCTTTTCATGCGAAGGGAACTCAAAGGCTGAATTGACGTGGACCAAATTTAGTAAATTTAATTCTACCATAAAGTACAACAACTTAGAAATAGAGTCGTTATATGCGGTTGGTTTATAAAAATAGACCAACGTGGTCCATATCTAGCACAATTAATTTTTATATCAAATCATTATATTATGGATTCAGTTGCATTACAAAATATTAAAAGTTATTCGTTTTTATCAGAAGTACAAATAAGTTTCCATCATTTGACAAAAGATGGTCCCACCATAAGGTTTTGTTGGAAATGTTAGATGTAAAACCTAATATCGTAAGTTTGGTAACCTGGTAACAACATAACCGTGAAATATTAGCGACTCCATATCAGCATTACGTAATTTTTTTCGTGAGTGGCTTCCATTCTTACAACGATATCGAACAAGCAACTCTTTTTGGGCAAAGCCTTAAAAAGTCAGTTTCTCTTCCCTTACGACATTCATAGTTAGTCTAAGAGATGAAAGAAGTAGTATCTATAGTAAAGGACAATACCTTAAGCATTTCGCAATGTACTGTTCTTCCAGAATAAATCCATAATTGTACCTCTATTACCATATTACATGGACAGAAACCGAACAGATACATGGTCTGATGGACGGACACATACGCTTAGAATAATTTTCTGAGTCGATCGGTGGGTCTATTTTAAGTCCTTCCGTTTGTTGCTTACATTTCTACAAATTCAATATATCTTCTGTCACAAGTAGAGTGTAAAGTATAATTAGTATAAAACACATGGAATTGGTTCGTAGTTGTAGTTCCTGGTTGCACTAGGTAAGTTAAGCTATAAGAAATAATTTTTGTCCTGTCTTTAATAGTATTTCTAACAGTGTATCACCAAATGTGTCGCAATCATATTATGTATGTACAGTGAAGTATATTACATCGATACGTTCTGCCTAGATTCCGGAACAACTTACCCCAACGTTAGTTGCTTAGAGAGATATAAGTATTTTTAAACATTTCGAATTTACCAATCGAGTTTCTTCTTATGAATAATTTGTGAAACTATAATAGACAACTATGTCCATATCCTATTCGTCTAACTCACACAACACACCCTTCTCCCATTGCAATGATGTTCTTCATTAACCGGGCGAGTATGTTGGAAGATTAATTGAATTTAATTGATTTGCTAAACCAAACTAAATTGGCCAAACTGTTTAGATTCAGCACACAAGCAAAAAGATACACAACAGCAGCAGCAGCAACAACAGCAATCGCAAAACATGAAGTAAAATTCTAGCTACTAAGAGAGCCTAAAGTATAAAAGAAAAGCAAAAGTTAAAAAAAACAAAATGATTAACATCTAAATACTTAGCTGAGTTCGCTGTGAAGCTGGTATATGATTCATATTTATCCATGCTTCTTCTTCGCTTTGGTGTTAATGTTGTGACTTTTATTCTGATGAACATAAATGACATCATCACTGCTTGAAGTAAATTGTTGAGTTTTCTTTTCAATTGTAGTCTAATATTATTGGGAGCTTGCAATCTCTTATTTAGTTCATTGTTATGCTGCTGCGTGTTTCAAAATAACCGGCAAGTATAGGCTTTGGGTTAGCGTTGATGTTCACATTGCTTTTTAGTATCATCACAAACTTGAATGGAATGTATGTATTGAAGGCTGTTGTTGTTGTTCTTACTGTGTCCATTTACATCGTCATCATTGTCGTGACTTTCTAAATATAGATTTTGTTTAAATATAAATTTTAAATTGTAATAGAATAAATGAACTTTTCAAGTCTTTAAACGAATTCGAACAAATTTTATGCGTTTACAAGAGCTTAATGCTAATGGACCAAAACATGTGAAGTGCAAGTCAGCGATTTCTATCCTAATATTTTTGTAAATAAATAAATATAAATATAAAATCTATAAAGTTTTTTTTTTACTCTTCGGGCCGAATTTTCGAGACTTATCACACCAAACCAATGTAGAAAAATTATCAAATATAGTTTTGGGTGACCAATAAAGAACTTTTACGTTTCCTCAATTATATATATAAAGAGTTTAGGTATTTTAGGTTCTAAGTTTTAGACGCTTGTCTGTTGGGTTAACCAAATTTGATTTGGAGCCAAGAGATACGAATCTCTGGTTCTGTTTTCTCTGCTAGAAAGAAGAAGTTATGCCTCGCCCTGCTGTCTACGCTTTGTTCGACAAATGACAATCAATACATTAACTGAAGTCTTATTAAAACTGTTGAATTAAATTTCGACCCAACTTATTTTCAATAATTTTTTCTTTTCGAAAAAAAGTCGCTACAATTGACCTTGACTATTTCGTCACAGATATATTTCAAATTTTGTTCAATCTTCAATTTTGAAACTTCTGAAAAAAGAAATGAACATTTCATCAATATTTATGTACAATTCAACTAATATATATCGGCTAGATTTATATTGCCTAACAGTTATGTCTACCATGGAGAAAGTTAAAGTATTTTTCCATCTGTGCTTTTTTTGATCTGGCAGGTCTTTTCTACGGAATCTAAAACCTCAAAGCCTTTCTTCTCTTCTCTGGCCTTATGCGGCCAATTACAAACGGATCTATAGAATAATGTTAGCATGACTTGTTAAGAATTTGTTTAAACTCTTTTATAATGTTCTAGTTTTTCCTCTTATAGGCAGTCTCTTAATGTAGTTGTTAATTAGTTAAAACCAATACACACACACCTTGTCTCCTCCAATATCAAAGCAAATATAAATATCATACAGCGGTTATGTATTGTAATTAGCTAATGAATGTCGTTATTAATACCGTTGTATGAAACAAATACAATTATAGTCAATCACTTGACTAAGTCAATAAATTTGCTGCACATACGCTTTGTTATGTTTAAGAAAGTCAAAGATAACATAATAAGAACACAATTTATTAATACTTGGAGACAACATCGCGTGCAGTATCATGAGTGTCATGTTGATTATGTGTACATGTTTAATACGAGACAGTAACGGTAACGAGAAGAACAAAAACGGAAAAGTGCTAAACAATCCGTCAATAGTGTATCAGTTATTAAGTGAACGGTAAAATATAAATAAAATAGAGAAAATATGTGTGGAAAAACAGACGATATTCGTGCGATTCGTGTGTGCTCTTCTTCTAACTGCTGCCAAAATATTTCATATTCCTAAATACATAATTTATGAAATTCATGATGGAAGTTCGAATTCAATTGGTGTAAATAATCGTCGACCGCACTAAATGAACAACGGAAGCATATCGCGCGCTCTTCAGTATATTTATTATATGATACTTTGTATGTTAACTTGAAACAAATATATGGAAAAACACAAGCAAACAAACAACATATTTGCTTGGGGACCTGTGCCTGTACAGCCAATAAACTCATACTGGCACTGTAATGGCAAACGATACTGAAAATAACAAACAACCTCATCATCATCAACAACGACGACATCTAATATCTTTAATATGATAAAATAAAAGTAGAAAGAGTCGGAGGTTTTTGGCCAAAAAAATGCGATGATGATAACACCTATAAAACATTAACTTGTCAATAAAAGCAATTCATTATGTCGCTTCAATAAATACCCTCAGGTATACAAGACTGTAGTCGCGTACATCAACTTTTCATAGCGTACTTTTACTCACTTGGTGGCTTTTTAGCTAAAAAATACAAAATGTATGAGAAAACATTAAGTTTGGGAAGCACTGCAGCCCTTCAAAAAGTTTTTTTTTTTTCTTTTTTTTATTATTGTTTCATTGATACACGTAACCGTTTTAATAAACCCTAAACCAACATGACGACATCATTGGTTGCTATTTTATAGATGCTGCCAGACTCCTGTGTTGCTGTATGCGGTTTTTCAATAAACAATAAAATATATTTTACTTTTCGAGTAAACGGCAAAAAAAAGCATTCATAAAGTTTCACAACCATTACGCTTTAAATGTCATCGGTACTAACGGTAACCATGCTAGCTGGTGATATCATTACAATCTGTTGCTTACTTAGTGGGCTGCTTATAATTTTTGGGGTTGGTTCGAGGTCTTTTTTTTTTATAGATCCCTTGCCATTATGTCGTTTTATTTTGTAAGTGCAATAAATTTCACATAACGGAAACAATAATTTCAAATTGTTACTTGAGTTGTGGCGTAACATCGTACGTTTTTTCAAAAGCAAAAAGATCTAATTTGTCGATTTTTTTTCGGAGTTACAAATTACAAATGTTATCAACTAACTTGGAAAATCCTTTATCTATCTAAAATAAGGCTAAAAAAATTGTTTGAAAATATTCGGCTCCAAGCGAAGTTCAAAAAATGGTGCTGTGTCACCGAAATTATTATTCAAATTTTTAATTGCAAACCAGTTGCCATTATGAGAAATTTAAAGTAGCTAAAAAATATTGTTATCGGCTAAAGTCGGCCATTAATTACCCTTAATTCACTAACACAATTGCACTTACTTCACTAAATCCATTTTCTTGTCAAAGATTTAATTATTCCTCGCCTAGTTTCAAATAAAGGAGATTGAACAGTATAATGCGTCAAACTAAGTGCGGTCGACAGTAAAAAATAAATTAAAAAAAAATATTTACAAATTAAGATTTTAATTAAAACGAACTAAAAAGTGTACAATCATGTGAGTACATCATGTGAGAAAAAGTTCAATTTCTTACGCATTGAAACTTAAGGTTGGACGCATGTAAAAATGTGATATTGAACAAAATTTATTTTCCGATTTTTAGCTTTATTTAAAAAATTTTTTTATTTTTTTTATAATCTATTTTGTATAAATTTGTTGAATTCTAAAAGAAGTTCAGGAATACTCGTGTAAATTCTCTGCTCTTCGAACTCTTCCCAAAAGATAAAAGAACCACTCTAGTCATAAATTCCAATGTAAATAAAAAAATTTTTTAATTAAATTTATTTATGTTGTTGTGTAATGGCGTATGCTCTTACTTATTTATAATGCGTAATTAATTTTTTTTATTTATTTATCCAGCTACAAATTCAATTTTCAGCCGATACTACAATTACTTATGAACTAAATGTCAAGTAATATGTATTTAGTTAAAGAACTTATCTAATTTCAATTCATTTTCATTTCAATTCATTTTTATTTCATTTCATTTTCTTTCTTAAGTTAAATGAACCATAAAATATCGGTGTTTCATTTATTAGAAATGAAAGTTATTTGAGCATTCGTCTTAAATATGATTCGATTCAATCAATTTTCAATAGGGATCGTCTTTGAATCAAAACATGTCAATAGAGCATATTTCACGAAAATATTTTAAAAATCGCGGAATTCCACTTGAAAGTAATGGGACATAGTACTTGGTCAGTAATAGACAGACAGACATGCTGCCAAATAAATTGATATAGGAAAAGATAGTCTTGCGTACTGCAGAGGATATTTCTGTGAATAGTTTGGCTGAACAAATTGCAAAAAAAGCTGTTGAACAGATGAAATTTTTAAGCGCTTATGGGCGTTTCAAAGATTAATTAATTGATAATGATTTCGATTATTTGGATTTACCATTGACGCAAGGGGAACAAATATTGGAGGAATATAAACATTTGCTAATGTAAAGAAATATCAAGTTTCTTTTCTTATTTTTTTTTAAAATGATTTTTCTAACAATTTATGTTTTTTTATGACTTTGAAATTATTTATAATTGATTCCGTTTAATAGCAGGAGCACAGCATGCTAAACTAAAAAAATTAACAATATTTTGATTATTAAAATATAACTCAATAGTACGTTACATTATTTAGATTGCATTTATTTATATAACTCGTCAAATATTTCTTATAATTACTTCTAATTCAATCCGTGGCGAGTATTTGAGGCTTACCACGTCAAACCAATATAGAAAAATTTAATATTAAATTAAATAATTTTGGGTGGCCAATGAAGAACTTTTACGTTTCCTTCATTTATAAAGAGTTTAGGTTTTTAGGTTCTAAATTTTAGGCGCTTGAATTACTAATTTTAACCATTCATTAGTTACCAAAAAACACTTAACACTGTGAATACGTCAGAATGGGGATGAAGTGTATAACATCCCAGGTCTTTACTATGACTCCAGGAAGTATTAGGCATATTAAAGCCAACTAATGCTAATATTTTGTCACAAGGTTGTATTCGAATTAAGAAGTTCCTCAATAACCTAAGGTGTTCCATATAAATATCAACGCCAGACAACGGAGGCATATACGAACACGTTATATGAAATCTGTAAACAAGTCTCATCCGACGGAAAGGAGGGCACAATTTTTGATACTGCCAGAGAGCCATGAACACTTTAAACAGTTTATGTAAATAGTTGCTTCTGCTTCTGCCCCAAATTATGAACCAAGGCCAGAAAACGGGAGCGTGTTTTCATCAAAATTCAGTTTGCCTCCTTAACAATAAAAATCTTTGTAAGGCTTTGTAAGGCACATTTAGCGCAGAATCAATTTTAACTTATAACTTGATTTGTGTTGTGAAGATTTAAGAAAAGTTTTCAACTGCACAGCTTTTACAATTAAAATTCTTTTCGGCCTCAGCTAAATTGATTATATAATTATATCCATTTCCATTTCGCCATATTTTTTCTGCAGTAAAGATTGGTCTGACTGCTTCAGTCACTATCATGTTCCCTTAATCGGTTATGGATGAATATATCTTTCATCTGTACTTGCCAATCGCTAAAATTTATTACAACTATAACAACTGCAAAAACACTGCAAAGGAGCTAACGGAGACAGCAAAGGCCAGTGAAGGTTTATCTTAAAATTGAAATGTGAAGAAACATTTTACACAAAAATATTTGACAGACAATTAATGGTTTTCTGATTTTGTTAACAAAGCCGCAATAATTCTTGGTCTGTAAAATGTTGAATCATGATTTTGAATAAACAAATATCCCGGAATCACTCGAAATTTCCTTCGGCGAGACAATTTCTAATGACTAAGCCTTATAATGAATTTATCGAATAGAAGAATGAGTTACTGTTAGAATTAATAGCCATTAATGGGGCAAATCGATGTAAATTTTGATTTTAAGTTTTTGTTTCTTATTGCTTTATAATAAATTCACTTATGTTTTAAAGTTACCAATAAGTAGACGGCAAACATTATATTAAACGTAGTTATACATATTTAGTAACGAAAAAGTTGCACAACAACTTCAAACACAAACTTGATTACAAAACAAATATTTAACGGTAAAACAAAGAAAAACCTTGCACTATGGAGGCAAGAGTACAAAATTTGTCTTAACCCTACCGAACTTGCAAATATTTACATACGCTATACGCTATACGCTATACTGTAAAGGCTCGTGTCAGGAACGTGCAATAACAGATGATAGAAAGCAGAGCCAGACATTGTACTAGAAATTCGTAATTAACTATAACATAACTTTTGTTTTAAACAAATAATAACGTAAAGGGAAAACAAAAGAGGAACCTCGCTGTTCATAAAAAGGGTTAAAATTTCATAGAATTCGTTACGCAGCACACCCACATTACTAGCGACATAAAATCATAAATTCCAAACTTCTTCATTGGACATGATTTAACCGTACCTTACCTTAAGCCGCAACTATCGGAGGTGTAGAGCTTAATAAAATGATGGTCAATAAATTTTTATGTACAGCAAATAAAACATAAAAATTGTATGTGACTTTCCATAAAAAAAAATCAATAAATTTTTAAACGAATATATAGTTTCATCATTTTTTCGGATGTATATATAGAATAAATATGCGCCTGTCATCTTTATGCTCAGCATTTGCGAACGAATGTATAATAACTTTTATGCATAAGACGCTGCGATATACAGAGGTCAGATATCGCGCAATAATAGCTTAGGTATTATCCTGTTTGCCATTCCTTGGAGCCGCCTAACACTGCAAGATAAGCTGCATTTTAAGAACGCTGATCTCTTTACTCTTTCATTACACATACGTTGCGATCAAACTTGTTTTATCTCTTGTTATTAATATTATTTAGTAATATCTGTGCCACGTTATGTCTGACAGTTAAAACAAAAAACAAAAGGAAATTATTACATTTTGTATCCTTTAGAGTCTAGACAGATATTCATATTCTCTCTCTCTTTTATGTGCTGTTAATATACTTTTTGTAGTGTGCATTTTAATATACTTTTTTTCTTTTTACAATTTATTTTTACTTAATTGACAATATTATCTTAGAAAAAAGGAATCGTTTTATCTATTTGATTAACATTGTCATGCTACAATCTTAACTCTTCCAATTGTAACATAAAGGCTCTAGTATTGTTTGCAGGTTTTTTATTCAATTGCTTGTCAAAATCTCAAAAAATTTCGGATAGGCCTTGCTTTATAGAATATTCAGTAAATTAATTTTAGTTCGATATCCCAGGTTCCCTAAAATTCGGTTTTCGTTATTATTGATCACTTATTCTATGCGTCCTTCTCCAACTTTTGTATCCTTTTCATTATTTATACTTATTTTTATCTACTTTTAGTTATGGCATGACGTTCAATTCTGTGGTTTTGTTACTTTCATTTGAATTTATTGAAATTTTTGTACAAATGTGCCCGAAACACGTAGTGGCTGCATTTACAATAATTTTTCAAATGATTGTGAAAAAAACAAGCAAAAATACCTGCACTCACGTGCATATGCGCACGTGTGGTTCAAATTGATGACTTGATATATATATACATCCATACGCGAACACAAACACATACACACATACATCTACCTATATAGGTATATATATATATATGTATGTATGTATGTATGTATGTATGAATGAATGTATACGTATATTATGTATATATATATATATATGTATGTATATATATTCTTTCTGTCTTAAGATTAACTTTCACTTAATCTAAGGTTAATAATTATTACTCAATTAATCAAATAATTTCATTTAAATCAAAGCAATCATTTGAAAGAATTCGCTGCAAAGAATATACTTTCTTTTTTCAAATTGATTTGTTTATTACACTCAGTTAGCACTCGAAATATTGTTTTCTTCTTCTTCTTCATAGTTATTACGGTGCGCCTGAACCAAATTTGCCTCACTATATTTGTCACAAAAAGATAGTCCACGTCCATTCGAAACCATTTTCAATAGATTTATCGGTTATCAGATGTGTATCTACTAATCTGAAGTCACGGTCTGTGGATAATTATTATTGCGTAAAGTAACATTTTTTGTTGACAATTGAAAAACGATTACATGTAAAATTTTATGATATTCATAAGTTATTTCTTATAGGACAATCACAGAAAGTTTAAAAAATGTAGTCATTTCCACACTATGGAAGAAAGTGATTTTCGTAGTGCAAACGGAACATCACTCTTTGGAAAGAGAAGCAGCAAAAAAAATTAAAGAAACGCTCGAGATACATTGTGGGGAATCGTAGAGAAAGCCGTAGAAGCATAGGCGATTAACAGCCTTTGGGTCGCACAATTCGCAATAAGATGCTCGATGCTCAAATAATTAGATGTAAAAGGCTTTATGTTACGGATATCTAAAAAAAAACCTATGCTCTGCTACTGGGCACACCGAGTTAGCAGCTAATCAATTCAGGTGGCAGCAACAGCATTACAGTACCTTTTTTTTGGAAACGCTTTATTACCATATCGGAGGATGGGGATATATTCGTTTAGTCAAAGCAAAATGTCTTTTGCGAACAGGTCGCAAAAGTTAAAATATCGATTTAGTAAAAGCATTCGGGTATGGTATGGAAAAATGTCGAAATCGGTTGAAAGACAATCCTGCAATGCAATATAAATAATATCTTCGTGTTCCGGGTTTTTTACTCATCACTTCTAAACTACAACAAATACAAAATAAAAACTTCTATGTGCACTCTATAAAAGTAGAAAAAGTTATTCTTTTTTCCAATTCATTTTTAAGATGAAGGTAGTGAATGTAAAATGTTTACTTTATCGTAGCTGATTACTTGTTAAGTGTATTAGTAACTTATCATTATCGAAAATCTTCAACTTGTTAGCAAATTGTGTATATATAATTTTGTTTGTACTTACTTAAACAGTTGATTACAACAAAGATTAACAAAAAGTTTACATTAATCCCAAGACAATTCCATTCTTTTCGCACTCTTCGATATATATCATGAACTTATATCCAAGTTGCTGGGAAATATATGGCAAACAGGACATGAATATTAGTAGACGTTTTATTAATAAATAATTTATTTTATAAATAATTTAGTGTATAAATAATTTCGTTTATACTATAATGTTGGCTAACTCATTTTCTACGAGAATAGAAACAAGAGTAAGAGTTGCATCTTTTTTATTTATCTATACTTATCTATACTGCTGAAAATTTTAACTTTCGAATCTAAATAGTTAACAACACATTTTCTTCAGTTACTTTATCGTCTTCCCTCAGCTGCCTCTTTTAACTGATTCCATAATACATTCAGACTACTACCGTTAAGGAAAATTTCGAAGCGCGGATCTGTTTATTATAAAACTTTATAGTTTGTAAAGCTATAATAGTACAAAAGTTTTCTAAAGATTGGGACTTAATAATGAATGAATATACCGCTCTTCCAGCGATCTGTGACTGTGACAAATGTGAACTTTATCTAAGACAGGTTTTATTCCAGAAAAACACTTATTAAATTTATTCAGAAATTAAAATTATTTAAAAGAATTGTTTAGCAATAATGCAACACAAGTTGTTAAATATCGTCTCAAATTCTTCCTTTATCTTCATTATCTTCTTTAAAAAATATGAAAAAACGAATCCTATTTGCGCATGAAGACTTACTTTCCATGAAAATCTTTTTGTGACGACCTATGCGTGCAATCCAAACTTACTACCGTAAATTTGTATATAACGTTATGGCGATATTTATTTTTTATTTTTATACTAAAATGCTAAAAATTTTAAAACTTCTTGCAATGTAAGGGTTTTTATTTTTTATAAAAATGCTTACAACAGGGAACGTTCCAAAAAAAGTTCCAAACCAGCCAAAATGGTACGCATTCAATTGCCATACTAAACTACTATCCATTATTGACCTTTTTCGAGAAAAATGAAAAATGAGAAATTTTTTCAAAGAAACTCCGTGCAAGTACTCCAATTTAATGCTAGTAGCGTTTTGGCTTGGGACGAACGAACCATGCCACTGTATCAAATCATTTCAATAAAATGACTCGTCAAATGCAGTGCAGCATTTTAAACACAAAATAATGGACAGACATCAGATTTATAAATTCTTAGATTTAAATTCCGAATATGATTCCGAATTGATTGGTATAATAACGAGCGTATCTATATTAAGCTCTTGCCTGGCATCTATCCGCGTGAGTTTAATATTGCCTTACAATCAGTGATGTAATGTGATGTGAAAGAAAAAGACAAACATCTAATTAATACTTTCCTTAATTACACTAAATGTAGAATGGACGAGAGAGACAAATATATGCCCAACTTCCTTCACTTTAGATCAATTTGCATTTTTTCATCGCTAACGTTGCAACAATGCTGCAAAACAATTTGGTGAACGAATTTGTATAAATATTCATTTATTGCACTTTAAATAAGAGAAAAAAAAAGTAAAATAAATAAACTTCTCTTGCCAAGATAAGAGAGAGAGAGAAGTAAATCATCTTAAGATTAAGTCGAATTATTGGCACACAACCATTCTGCATGAAATTTATCAAGTGTTGCTTAAAAAGTTAAAATCAAACAAATCAAATTAGGAGACACCTAGAACTTTCTGCATAAAATATTTAAGGCGTGCCTTTTACATCTACCCAAAAGGACAGACAAGCAGATGTTTAAAATTTTGAACTAATCAAAAATAAAAAAGAATAAAAAAATAGTGCTGTCGATGTGGTTTTTAATAAATAATTTCGTGGGTTATAATCATTTGACAAAGTAAATACTTCCCCTAAAGAGGAAGAAGAATAATAACAAACGCGAAATAACAAGAATTTAACGAGACGTAGAAAAGTTGGAAACGATAGAAAAACCCTTAAAGCGTGAAAAAAGTTATAATTGAAAGTTGAAAAGTTTCTTAAAAGAAAAATGATATGACGTTAGTAATAATGATGATGATGATGATGCTGTTGAAAGATAATAATAAAACATTTTAGATAAAGTTTTATTTCTCGTTAATGTAAATGAAGGAAGCACAGACGAACTTATATAGTTGTTAAATTGAAAGTAAGTAAGTTAACAAAGGCAATGAATGAATGAATGTTAAAGAAACATACACTTCATCATTATCGGTGACGGAGTATATTTGTAACGAAGTAAATGCTAATAAAACTTGTTTAAATCCCCAGGTTGTCATGATTAAATCATCATGCAAATAACTGTTAAGTACGATTGAAGACGATTAGCGGAAAAACTTGGAATTGAAGTTTAATTTGTTTTTGTACGTATGATTATGGCATTTAAATGGAAATGCAAATTTAAATGGAAAAATTCTTCTTCCAAATGTGCGACCGAATGCTAAGCATAAAGTTCTGCAAGATTACTTCCCGAAATTTTTATATTTTTAATTTAATAGGAATTTTTATCTAGAAATATATGTTCTGTTATTCTTATAGGCATTTAATAACGCGTCTCGCGTATCAACGATTTTGCGACATTGAATGGTGTGAAAAAGCATTCCATGCTGTAATGCATTACATTGCATAGTGGGTGGAATGACAATCGCTTTGTTTGCATACATTTGAAATGTATTAATTCGCACGGTTTGCAGTGCGTATAAGCGAACTTGTATTTTGTACTCATCCGCAAACCACTTTATCTGATGCTTACAGTATATTTTATTATGCGAACTCTGTAGAGATATTACTTGTTTTGTTTATTTATTTAAAGGATTTTCTGTGTGTGAAGATATCGCTTATAAGCATCATACTCTATTACATTTTGGCGTGCTCTTCGCGCACCTTGCGGCAATTTTTCATGCCAACGATATCTCACACCATCACTATATCATCATCATTTAATTTAAATTATTTTTGCATTGCAAACGATCAGCAACAAGCCTCGCTCGTAGTGCGTTTTCCTTCTCTATTCTCTCCTTTTCTTTTTTTTCCCTCCCCTTCTATACATTTCCATTTGCTTGCAACTGTTTGTTTATACGTTCTTACGCTTGAACAATTTTCAACAAAAACCATTAATAGCACGGCTTTTGCTATTGTCATGTATGTGGGTATTTATGCGTATGTGCATCTGCATCCTCCTTAACAAGCCTTCAATTTGTCATCACGTTACGCGGTTTTATATTATACAAGAGAGAACAAGTGCTTACTATTGTGTTGATTTTCGTTTATATCGAAATTTTCGATATGATGAGAAATCCCAGGTGTCTCCGTCTATAATGAATTTCGCGTCTCGCGCTGTAGATATTTTTATTTCATTTAGTTATACTACTACTATGCAATAAACAAACGACAGCTTATATTAGCTTACGTCTCTCGTAATTTGTTAAAATCCTTACACTAAGCTCAAAGTTGAATTGTTTATCTTTAGTTAAACGATTATCGTGTGAAGTAAGACATTATAAAACATGCAAATATTTCATATAAACATTCAGGCTTTTTAATAAAATCTTATAGAGAAATATACTATTGTCTTTTTTTCAGGACAGGCTGTTTACATTGACTTCGGTCTAGTGACAAATAACCCTTCGTGATCTAAAAAAAACTTTTTTATGAAAGGACACCAAACTTATCCGATATATTTTCGATATATAATTGCGACGTATATGCTTATAATTCCTTCCTTTTTAGCTACCTTTTCGATTTATTGGTTATAATTGGCCAAACTTTTCATCTCCTTGAATGCTGATATTTTCGGGTTTATTGAAACAAAGGATTTTACTGTTAGCGTTAGATCGCACGATCTCTTTACTGACAATTCACTTAAATGTAACTTATTAGCAAAATGAGAATGCGTTGATATAAAATATTCAAAAAATTAAATATAAAATACAATTTCTTTCCTCGTTCGATAATTCTTCCAAACTCAAACTTTTATTATTAATTTAAAAAAGTTAAGTGTCTTTGGTGTTGTGGTGCAAAACAAGCTCCAAATGATAAATCAAATAAAAATTAAAGCCAAAGAACTGTATTTCAATACAACTGCAATGACAAGTTAAAGACAGAATCAAGTGATTGCTGATAGGTGTTTTGTTTTTTCTTTTTTTTCTCCTTTCTGTTGTGTGTGTGTACGTTTATATCTATTCAAATTAAACAAAACCCGCACTCGTGCAGTAAGCTCGCTGCTTGGTTTTTCGTTGTTGCTTTTAGGTTTAAGTAAGCACTAAACCGAAACATAGCCCGCCCCATATAAGAGATTTGGGCAGAATAAACTGATGTTTTCACAGGTTTGTCAAAAGCTAGACCACCAAGCGCTTGGCTCCGCTCTCTCAAATAAGAATCGAAAACCTGCGTAATAGAAGAACACGATCTGACACCTCTGGTGATGAAATGAACTTGGACAAGAGAACCTCTGTTACCATGATGCCGACTGTCAATAATACTTCTATTCCAAATATTAATTCTCAGATCACAGCTCCCGAGACTTACAAACTCCAAATTTTCAAAAAGGCAGTTCCTCATGAATAGAAAATCTTTGTTAACATGCACAGATCCTCGCAAAGAAAGTTGCAAAAATTTCCCGCTATTGATAATGCTGAAAGTCGATAAAATGTCCGTATTCAAGTCTATCTATAATAAGCTACAACAGTCTGTATCCATGCTAAGCTTAAGCACGACCCTTAACTTAGAATGATCTATTTTCTGCAGTTAGAGCTTCAGACACAATTGGCAATCCTTCTTGAACTCCAAAGGGATAGACTTTTGCATTCTCAGTGGGATCTTTCTTTTTGATGAAAATGTTTCAGAACTATTGATGTCTAACTATGTCTCTGTTTCAAAGTGTCCTGCTGATGCTTACGATGCATGCCATATTGATAAGGAACGGTATCAACTTCAAGCAGATTCCTTACAAATCTTCGACTGACATAGTCGTTATAAAAGCGACTAATCTCAAGCCCAATTTAGTAATTGTATCTGTTCATTTTCATCCAAATTTATTGATCCAACATTTCAGAGACGAAATGCAAAAACTTAGTGACGTATCAACGGGATAAAGTCCTTTTAAATGTCATCAACTGCACCACCTTCAGTTGCTTGAATGTATGCTTGCCTACCTCTTCTTACTCCGATGTTTTAGAAGTGCATTAGATCTTACTTTTTTCAAATTTAAATTGTTTAACTATTTAGTGGAACATCAAGAAGAATTTTCATCTGGGGAACAGCCGCTGCTTTCCCTCAGTTTTTGAAAGAGAAGACAAAGCCATCCACAGGATTAATGATTTTGTGTCTCGTAATATCGCATTAGATCGCCTGTCAAATGTCAACTTAAAGCCTGTAATTTACTTCAATTCAAAATACACTTAACTTCTGCCTGACACTATTTTTACCCCATGAGAAATTACAAACAGTAGACTTATGTGCAATCATACTTATGACAAGAATTGTATAAAGACGATCAGAGTGATCACATTTGATAATTGTAAGGATTGCCTGGTTAGTAAATCAGCTGAGCTGAGATCTCATCTTCACATGTAAAAAATACGATCACATCAGACAATCTTCTGATATCTTCAATATTTATAACAATCTATACGATATCCTTCGTGCTCGCAACAAAACCCATCTCAAGCGGTTAACTGCCTTTATCAACACTGCTGACTTCTCCTTCTAAATCTCTTGAAAATTTCGTTTTGTAAACAAGAAATTCTGCACTAAATTAGAATTTTTTTGTTTAACATGGTGGCCAGATTTTCAGATTACAGTTACAACGTAAAAGACTTTAGTAGGAAATGCTTTCTTTTCTATTTCTAACATGTACTATATTGAAGAATTGATCAACAAATTTCTGAATAGCAATAGTAAAGTGATAAGTTCTAAGATAATCCGTCGGATTTTGCACAAATCGCATCAAATGGACGTTGTGGTGTACATACAAATGAATGGAGGCATTGATGATCAACATATAAGTAGATAAAGAAATATTTTACGACGAGATGCTAAGCAACAACAAGGTCCTTCATTCTTCTTTACTAATTCGATGAATCGGTTGCTGGACAGGAAATTTGAAGTGGCGCAATAATCATTCAACTTATCTTGATACATATACACTAAAAGACACTGGCATTAGATTGCCTCTCTAAAAGGGAAGGAAAGTGCCTAATGGATCAGCTGGCCATTACTTTGATATCTATAATAATCATAAATAATATATATATAATGCAATAAAAAATTAAAATAAATATATAAATATAAAATTGAAATGAATAACGATTTGCTTTAAAATCTGAATGCTAAAGCTTTCATCTTCACGAAAATGCTAAACGAGTGCCTCTTAAAACTCTAAAGTCTTCTTTTTTCTTTATATAGCTTTCATCTGAAATTTAAAGCAAACCGTCTTGTTAATTTTGGAAAAGAATATTAATTACAGGAAAGCTAATATTAAATAATTTGAATTTAACGAGCACCACATAATCTCTTTACTTTGGCAGTAATAGAAGTTATAACAAGACAAACCCAATCTCCAAGGACTAAGGGTCAAAAAGAAAAACTAAACCTATATGACACATTTATACACACAGGAAAGGAAACAACGACAAATTACATAAATACTTGGAAATAATAATAGATGACATAATATGCAAATGCTAACAATCACACACACACACGCACACAAACACAAACACGTACGTGGATGCATACACACACAAGCGATTATAAATAATGGACACAACAGCAATGGTACAACTAAACACTTTTAAGCTTGATTTCTTTGGGGAATTTTTTAGGGACATTTGAAAAAATACGCTTCTATGTGAATGTGGAAACTAATGCACAATGATGATGACAGTGATAATGATGATGGAATTGTTGATGACATTGATGTTGTTTTGTTTTACACTGTTACACCTTAACTAAACACACGTTTCGTTTAGTACGCGGCTAGTAGTGATACCAAATAAATATTTATAATTTAATTAATCATTTTTTAGAGAAAGCCATTAAGGATTAGTTTATTTAGGTGAAACAGTCTTATATGAATTAAGTCATTAGCTTAGTTAACCAAAGCAACATTTTCTAGTTTACAGAAACTACAATTGAATGTTATGGTTCGTAATTAAGATAATTATTAAATAAAGGGAGAACCGGTAACCAACATATTTCTATGCCTCGCATTAAAGAAATTCATAATTTAATTCATAGACTTAAAAACTTAAAACGACATAACATACATGTGTAATAGTATTCCTCTACTCTGTCATATGACATTATTTTAGTTTAACGATGTGTCAGATGTTTTGATCAATAACGTATAGTTGATATGTGACGGCAACGAGGCCAAACAACAAATTATTTTAAAAGAAACCATTTTCTTATGTGTTTATACGCATAACTGAAATCGCTTACAGCTTGCTTGTTTGCTTGGTTACTATGCTAAGGATATCTCATTTAAACGGGAATTGGTCTATTCTATCAAAACAGCGAGTAACCCTTTGCTACCCCTTTTTATGTTTTTCCAACTTATGGCCCCTGTTGATTTTCTGTCGCTACTCATTTCACTGCCTGTTTGTTGTTCTTATTCTGTTATTGAAACTTCCCTTTGATTTTCTCAATACCGTTTAAACATTATCCTATAATTACATACGAGTACATGCATATTCACATACACACACACACACACACACAATATTAACGAATTAAGTCGGCTTACATTTAGATCACATCGCATAGGCACGTGTTTATATTTATGTAACAATTTAACCGCAAAATTTATTCATGATTTTTTAAAACTTCACTTTGATCCTTGATTTTCATCGTTCTCTTTTATTCAACATTAGCTACCGTTTGTTTTCATTTTCGAAGGCGTTTCCTATTACCCACTATTATCAAAAAAAAAAAAACCCTTTCCTCTTGCCAATGTATGCGACCGTTTAGAAAATTACTATGCATCCATATGTTGTCAGTATAATTTTCGTATTATCAGATTTACATTCGTTTAATGTTTTGCTGAAAGCTTTTCTCTTTTCGAGCAGCAATCTTTCCATGATAAATAATAAGTTTTTTTATGGGCTTAATAGTCGATTATAGCCCCGAGTTAGAAACGATATTTAAAATATATTTCAGTTGTTTTAAATCGACAATTTTTTAAAGGTCGCAAGCAATGCTTTTATCACTCTATCGATATCATCTTTGATGCCAGCAAAAGCGCTTTACAATCTTTTATTTTTTACTTACAACATTTTTTTATTTTCTTGATAAAATGTTTTAAAAAACTTGCGATTAATCAAATTTAAATTTCAATTTAAAATTTAAAATTTCTTATTTGTTTTTGCTTAATGTAATGTTTCTTCCCATTTTTGATTAGAAGCTTTGGTCATAAGATCTATGTACTAAGTCATAAATTAGTTTGGATTATATGAATAGGGATCACAAGTGAGTCTTTTTTCATAAATAAAAATGATGTAAATAAATCGGAAGATTTGACATTATTGAAGGACCTTGAGAACTCTTCTATTTTCCTTTTGGAAGAGATGGAGTTAAAAAATCGTCTAGGTTCCCGTTTCACATCAGAAAACTAATTTCCTAGCAAAATCCGGGAACACCTAATAGAGGCGAAAGACTATGCCGCTTATATTTTTGAAAGAATAGGTTTTTTAAATTTATTTTTCACCCTTCTGAATCTCTATGTAAAGCAGGCCCGAAGTGTCGTGCATTAAAATGCTCGCATTCGAAGGATAAAAAGAATAACTTAACATTTTTGTAAAAATAAAATTTAACTTAAAAATTTCACAGAAGAGTTTGCGGAAGAAATAATATATTAAATGTATGGCGAAATACAATCTCCCCTCTTTAAGAGGGAAATATTCATATTAGGAAAATTTGTGACGACAACTGCATTGCAGACAGAAACAACTTCGGGTTTCGTGAAGAACCGTCTCAGATGTGATATGATCATCCGGATGAACAAAAGAACAAATAGCGAATTGACTTTAGAGGAAATAAAATAAAAACTCTTTCTATGCTAAACTGTTTAGCTGAATAATCCTTAAGTTATAATAATGTTGCAAAAATAAACGGATTCCATTGATATAAACGGGAATCAAAGAACTCGTAGAAATGTCAAAACATCAAAGAAAGTGTAATCATCACTAAATCTTGTGAACGCCAGCGTTCACAGCGTTCTTATATTGGTTAGACATATTTTGGTATTTGGTTTAGAATTTGGAGCAATGTAAGATCAAGAAATACAAATATATCAGAAGAGTTTACTTTTAATACTATTGTTGTGAACCTAAAATCGAACAAGGATAATAAATTGAACAATTGGCAGATTTGTACAGTCTACGATTCCTAAAGAATTGAAAAGTAAGTTATTACAACTTTCTGAATTGCCAAACTGCTACTTAAAGATTATGCAATTACATAATTAACGAAACTAATCGTGTTCAGCAGAAGACTTTGAAACTTTGAATTTAGGCTATTACCATTTTCATAGAGTGTGCTGAACAAGAAACTATGCAATTTTTTGAACAATTTAACAGAACAACTTTAGGAATTGGGGATTGGAGCTATTTAAATACTCAAACATTATTCGATATTTTTTAAAACTTTCACAAAATTCCTTCCCCACCTCTAAAAACCCCTACAAAAAATAGAATCAATATAGAGCTGCCCCTGTCTGGTAACAACGAGAGTATACTTCTGGTAGCCATAACGATCGTATAACTGATACAAATTATGTTCAGGAGTCGCTATGTACTTAGGAATTCTATTATAACGAAGAAACAAAAATATATAATACCTGACAATGGCGTCTATAGTAATAAAAAATAAAAATACTGAAAAAACACCGAATCCACAAAATAATAATAGATAATTAAAGTAGGATGTACAAAGTCGACGAAAGAAACTCAGAAAAAGCACAATTGAATAGTGAAATAATTCACGTTGGGAACTTAAAAATAAGAATAGAAAACTTTTACAAAAAACGTTAAGATTTTGTTTGCAAAGAGACTTAAGTTATTTTTTACTATTGCAAAATATATGGTAACGAAGTGTAAAAAATATTTCCAAGTATTCCTTCGTAGTCGAGATAAGCAAATTTTAGTTTTTAAACTGCGAATTGCAAATAAGACGTATTTTCAATTCCCATTTGATGTCATTGAAGTAATTGAAGTAATTCGAAATATTCCCAAAGTCTGAAAAGCTTTTGCACGGATTTTACTCTCTCTCTCTCTCTCTCTCTCTCTCTCTCTCTCTCTCTCTCTCTCACTCTCTCTTTCGCTCTCTACGTTCAGTTTTTTTTCCACTGCGTAAGACCTTTTGCGTCCACAGCTTTCTTAACTCTATGACCATTCTATGACCTTTAAATTAATAAAATTAAAGTGATTCCTATTCCGTAATCCGCTTAACTAATATCTCGAAGATTCTGCTTTAATTAAAAGACAAATTATGCTCGCTAGAAGTTTTCGACAATAACTCAGAATAACCTGCTGGATCTTTTAAATAAAGGACTGTCGACTGCCTCTTTCACTTTCACTTAATAGAGCCTTTTAAAAAGTCCACAATTTTTTTACGTTCTTATGTTTCATAAATCATTATAATAGACAGCAACGTTAATATAAGTTGCAATTATTACTGTTACGAGAAACATTTGTATGATTGCTTTTTGTTATATAAACGTAAATTTGAATACATTCCAATGAAATATACTTTTCGCGCTGCTATGCCAAAGGTTCGAAAAACAGTTTATGCGGGCTTAGACGAGAAGACCTACACACTAAGTTAACCTCTAAATTAGTTATTCACATACGCCAATACCATACTCCAGCATCTGCAAATAACAATCAAATGTTATTGTGTACATTTAATTTGTTTAATGTCTCAATTTGAATAAATTGTTCGAAGCAAGATACAGTTTTTGGTTTTTGTGAACGGAAAAGAAAGAGAAAAAAATTCAACGTAGAAGTTGATTTGCACATAAGCAACCCAAAAGGCAAATACAGTGCAACACGTTGCACGACTAATGGTAAATGATAGCAAGACTGATAGGTATGAAAAGGGAGAAAAAAATTTAATCAGATTCAAACAAGAAACGGAAAGTCTCTCTCTAAAAGATGCGGTTATTGAAAACTGTCTCAGTGCGTATACGTTACGAATCTCGCATCCCTTAGCCCCATCGTCAAAAAGAAAGATTTTAAAATTCCATGCACTACGAGTGTCATTTTCAACCATTAATATTAAAGAAAGTGTACGAGCCAGTGATCCATTTTTTTTTTTTCAAACCTTGTGTTTCGTCTTTCATTGAAATGTTCATAAAAATGTCAAAAAGCCAATCTATCCATTTCTCTATAAGGTGGCGTTTTCTTGTTATTTCGTTATATTTGTTACGTGTTCATCATACCAGTAGAATAACACGTTCAAGAATTCAATGTAAAATTCACAGTTTTTTATTTTCGCTTATTTATTGTCCTGGAAAGAATTCTCTTCTCTTCTCGCTTCCTTCAATTCATTTTCCATTTAACCTCACGACTATTATTTTAAGTGTCGTTATTTAAATACTTCCGACACTTTTCTCGTTTGTTTATTTTTTTTTTTTTGTTATTCTCTCTCTAAAGATGTTTTTTGTTTTTCTTTTTTCTTTTATCAGAGTATTTTATCAGTAGTAGTGCTCTTCGAAAGTTAATGTCTCCTTTGTAACTACGTGAAATATGTGCACATTGAACTTCGTCGTTCCGTTGGCAACAGTCTGAATCATACTTGAGAATATTTTTTGATTTAAAATAATTAAAGTTTTATTTGCTCATTCGTTCCTCCTCTTTATTTCCAAAATAGTAATATCAACTTCTGAATTCTTTGGTCTGTGCCAGAAAACTTTTGTCTTATCTCTACAACATGCAACGTTAGAACAGAATTCAATTTATAAGCAAGAATAACTGTTGCCACTTGGCCACAAAAATCTGTTGTACATTGGATATAAGTGCATATGACACGACAAATTTCTCTATTTAATAATTTCAACTAAAACTAGAAATCATAACAGAACTGGTAGCTGATTAGAAGTTCGACCTACGACGATTGTCCTTTGGTTCCTACTTGCATAGTTGCATGTACTTGTTTATGCTAAACACGTATTATCGCTGAGTTCAAAAATTGATAAATTCAATATTGACATGAACATAATATAATTTTAATTTTTTCAGTTTGTTTTTGTATTCCGATATTGTGAAAAGGTATCAATGACATGCTGGGGCATTGAAAATTTTATAATTTTGTCCTCCATCATGGAACGCTTAAGTGTGCTTTCTAAAGTTTAAAGGGAAGTTGTACAGCGTGTTGCAACATATCAAATTTCAATATCAATAAATTAATATATTTTTTGTATTTAACATTTGACGAATGACTAACTTTTTACTTATTTATATGCATTCGTTATATTGGTTTATTGTAACGTTAAAAGGCCGCTTGGACTCTCTTCATGTAGTCTCCAGAGAGCAAACAGGAATTGCAATAAAAACTACGTATCGAGACAGAAGCACCGATAATATAATAATTAAATAACTGTGCAACCCTAATCCCTTTCTAAGTCTTGCATCTTTTGTAAGACTTCGTGTTGTCGGCTTGCTTACTACCGAAGCTCTTCAACCGAAACTTCTCTCCATGTTATAAAATGATTTTCCAATGAAAATAGTTACCTTTCGTCACACCGGCTTGTAAGTGATTCGGCTTAAGTTCTTAGACCAATGGGGCTAAAGTAGGGCTGCGCAATGTTCCTGTAGTTTTTCTAAAATTAGTGGGGAAAGTTGCAAATATTATATGTTGCTGAGAAAAGAATTTCACCAAATAATTTACGAAATATCGAAAATCCCTTTCTTCTTATGCTTATGTAGTATTTCTATGATAGCTTTTTTCTTTTATTGATCGAAAATTGAATTTTTTTATTCAATCACACGATATCACACGCTAATCACATGAAAATCAAAACATCTAACAAGTTCTACGTCATTCTCTACGTATAGACATGTAGATTAAAAGTATGTTGTCTTTTTTTTTAAAATCAAATGTAGATTGGTTGAAACCAAAGGTAGCTTCATATTTGAGTACAGCATGAACCGAGGGAAAGCGGACTATCTGCAACAGTCATGAGTGAAAAAGATGGATGACATTGCACAAACAGTGGCTGAGCTCAGACTGATATTGTAATGCTTCGTGTTCTGGAAGGGAATGATTCAATCAAGCAAGACGATTGACTCCACTCTCTACCGTCAACAAGTGAAAATGTGACATTGAACTGAAGCGTCCACATCCAGATCAACAGGTAAGACGTCATCTTTAATTACGGCTTCGTCAGACCACTATATGTTTATAGACTCGGTAAATATTAAAAGTGCTTGATTGGAAAGTTTTAATGGCTTCCATCATATAGTCCAAATGTCATTGTTACCTGTTTCACTCTCCAAGGGACACTCTTAAAAATGTTAAGCCAACTTTTAAAGGAATCTTGTCAAAACTATTTAGTTCAATTTTTTGTCCAGAAATTCCAGAAGCTTTATATAACAATCGCAGAAAGGCTTCTAACGAAAAATGGAAAAAGGTGATCGATTAAATATATATTTAAATTAATAAAGCACTTTTAAAACGTAAGGAAACTATGTTTTAATTTTGGTGAAAGACGACATCAACTTTTTCTTTAGTCTATTATATAAATACAATCGATGGATTAACTAAATTGACATTTGGAGGATCGATTTCAATATTACAATGAAATATCATTTCCTATCTCGTAGTGGATAGTTAAATGTTAATAAACCCGCATATAGTTTCTTGGGCTTTGTTCATTACTTACATAGCTTTGAAATTTTAGCACTGTAGCACTGTATTCAAGCTAAGCTTGAAACAATTTTTTGTGGATTTTTCTTTTTTCCTTCAGAATGATTTCTTCTTTTATAATAAAAGTTAAATTTATTGAACTATATCTGTGTCGGCAGTTGTTTGGAATAATTTTGAAGAGGTCGTATAAACCACCATAACTAAAATACAATTTTTAGATTGAAAAATCGAAAATTATGAACGAAAGTAGTATGCATAACGAATACTAAATACGTCTGTTTATTAAAATAGAATTATCGCAAAATAAATAGAAACTATTGCAGGAAATACTTATCGATTACCTTTGGTAGTGAATTTTGTAGTCAATGCTTAGAAGTTTTGTTCCCTCCGCAATCACATTCATACTTTAAAAGTTTTTCATCTTAATTTTTCTTAAACATTTGTTTGAAATAAATAAGTAAAAACGTTATAGTCGCCTAAACTATCCTTTATTAATATTTTTTCAACGTAAATATATGTTCAACGGAATATTTTCTTGAGAGTCCCCATGTGGTTGGGATCACAAATCGAGAACTGACATGGTTCGACTTTTTCAAAATTAATTTTCTTGTAATTTTTTTAATATTTTATAATGTAAATAAGTCCCTAATAATAATTTAATATAAAAATGGATGTTCTGGTGCTGATATAGATTCTTCCAGGATTCAGTATCCGACTAACTAATTGGAGTTGCCTTTCTTTTGATGAAGTTTCGGAAAAAGTTGCAGCCGGAAGAGCACACGCTCGCACTTCTTCGATGTAAACAGATGTTTCGTGTGCTTCGTTCGGAGTGCAGATGGAGTCCTTGCTAATTTAGTGAATCTATTTGATTTTCCTAATTGTTTCCTAAACAAAGCGTAAGCTTTTATGTCTAGTAAGAGATTTTTATGACCAAAATATCTTTAAACAAAAGATGTTTGTTTTCCCTTAACAAGGTTAGCTTCTTGTTTCACCAAAGCAGAGATGCACGTTTCTAAACTGAGGTATGGAGAAATATCTAGCCCGCAGTGGTCACAATACTAGGATCAGGATTGCAGCTACTATTAAAAAGACTTGTTATTTTGAGGCTTCTCAACCTGCTTAGAGTAATTAATGTAATCAGCTTCGTCCAAAAAAATTGTATTGGATTTAATGAAATTTCGGAATTTTTTGAGATTTAAGATTGATGACGATTACTAAGGGTCCTCGGAAATGAAGCACGAAATAGAAGAAAGGAGTGATGGAGAACAATAAGTTAAGTTAATGTACGAAAAGATTGCTTTGAATGAGTGCGCTTTCCAACACGATACCACGGGAATTGTTTCTCGCACGACCCCAGCTTGTATTATAACTATTGAAGTCTTCAATTACAATTAATGAAAGTGTGGGGAATAAATTACAAACTTCTAGTTGGTAAAAGGCCTGTGAAGAGAGAATCTAAAGCGAGTGCACCAACTTCTTGTTTGTGAGGAGGAGTTTTGATTTATAACTACGTGGGATTGAATTTAAACAAGCGCTGCAATGTGTTTCTTGAAAAGATATAAAACTAGGCTTGAAATCTCTTACTAGAGTTTGTGGTTCATTGAAATTGTTAATGAGTCCTTTTATATATGTTGCATTATAATATTTTAAAACCTTTCCTTGATTGTAATATCACGCTACATTGAATTAAATATTTTTTATTATTATACTCTAGACTAAATGAAATTAATTCTTAGACTAGAGAGGTGAGAGCACTAGAGCAGCATAGCTTATCGGCTCGATGATGCGGCTGAATTAAATATTAAAATGAGTCATACATCGATTCTTAATTTTGTAGTCTATTAGTAAGAAAGAGTTTCTGCCTCTTATCATCTTTTATTTTTTTACCCAATCGCTTAGTTTTCCGAATTGGAGTATTGTAAGTTACAATGGTTACATGTTGAGTTTTCCTGAGAAGTGATTGAAGAAGTAGTAATGGCGTTTAACAAACAATGGACAAATTTGTTCTAATTCGTAAAATATAGAATTCATATGCTGAAAAAAGTCAATCCTTTTATAAACTCACTATGGTGAATAATCAGCTCTTTTCTACGAAAATAAGATGTACGTTTTTACTGCAAATCACGAATTGAGTTTTGGTTGGTTTTGGTTGCCAGTAAATAATACCTTGTAAATGCGTTCCCTTAGGCAAGGAGGAAACTAGATCATCTGAAATACCTCTGAATCAGTTCGTAATCTTGAAACTCCGTAGATATTGCATAGATATAGCGTAAAAGCACGGTCAATGTGTTTTAAAATATTTTAATTCTTGCAGCGATCAACGCTTGGATCTTATAAAATTATCAAGATTTATATTCCAATTGGGCAGAAGAATTTCGTAGCGAATATAGTAACAATAGACAAGACCACCACTTTCAAAAAAGAACAACCCATGATGGTGAACAGTTGCCTCGAAAAAGCAAATAAAAATTCATTTGCTCACAAACCTTTGCTAAATTCTAATATCCGAAGGATTTAAAAGTTTTTATACTTGCAATATATGCAATAAATGTGGAATTTGTGGAATATGTTTATCTAGCATAAATGAAATGTGCATTATAATTATGATTATAAAAGAAAAAATACCAAAAAAAAGCCTCAACGAAGTCAACAAAGTCAACTGTTTAATCATGAACTGTAGGCATATTAGCAATTCAATCGGAACTATTTTTGAACTGCGTAAACAAATGGTTTTGACAAATATTTGAGTCCCAGGTTTTCCAAAATATATCCACGACCGCGTAAATTACACATGAAAATGTGAACAAATAATTGCTGTTTTTTCCGAGATTGTCTCAATTCTCAGTCTATTGTGGGCATATATGAGGGACTTTTTTAACCTTGCGTCCTTAATCGATTAAGAAATGTTTCTGCCAAATTTCAGCTTTCTATGTTCACTTACGTGACTGTCGACCAATATTAGGGGTCAAAATGAACTTACTTGATAGAGAAAGTAGGTAGCTCTGATGTTAATTGCAGGGTAGATTCTATTCGACGATTCAAGTCGATGCGATTAAAATTCTTCCTTCTTGGCCAAAATAGGAAATTGATGAAAATTTAGAAGATATAATATAAGAGATATGTTATCTTACAATAAAAATATAAAAACAATGAAAAATTTGGAGAAAAGATATCGATGTCAGATGGAGGGTTAACAACTTCCATACTATTTTCGTTTATTTCTTTTAAGTTCCTATTTCTGACGGCATCCAGTCTTCAATATTTTTTGATAACACTACATATATATATATATATATATATATATATCACCCCTCTCGAAATGTTCTCCACATATATAATCGAAGAATTTGCATTTCGAACAAATGCATTTTACAGTGCCTCTGTATTCATTTTTCAAATGGATGTATCGGTTTTCTTGTTGTGTTTTTGTTAAAAACTGTGATCCAAAGAAGACGAATATCGCGTATTGTTTATGTTCTTATATACAATTCTCTAAGCTGGTGCACATTTGAAAACAGTCATTGTAGTTAAGTTCATACATTTTACCTCTTAACAACTGTTCTAGGCAAGGACAGGCACTGTTTTAATTTTACAAAATTGCCGTAAATTTATTATTTATGAATTGTTTTTGTTTCTAAAATGCAATAAATCAAACCCACTCTGCTTTTCGCGGGCAATGCTATCATTTTCCAAGGTTTCGTAACTTTAGATAGGGCACGTTTGAGCGGCATTCGAGAAGCACAACGTATAATCGAATATTACAATAAAAATTGAACGCCTGTATAATTTTCTTAATATAACTTCTTAAGTAGTTTCATCTAAACAATTTTCTCTGTAATAGCAAAAAGTCTTACAAATAGAGGATAAGAATTGATTAAAGAGTTCCTTGCTATCACTTAAATAACGTAGCAATATATATTTTATAAATTAATATTTAAATGATTTATAGTATATTCGTTAGGAACTAGGTTTTCGAAATTCTTAATGTTTCTACTACGACATTGATTTGTTTACGTTTTATATCATAATTTCAACGTTGAAATTTTGTATAAAAATTTTTAGTACAGCAATGCACCGTCTTGTTATATAAAATTTTTATCTCATCGCACGAATAAATATGTAAATAAATTTCTTGTTTATTTCATACAGCAAATACAACAATCTTATTGAGATTGTGGTTTTCGATTTTGTTCCATTCCATTGTTCCATCTGTGTTTGGTTTGTGTACAAGATCCGTGTCTTAGATATTAAAGAATCAAGATGTGAGTGTACACATATTTTTACATACATATATTTTACATATCTATATATATTATGCACATGTCTATCTACATACACACACATACTTACATAAAATAAGGTACACGAAAGTTAGCAAAATTAATCAGAAGTAAAAATATTTTAAATCTTGAACAGAGTGATTTTTAATAGTATTGATTAACGCGTGGTATCTAAATGCATCGCTTCATTAGCAGACAAATAAATATATAAAGAATTGCTTTTAGTTTTATTGTTTTAAACATAATTCAAAAATGTCAGCTTTTAAGCTTTCTTAAAAATACTGTTTAATTTGTACCCTCTTAAGTTATATACATATTAAACGTTATGGATTCCTTATTGATGTAAGTAAGGATATGCTTGATCATTTTTCATCTGGGCTTAGAATGTAAAGTTATATAAATTTGTGGCAAAAACAATGGAAAAAAAATGTGCAAGAAATAAATATCTCTAAACATTTTGACTTATTTTTGCAAATTACATTGTCTAGGCTTAGATTATTATGCGTAAGTACGTATTATAAATTCTTTTTTATTAAATCTAATCTACAATTTCCACTCATTGGTAAGGCTATCACTACCACTGCTGATTGATTAATTTTTGTATTACAGTTTACCTCTAACTCATAATTGATTTACACATATGCTGGTTAGCTGTTCATTTAGTAAACATTTGCAGGTGTTTCCACCAAAATCGTAAATATGACGTACGTAAGATATGAGACACCATAAGCTTAGCAAAATATTTATATAAACAAAATGATATTGTAGATCGATCTTGATATATTATATTTATCAATTAATGTCCTAAAAAATTACCTCGAACCATTTTCTAATGGAAACAGATAAGTTGCTTAGATGATCTTTAGAAATGCCACGAATAAAACTGGTGAGTATCAAAAGAGTCGACCCAACTTATGTTTACAAAACTCTATCTCTATCTGTTCCATTGACATTGAGCGTTTAACGCATTAATAAAGTTTGAATTGCCAATAATAACAGTGAGAAAATGTGTACTGAAATGAAATGTGTTACAAGTTCAAAACAACTTTTGGTTTTTTTAATTTAAACCAATTAATCAGAGCGTATCACAATATGTACGCACAAAAATTAAATGTATACAGTATTCTGAAATTCGTAAATAATATTTCAAAAAGAGAGAACAATTAGTATCGTCAATGCGTCCTCTGTGTACTGAAGATTTCGATCAGCTTTTTCTTCCGATCAAGTTGGATTAGGAAACCAAACAAAAATGATATGTCCGGCGTGAAAAGTCTGCTCGCTTTTAATTGTGCAAAACGAAAAGTATTCTGCAAGTAGACAACAATGTATGTAGAATGATTACGAAATTGCAGCTCGTCCCACCAAAAATTAAAAGATTTCTTTGTGTACTTTTGCCTAAATATTGGTTATTTTCACCATACATTTCATTCCTTGGAACATTCATATTTACTTAACCTCGATAGTAAAAGATATCGGCAATTCTAGGTAATTCTACGCTTTACAACTTCGCTTACAAATAGCTATGAAAGGGAAATTAAAGGCGTCCTCCTCTCATAATTGATTAAACAACATATCGTTTGAACAACTTAGCATTTAGAGATACTTAAGAGCTGTTTGTTAGTCAGCCAACCTCACCGGGTTTTTTTCTTTCTAAGGTACCTTACCTTTTCCTGAAAATATCGATACATGTTTTTGTGTATGATGTATAGATCTCAAACAATGTTCATAACTAGACCATATTAAGCTTGTCATTCTGTTTGATACATTCAGAAATTTTTTTAATGTACATATGGCCTTGACAGTACACAAAAAAAGATTTTGTTTCAAATGGAAAAGTAAAATTTTACGCATGTATTCTCTTGGCGACCTCTTTGATGTTACGTAGACATTGAAGTTTAAGAAACTATCTTTAAGAAAGTTTTGTCCCAGAAATGATCATAAAAAGTAATAAAATGATCACAAAAAATAAAAAGATCGCTCCCTTGGTTCATATCTGCAGTTTTTAAAAAAGCAATATAATAATTTACATTATCATGTTCCTGTAATTGTATTTTAAAATTTGAAGATTGAGAGAGAATAGAGAAAGGCACCTGCAGCAGGCCCAATAAATGAACAGCAAAGACCAGTAAGTTGTAACGAGAGAAACTCAAATATTATATTAGCGAAACAAACAGTAACACAGAGAATGACAAATTAGTTGAGTCTCAATACCTTTCGAGAAGAATGGCAGTTATTACTTAATAGACTATTGATTGAAACAACAGTTTAAACATGCATTCAGTATAGAATCAAAGCTTCAAGTGTAAGGTTGAAATGGTGGATTTTTAATGAACGAAAATATGTGTCGTCTGATCAAAATTCTGTTCTTGTTTCACATAAATAAACAATTTTTAATCTAAAGAAATGTTTTAATTGAAAAAAAAAGATATTTTAAATTTGAAAACTGAGAAGTACTTTAAAAACAATAGTGATGATGAGACGATGTTGAATAAAAAAAAAAAAAATCAATCGAACGGGTTTTTTTAACAAAATATAAATTAACTTAACAGCAATAATTCGCATAAAATGTTTTATTAATTAATTACTAATAAATGCGATTGTACTTAATTCCAAGAAAATCTCTATCAAAATACTTGGAATTCTCGTAATAAATTAAATAAATTTTAGTTTACCACAAATATTTAAATTGAAACAGTATTGTAAGCAAAATACCATCGCCTACAACATCAATCTGGACGATTTAATATAATATAAAATAAGAACAAGAATGGATCATATTATCGAAAAAGCTTCCAAGAGTGAGTTCAATGGGAATGCATCGTCATCATTAACACCGCCAACGGCGGTCAACGAAATAAAACTTGGGCTACGCAAATCATTATCAACACCGGCTCTTAAGTTTATTGAAAATACTAACCTTAGCGCCAAAATTTCTTTATTTGACGAACGACGTCATCAAAGGGTAGAATACCCTCAGAAAAGAGCTTCAACTGAAAATACTCTTATACAAACCGGCGGTTGTGTCCATTATAAGAGGTTTTGTCTGTTTGTGGTTAGTTCTTAAAAAAAACATATCTTATGATCTTCATCATTGTGTGTGTGTGTGTATGTACTTTTACTTAACTGAAATTTAAATTCCTTTAGCCAGCCATAAGTCCATTTCAGATCGTTCACTTAGATGAAAGAATAATTGTTATTAATTGGATCAAATATGTACGATTTTATATATATTGTAAGCGAATATTATAAAGATTGTGTCTTAATTGTATTCTGCTCAATTTTTTGACTAAATTGTGCCAACTTTTGTATCGCACTCTTCAAATTCACTAAATAATATTGCGAATCATTCCCTGCATTATTCTTAAAATCATTTATTTGTTGGCCTTACTTGAACTTGAATTTATATCCCCAGCAGCTGGCATATGCCAAGGTCACTTGAATGAAATGCCGCAAAATGATACGCAGAGACTCCATTTAAGAGTTGGCAAACCATCCAAGGCATCACTATATTCAATATACACCGTACACCATGTTTTCACATTCAAAGTACAAACCTATAGCAAAAAAATATCTAAGTAACGTAATTGCTATACCCACCCCCGAAAGGTGAAAGGTATATTTCATTTTGTCATTTGGTTTGCAACTACCAAGAGGAAACTTCGAAGATCCCACAAAATGTATGTATTCTTGACCAGCATTAAATTTAAAAGTGATTTAAGCATGTCCGTCTATCCGTCCGTCCGTCTGTGTAATGTCTGTGGTAAACATTCTCATGGCCGCAAAAATGAAGATATCGGCTTCTAATTTGGTAGAAAGATTGGAAGTTCTTTCATTGCCACGCCCATCTATGACAATTTCGTTTTTCACCCTTTTTAATATAAAGGTGATGGGTATAAAAGATTCGGCATAGCCGAATATAACTTTCTTACTTGTTTTAATTGTGTTTTGTTAAATTGGTTTCATTTTTAGAAACCCTGATGTATGTATTGCGCGAATCACTTGATATAGGTTGGTACTACCTTAAAAGTTTTTAGAATAAAAACTTTTCTATTCTAAATAGATCCCTTGAAATCAAAAAAAGATCAAATATGTCGAAATTTTTTTATTTGATTTCGTTATGAGCTCTAAACATTCCATTTGCCTGTAGCTGTTGTAACTATGTGAGGGTTAAAATGCACGAAATTGAAAAGAATTGAAAGATTATTTATCTATGTATGCTAAGTAAATGTTATATAAAAAGGTAAACAACCCAAGAAAAATATGATATAATATTATGTACGCAGGTTTGTCCAACTGGTGGTTCACGTAACAAGATCTAAAATTTTAAAGACTAATAAGATGCATAAATCTAAAGTCAGTTTCATAAAGTGTAGGCAGAGAGAATAAAGAATTAATCTAATTTTGACACCGCCTAAAACTAATTGCAGCACCCGAAAGAAAACAGAGCACTAGCTACCACTTCTCAGAGTGTGAATACCAAATCAGATGTGAGCTTCTAGCCAAGTTATGTAAAGAAGTTTTCTCTAATTGTTTATATTTCCTTCACTTAAAAGTACAATCTCTCTTCTTTGGTATATAGATCGAGTAATAATTTCGATGGAAGACATTCCAAAAGATTGATTGTATTTAGACAGAGCTTTTGCTGACTGTTAAGATCTCAGTATCATTACGTTTTGTTAACTAATCTGTGTGTAAACTTTTTAATTCTCAATTCAGTAAAGTTCTATAAGTAAACGAATAGTGCTTGTCTTCGTATAACTACTCATTTATTGCAAACAATTTTTTGATAGCTTCGAGCTTGAATATAAAAATATTTACGCAAATAAAGTAAAAATAATTAATTAAAAAACAAGACAATAACAGTAACAATAACAGCCTAACACTTTCGCACGTTTTATTTCTTAATATGATGAACTTGAAGTTATTAAAATAAACCGATCGATTGCGACAATTTTGAAAAAAATAGAAAACAATAAAACAGCACAGTTGCACACGATGCAAATTAAGCGCTTGTTGAATTTATTTAACAGGTAATGAGCGTCAACCATAGCTAAAAAAATAAATTGAAATCCCTACTCGTTAAGCTGTCAACCAAATGCCACGTTTAATGGATACCGTTAGCGTCCCGCTCTCTCTCTCTCTCTCTCGTTCATAATGAACTTTTTTTGCTTGAAAAAATTATAAAATTCATTTTAAGTCACTTTTAAGTCGATTTGACGGTGTCACTTTCTCAGGGCAGCTAGTTAAGCTGGTTTTTAACTTTAAGTTATAAGTTTTAAATCTAATCTAAATTGTTTGACAAGAGTATAATAATGTACTTAAAAGACTTAGTCAAAGACTTTCAGGATTTTTTTCCTAAAATCATAGTGAAGGGTAATGAAAAGTAGACTCAGATCGAAGATACTTTCATCAACGTTTATTGATTTGTTTAGCACAAATTTTCTAATTGTGTGGTATTAATAGACGTTAATTGAAATTTATTTCTTCTAGTTTAACGTTCATGGTAAAAAGGTGTTAATTATAATATATCGAATTATCAAATTGTTATATCCTACACCCGTTATGATATAAGATGTAAATCCAATCTATAGCTCGCAACTTTCCAGACACTTTGATGAAATTTGACATATTTATTTTTTTTAGAGATGGGTTTCGACCGTTTTTACGACCACTCCCTACACAAAGCCTTAACTTCAAATAACTTATATGATAACAAGTAATAAGCGAATGGTTGGGGAAACGCCGTACACAGCTTTGAAGTTTTCTATCAGAGATTTTATTCTTCAACTATTTCTGTCATAAAATGCTAAAAACTAAACTTTGTTATAATACAAAGACTTACTACTTTTGCTTCCTCAAGTTTGGTGCAACTAATTTCTACGCCAGATTGCTATTGTGGATCAATTTTTTGACTTTTTTGTCAGCGAAAAGCTTACTTTTCATGAAAAGCCATTTATGCGGTGAAGAAAATGGACTTACGTGGTGGTCCAAATTTAACACAGTTAATATTTATGTCATATTACTATTAGGAACTGATTTATATTCAAAATTAGATCTTTTTACCATATAGTTCTCGTAAGAACGGTTACATGGTAGATGATTCAAAGAACTTTCCCGTCTATTGTTACGTTTATTTTATATACCGCAGTATTAGTTTCTACCGCTTTAAATAGTATATGCGGAGTGGTCATAGAAACAGTTCACACAACAACAGGCCGAGAATCCATCCATATCAATGCATAGCATATCATATTTCATCAAAATATCTTAAAAATTGCGCCTTGTAAGTTTAACTTAAATTTACATGGAAAGGCATCAGACAGACAATCAGACGAGCAAGCTGTCTAATCAAATCTGTAAAATGATTCTGCATTGGTCAGTATTAAAAAAAGGTGAATCTACTAGCTTTTTGAGGTATTACATACGTCCGCAGAAACTTATAATATCCTCCCTATACAACAAATTATGTTTTACATGAAAATTTGCCAGTGTTAACATTTCTGATATACTAAATAATTCTGGGATTATGGAATACACTGCGACCATTTTTTGAACTTCCTCCTTTCAGTATTTTATAATGAAGATTGGAGCTGGATAGTGAGATCACATACTGTGCTAAATAATATAAAATTGCTATGCTAAATCAGACTGCCAAAAAGTATAGGTAAAATCGCGAAGGATCTAAAAATGATGGGCTAATCTAGTCTAGGTATTACGTTTTCCAGACACTTTCAAGACGTCCGTACGGTTAAATGCTCCAAATATGAATCTTCGAACTGTGGAAAATTTTGGCATTCAAAAAGTATTTATTTAATCGCAACATTTTGTTCACAATTTGTAATCAGAGAAGTAGATCCATTAGCGTGTTCCAAATGTTGGTTGTATAAAATGATACAACAGATTAGAACTGACATGAGAGTAGTGCAGATGGTAGCGCCTTTTTCCTCTTCCCGAACAACAGATTTAGCCGGCAGATCTGCTGGCTTTTGCAGTAGATCGAGAACGAACGGAAGAACGTTTTCAGAAATGATGTTTTTGGTGGATGTCATCTGGACAGCATAAGCAGCGACTTTGACCACTTGGTGGTGAACGGGTTTCAGAGTAGTTTTATTAGATTTCCTATTATTGACATATATGATCATATCAGCATTTTGCTGAGATAAGCAAAGTGTTAACATGAACGTAGCATTTTAAAACAGTGTAGCGCATGAACATTTTTGGTGATTTTAAAAGATTTCAAATAACGTGTAGACCAATTCTCTCAAAAGCTTTTAAAAATTTTTTTTTAGAAATTGCTTTCGTTGTGAAATGTGGCGAGTAATTCCGGTCTACGGAGATATCCGGAGATATCATACTTTAAAATTTTAATTCCGCTTTCATTGTTTGATTGATTGGAATTTGCGTTTCTAGCTTGAGAACGCAATCGTCAAGGAATTTTCATCTCGCAAAACGAAAACTTCGCCTATAAATCTTGAGGCTTCTGAGGAGTGTTCTAAAAACTAACTGAAAAAGACTCTCTCTGTCCGAGGGAGTACAAGAAAAGTGGGTGGTGTGATAATTGCCGTGACAAACTTGTTACCAGCTGCACTTGTCACGTTACCCGAGCCGGTTAGTGTAGAGTTTATCTGTGTCATGGTTAAAATTAATGATATATCTCTCTCTCATTTTATTTATACTGAAGATGTACGGTTGACTAAGCTTGTGTCAACTCGACATAAACCTTATTGATTTGATATTACTGTCGGAAGACTTTAAATTACCACAGACTAATGAGGATATTAGTTATTTCACACCTAATTCGTTTCCTCTCTAATTTAAGGGGTTTGTTGATGTGATATGTGAGTTGTGTTTCTTTCAGCACAATTCCATTTTGAACGCCAACTGGTTATTAGATTGAGTCGAGCCATTTGTTTTACCGGAAGACAGTTATCATCCTACTCTTTTAATATATCTAAGTGATTTGGTAGTCTGGGGGCTTTAGAGCGAAACTGGTGTGTATGACGAAATATTTATTCAGGAAAACTAATTATTACATTCTTAAAAATGCCTTAGTAGCTTTGTCTTCGGACTTGGAATACGACGATATTGAAAGTTCTCTGTCCGCTATTTATAGAAATCTTGCCTCTACAGCTTCTGTGTCGACTCCGTTTAAATCATCTCATAGTGCGTCGGATGAATCCACTTCTTTGCCTTGGTTTCATGACCATCTCAGGAAACTGACAAATGAAAAGAACACAGGCCTTCTAGAAAGTTCAATGGTCGATTTGGTTAATTTTAGCTATCAAGCGAAATTTCTTCTTCTAAAAAATAGTTGTTATGTAAATTACAGAAATAGTATGAAAAGCAGAATTCTGCCCCATCCTAAAAGTTTTTATGGGTTTTTGGCTCGAAGCGGAAGATTAGGAGGCTTCCGCTCGTCATGCAAGATAGCCAGCGTCTTTACAATATTATTTGAAAAGTCTTACTCTATTGTTGCTACGTCTTTTGACGCTTATCCTTATTCAAATATTAGTATCTGATCTCTTGAATTTAACCTTTCCAGACACCTTGCTGCAAAAAATTTTATAAATGTCGATTTTGTCACGATGAAAATGAATCTCATCATTTCCATCGCAAAACTCTAACAGAACTGATTTGCGCCGAGTGTAATGCCCGACAAAAAGTCCAAGAACGTTGTCAAAGGTGTGGGATCCTTTTCGGAAAGGTAATTGTAGCATCTGCAGTCATTTATCAAGGCTGATCAATGACCTAATATAATGATGTCTCAACCTGTTTCATTTGCTTTCTTCTTTTACAGTACACGTGTTTGATTTGCAATTTATTCGACGATTTGGATAAACAACAATACCATTGCGCTGAATGTGGTATCTGTCGCGTTGGTGGTAGAGAAAATTTTTTTCATTGCAAGGTCTGCAACATGTGCTTACCTATGCAAATGAAGATTCAAGGACACAGAGTAAGAACGCAGTTTTATTTTTTTGAAAAATATTTAGCACATGCACCAAACGAAAGTATGTTTACCAAAAGTCTAGGATTTTAGTTCGGAGTTTTAACGACATGTATTCAGGTAGAAAGCAATAGTATTCCATGCCTTTAAACTGGATTCAACGATTATGTTAATTTTTAAGATATTTTAGTAAAAAGAAATGATAATGAGTCCTCTGGTATCTTTTTGGTATGTTCCACCACATAACGTCTACTTACGTCTCGTAAAAAAAGTAAAAATAACAGAGCTCGACTTAAGGGTTGTATTTACCATAAAAAGCTTCGCTACTGCTACTGCGTTGAATTATTCCGCGACAAAATTTCGACACTTGATTTACATTCGTGCGTCTGATGGAATGGTTTGCATTACATGAAAGTTAACATATAACGTTTTGCGAAAGACATGGCAAATGAAAAGCCACATATTTCTCACCCTAATCGCCAAGTCGCAATCCATGTTATTTAAATCAAACTTTAGACGATTACATACATTTGCATTAGAATTAACTTTCACTTCGCTATGAATTTGTACACCGATTATAGAATATAGGTCTGCGCACCAAAAACTTAGATAGAGTCGTTCGTTAAGTAGATCAAAACGATCTGGATCATTTCTTTCCATTTGTGCTTCCAGTGTATTGAAAATATATCGAGATCTCATTGCCCAGTTTGTTTGGGTGACATACATACTTCAAGAATACCATGTCATATACCACGCTGCGGTCATTTGCTGCATAAAATGTGCTTCGATCAATTGTTGGAATCCGGCCATTACACATGTCCAATCTGCCAAATGTCGCTAATCGACATGACAACGCTATGGGAATATTTAGATATTCAAGCAAAATTGATACCGACACCAGAAAAATATGAAAAAGAAAGATTTCACATATTTTGTAACGATTGTCACGAGGTGTGTAAAAAGCATAAACTATTTCAAATTGCATATTTTAAAAATACAACTTTTTATTTCCAAAGACTTCAAAAACTAGATTCCATTTCATTGGTTTAAAATGCTGTCACTGTGGAGCTTATAATACAACACAAAACGTTCAAAGACGCCTTTCCTTAGTCACAGGTAATAATCGCATTGTGTTTAATTAATCTCTACATTCTTTTATGGTTCTATCACTCTACTTCTATTATTATCAGATGAATCAAATTCGGCTTGATGGAGTAAAAATCGTTCATTTATTTAGTTAAAAAATAATTTCAAAATACATTTACAAACATCAAAAATAAATCATACTTAAGTAAATCCTTATTGTCAGAGCAAATTAATTAACAGCAGTCGCATCAGTTCGCCAATGGGTACTATCTTGAAATGGACTTTTGGAGTAATGTTGCAAATGTTAAAGAAGTTTCAGGATCATTTAAGGGTTTAATGAATTCTTAACTTCCAATCGCAACTTTAATTTACAATAAGTAATCTTTAGTTATTTTATTAATTATTAACTTTCGAATTTCTTCGCTTTTTTATCGCCGAATTTTACCAATTTCAGAGTTACTTTCATTTAAAATCGAGGTTGCCCAAACATCAGGAGAGTAGTTTGTAAGCAGTAGACTATCTCCGACATATCCTCCTGAATCCCTTCTTCTTTAGTGCTACGCATGCGCGTATGCAGTTGCTCAAGGCTGAAACACAATAAAGCAGGTGCACTTATATAACAGGTGAATTAAATCGTTCGTAGGCTGACACATAGACGGCGCTACTAGTATCAAATCCATATGATTTTCAGTTAGCCCTAACCTTCAAAAGATGCGTGTATAAATTTGACAGTTGTTGCACTATTAGTATATGAGTTATAGCATTTTTAGTGAAGCAACTTTTTTGGCGCGATATTCCTGTCCAGCGAGCATCCTTTTGAGGTCTGAGAACAGGACAAAGTTGCTGGCAACCAGATCTGGAGAATACTGTGGATGCAGAAGCAATTCGAAGCCCAATTCATGCAATTTTGTCATCGTTTTCATTGATTTGTGATACAGTGCATTGTCTTGATGAAACAGATCTTTATTCTTCTTCAAATGAAGCCTTTTTTTTGCGATTTTGTCTTTCAAACGCTCCAATAACCGTACGTAATAGTCGCTGCTTATGGTTTTTCCCTTTTTAGGATAGTCAATGAATATTATACCATGCGTATCCTAAAATATTTATGCCATAACCTTGCCAACCAAGCTTTGCGTCTTTCCACTGACACTATGTGTTAGAGCACGCACTTTTCAGCCCACCTGTTGTATGTATAGTATGTATAGATATGTCTGATGAACAAAAAATATAAGCAAAATGCGCAGCTTCATTGTGTTCGTTTACACTGCTTTCCATATTTTAGATTTTGAAGGAATATAAGCACGGCTTCATAGTGTCAACAGCGTAAGACTACATACTTTGTATACATGTGAAGAGTCTGGAAAATGTCATAAATTAACACTTCAACTTTTGGAAATGTCAAATAAAATCCAGTGAATCCCTGTATATAATGGCTCAAAACGAGTACGTCAATTTAAAAGCCAAAAGAAAGTGATGTATTGCAATAGTTATAAATTTTTGCTAAAGTTTTCGTGTTTTAATAAGTAGCATTCGATGGTTGACATCGGTAAATTACATGGTACCGTGCGGCTTTTTAAGAAGAGGAAAAGGGGCCGATAAGAAACAATTAGATGCTGGAAAATAGGCAGGAATAAGAAATACAAACATTAGTTGGCAGTATTAGTCTCACGACACTTTAGTTTAGTTATATGCTAATGTGTCATATCGCAGTAAAGTGATGAACAAAATTCTGAGGAGAAAAAGTTTTGTTGGAACTCTTTATTTAATTGGAGAGATCTCCATAAATTCTCTTTTCATCTCATTGTCTATGACTAAAAACTTGGGAAGTCACGTCACATATACATATTTTAGTTTATAAAGTTGCATCATTGTACAACTGCACGCTTTAAAAAGCGCATTGACATAAGCATTTTAACCAAATAATCTTAAGATTAAAAATTACAACAAAAAATGTAAAAAAAGCTATAATCGGCTTCCGACTTCGACTATCCTTTGGTAATCGCTGTTTACATATTTTAATTATATTTCAAATAAATTTAATACTTAATTGAAACTAAAATATGACGGCACTAAATATGGTACGTACGTACACACGCACGTACGATAAAGTTAATCTGTACGTTATTAGCATTCGATAAACACAATAAACATGTGCTTTCAAAAATTATTGCTTTGGTAAAAAAATAACGATAATCAAAAATTTTTCAAAAAACGCAATATTATCCAAAGGTCTCGTAATTTGGACTTAATTGTTGTTTAAAATAATGGCAAAGAAAACTGTTTTGGTTACAATTTAAATTTAAATTTTTTGTTTTCACGCTGGCCGTTTCACTTAATACAAAGTTTTCATTTATTTTTTCTTTTCATTTATCGCGACTTTTTGTTTGGTTAACATCAAACCCAACACCAGCATCATAAGCCACCAAACGTAACCGATATGATAAATAGAACTATAGAATTTCCAAATATTTGTGAACGACACCAATACAAATGCGGTACCTAAATAATTGTAACCAATACAAGACTTGCCAAACCAAAACATGTAATCAATTATAAGCCGTTTAAGCCCAGTAGCCTCTTTTCGCACCAATTTTTGCCATATATCTTCGACGGTTACATAGCATGCAGCACCCATTAGACAAAAATAATGACCAGGCCGGAAACCATGCCAAAAGGACGAGCAAAGTAAAGTAGCAGCAGTCCTGCAAAAGATGAACATTTGTTTACGAGAAAACCTTAAGAAAACCTTAGTCTCTTACCTATACTTTTTACTTGGAAACTGTTTGTAAATGTTTACTGCCAACCAGTATTGTACACATATATTCCAATGTTTCATTCCTTCTCGCAAAGTATAGCAACTTTCGACCTCTTTAACATGAACATTAACAATTGTGTTGAAATTATATGAACGTTTACTGGCATCACGCTTTAAGTGTAAATATTGCTTGCGTGGGCCTTCCCCATTAGTGGCATCAGATTCCTCAGGATAAGCACCAAACCCGGCCATAGTACAAACGCATTCACTTAAGCACAAGCCAGTATAAATACGCATCCGAAATATGAAAAATGTAGGCCAGATATACCAAAAACGGTAAAGAAATGAACGTTGTTCGAACTCCGATGAAAGTGCATACTGGCTTTAAAAGATAAGTTAAGAGTTTTACGTTATTTGAAATCGACCCTACTTACGCTCAACGGCCACATATAATCAGCTGTCGCATAAAGCACGGAATATATGGCAGCAAATTTGAGATTCTCTATAGTGTTTTCAATGCAAGGAGCGTAATATTTAAATGGTGTCTCAAAATAATCGCGGTAAGTACGAAAACGATAATAGGGGCCTGAGCAAGAACAAAAAAAAGAATGTCTTTTAAAAGCAACCTTTTGCAAAAATCCGTACTCACCTGTGAGAACACCAATATAATTGAAGCTATATTGAAAGATTTCGAAAACATCAATAGATTGCAGTTCAACGTCATAATCGGAGATTTCTACAATCTCTTCGCCTGCAGCTTTCATGCCGCTCTGTTCTTTCTCCCGTTGTTTCAATTTTTTCCAAGAAGAAGCCTTCTCAAATGCCACACCAGAAACCTTAAGAAACGTTAAATAATAATAAGAAATTTGTACATCCTTCGTTCTTACCTTCAAGGTTAAAACCATTTGTATCATATTGGTGGGGCCCGGTGGATTTGAGAAGCCGAAAACATGCACTAAACGGAAAAAGGCTAGGTAAGCAAACATAATTATAAAGGTGATCAAATTGGTTTTGCTAAAAAAATATGTGGAAACTTTTAATATAAATAAAGATCATTTAACGTGTCTAACCTCGGATGAACGTAAACTACAGCTAATGCTCCCAGTAAGGCAGAAATAATGCAGTGAAATATATGCCATCCGGACACAATGAAAACAACAACCAATCCAAAAAGCGTACTTATTAATTTCCTTTGACTTTCATCCTGAATCTTCCTCACGTATTTTCCAGCACCAACACAAGACAGCAAGCATAAGACGTAAATTATATCGTCAATGTTCATGGTTGTAAAACGTTTTAAAAACTTTTAATGAATTTTTATGTTTTATTTATGCTCTACGTAAAATTCTTTTTATGTGGACTTTTAACCCTCCTTAGATTTTTAATGTGGTAATACTACGAGAGATTGAAAATGTTTCAAAGTAAAGCAATGAAAATTGATAACTTCAAACGAGACACAAAAAGAGAGTCTGGGCTCTAATCAAGTAACTTTTTGACACTCACTTTCAAAATCATTTGACGCAACGAGAGAGCGCATAAAGTGAGACTCTCTAGCTAAATCTGCTGGCATGATGCTATAGCGCCGCTTTGAAGTAAAACAATAAAAATTTCTACCACAATATCTTTCAAAGTTGTTTTGTAAAAAAAAGACAGCTGTGAAAGGCAAACATACATATAAACCTTAACGTTTTTTTCAATCTTCGCACTTCATTTTCTTCTCAAACGTCCAAGAAGAAAGTCATATAACCAATTAAGTCCAAAAATAACTAAGATACTGGAGATGTAAGTCTGAAATTAAAGGCTTCCTCCATCCCTATATTTTACAAACCAAAAAAAAATCTTCGCAAATCAAATTTATGGATTTTGTTATGCACAATATGCTTATATGTATTTGTATTAAAAATTAGAAATTATTTACGAATTTAGAAATTTCAAAATTAAATTTTAGTTTATGGAAAACAAACAAACGTCAGTTTGCCTCTCATTTTTTTACAGCTTTCCTATTTGTTAATTCTCCAGAATTGAAAATTCAGTCACAATAACGAAAATTAGTGACAATATTACATCAAGTTAAAGATTAGTCTCATTTTTTAAAGGGGTATAGAGCACATATCTATGCAAACGCCAATTTATTTAGTTTTTTTAAGGGTCTTTCATTTCTAATTCACAATAATTGCAAATTTATTCACAGTAACGGAAGTTAGCGATAGTATTACATGATGCTAACGAAATTCACTATCACCAATCACCTTGCAAAATGTTAGTATCAAGTTTTAAAATCGATTCGAGTTACATGATGACTCTCCAGAAATCGCAACCGTTTAATTACTTATATCATTTTATACTTATGAGCAAAAATATACTTCTTATTGTTTCCCATCTCATCTTGCACTGCAAAATAGTAGAAAACGTGACAATATTATAATCTTCGAATTAATATCAAAATACACCTTATTACTTTGATCTACATGGAATCTTAGCTAATCCGGAGTATTTAAACGTAAATTTCTTGTAAATCAATTAGATTCAGTATTTGATTTTTCCCAAAAACATTGAAATTTGCGTTTATTTTATATCATTTGAACACAAATTTTGTATTTTGCATAACTGCACATTTGTGCCCATTGATGTACTTATATATTGCAAAAATTGGCGAGAATTATCAGTCGAACCTGAATGCGACAGCTTCCATAAACTAAATACGTTCTCGTCTCACACAACAAAGAATGTTAAAAAAAGAATTAAATAAGTAACCTCCTGAAGATATCATCTTATTTACATCCATCTTGAAATGTAGTTGAAAAATGTTTAATGCCCAAGTGCTCCGTCTAATTCATATGTACGATTTTTGTCTCGAACAGTGATTAATTTTGGTATTGTGTATTTACTAGCGCATTTGTATCACAGCAGCCTCTTTTGATACATAGAGACATTATGAGGATAATTTAGGTCTCGCATTTCAAAAGCAAGATGGCGCTGCAAAATTTCGAATTCAACGCAAATTTTTTCTTTAATAAATTAAAAAAAATAAAATTTGTGAGCAAAGGAGTGTCTTTTTAGATTTTTAAAACTGTTTTTATCAGTATATATATATGTACATAAATATATATGCGTATAAATAGATAAAAGTGAAAAATTAATAAAGTGTTTTATTTGTTTTAGAAATTAGTTTATTAAAGTTCTCACTTTCATAAAATAATTTTAAAATTTTCAACTTGTTCTTGGGTAACGTATGTTTAAATACAAATAGATATACATACAAACACTAATACGTATGAAAAACTTTCATTTTAAATTAAGGTAATAATTTTCTTCCTTCGTTCTTCTTGATAATCTTATCATTGCTGTAAATATACTTTTACTCTAATACACATATACATGTATTCACATAAAATGCAATAAATGCAAATCGCATAACAAAAACAAAAAAAACGATCTGAGCTCTTTTATATTAAGGGTATAGAAAATATATTGCTCGAGTTGAGCAGCTAATTGCAAGCGATAAATATCCGTACGATACGTTTCTGTGAGCCATAATTACTAAAAGCGTAGACGACAGATTAGGCAGCATAGCAGCAGCGACAGTACTAACACTTGTGAGTTTAAGTATCAACAACAAACCAGCATTTTACTTAATTGTCGCTTCAGTGTTTGTCGCACTATCTGTTTTAAAAAGGATTATCGTCGAACTGCTATTACCATCACTACTACTGCTGCTCTAGTAATTCTTGCAGTATTTGTATAATATAATATATCAAACTCGTTTACTTACAGAAGGCTAAAAAACATTTATAAACGGTGTCTATCGCTCTTACTTTTCGTTCTTTTTTTTTCACTTATACCAAATCTTTGAATATTCATTTCATAAGAAAAGGCAAAGTTCGTTTTTATAAGTGATGCCACAATCGCAACAAACGTTCAACTATGTACGTTGTTTGCAAAGCGCCTGATAAGCTGCCAGTGGAAATAAAGAAATATGCTTTTGTATTTTTTTGTTTTCGGAATATTTAATATGAATTTGAAAGAGAGATTATGAAAGTAGAATATATTCATTTTTATTAACGAGAAAATTGAAAACAGATAAGACAGTTGGACTCGGCGTTAACAGAGTCTCGGATACCGGATTTCGCGTTTCCGTTTACTTTGCGAGAACTTTGCAAGGGCATTCGTACCAAAGTTATGAATGGCAATTTAAGCTGGTTTGTGAATTTGATCTATTAACAAAAATAGATTTTTCGGATTTACCTTTCTTTTCCTACAACCTTGAACATTCTATCGTTGCGATAGAATTTGGAAGAGATCCTTTTTCTCTTTCTTTTTTGCATTACAATTATACTTTTATACTTCGGCTATGTAATAAACGAAAATGGTTTGAATAAAAACAAAAGTCTAACTATGTTTTGCTTGAACTGAATTCTTCTGTACTCGCCACCGCTTGGAAAATTTTTCAAACAAGTTATGGTTCGTAAACAATACAGTCGAAAATTGGATATTAGGTAATGTATGTTTTAGGCTTATAATGTTTGGATTGCAAGACATCATCATAGATGTAAAGCAGCAATTTACCTCTGGTTTATAAGATTTTCAAGCATATTCTATAATGCAATTTCTCTTCTTCAAACGTCCCTGATAAATTATTTCACCTTTTTTATATCTATAGAAATTTTAATGTAAAGAAGCAAGAAAGTTATACTCCACCGTCGCCTTTACTTTACATCCATCATCTTTATCTTAAAGAAACGATAAAAATGGAATATAGGAATTAGTGCAAGTAAGATATATATTCTACTTCACCATTAAGGTTAAGTTTGAATAACTAACCAAACAATACTTTGTGGCATTTTCGGCATCGCTTTGATGATTTTTGTAGAGTTTTCAGTTTCTCTAGAAAAACCTTAGTATGGAGAGTACATAGCTTACTAATCTATGTTTATATTTCTTAATCTAATGTTTACATTATGTGTACAATATTACACACGTCAACAGAGGCCCAGTTTATTCTTTTGTAAATCGATTCTTTTGTTCCGTTATCCTTGCAAAAAGATTATACAATAGTAAGATAAACTTAATTTTTTATTACCATTTACTTCATATTTCTGCTTATACATAATTTTAATACTTTTATTGTAAATAAATTCATTTGTTCTAATTTTATAAGTCATAAATCATTCCCGACTAAATATTTTTTTAAAATAACAAAAAACAAAACAAATATTATAAAATTCTTCTTTATATAACGTGCCCGCTTCTACATCTCTTTCTCTCCACTTTATAGATTTCTTCTTTATATAACATTCCTGTCTTAGTTTCAATATATTTTACTATCGCATACATTTAATATTTCTCGTGTGTGGCCTTTATACAATATATGTCGTAATTAGGCTCGTTTCAGTTTTTTTGCGTTCTTGCTTTCACACTTTCCATTTTGACTTTCACGGGAGAAATTTATGCCAAAATGTTTGGTGTAGAAATGCAAGAGTCTCTACCATGTAATACTTTCCTCATCCATTGATTCATTTTTCGTTGTTACTTACATCTCGCTTATTCGAATCTGCTTGGTATGTGACATTGGGTATATTAGAATAGTCCGCTTCTGTATCGAAATACTCTATAAGCGGTATTAACTAATATTCCAAAAGATTTTTAATATTTAATATTCCTCCTCCTTGGTAAAGTAAATTCTTCTTTGGCTGATTTTGTTTGATGCTTCCGTAACTTATCATACACGTTCTGATATCTCTTTTTACGTGTTCAGTATCCAATTAATTATTCCAATTAATTATTCTAGAAGTAGGTTATTCTGAGATTGCGTGTTATCGTGTTGCTTGCATTCAAGCATATGATGATTATTTTTTTTTTATTCTGTTATTGTATTCTTTTTTACATTTTCTTTACTGGCTGTGTAGTTTATTCGATTTGCTTACTCAATATCAAGATATTTATACGTTTTATTTTCCAAAATTGTTTGTGTTAGATGAAATTGATCTTCTTGCAATAATTCTGTATGTCCTTATAGGGCGCGACATTTATCTTATTCAAATTCCATCGAAATTTCAACCGCAGTAATAAGATATTTAAGTTTTTTGTCGAAACCTTAATTGTTGCGCTTTTTATAAGCATAAATGTTTTCCACTTTCTCATTACATGTTGCACGAATTTTATCATTTCGCTATCTACTTTATATATTTTCACGATCTTTATCAACCAATTGTGTGGCCAAATATGCATTTAAAATCTCACCATCGATTATGTGTAAGACTGTGTAAGTCTCTTGACTTACTTCATTCAATTAATTCACCTTAACATCAAACATGTTTTAGATTAAAAAATTAACAATTATGAATGGAAGTTTAAATAAATTTAAAAAAATAATACCGTGTCAACCTTTACCTCTTTAAACATCTTATGCTAATAAAAAGCATCGAGTCTGTTTTTTTCCAAATCCTAAGCTATGACAATTTTAAAGAATATGTGCAGAGTGTATCTGAAAACAGACGTTGAGAGCAAATCATACCTGGATGAAGTCGAATACGATTCTAATATAAAATTAAGCGATATATTCCTAAAAGTGACAAATGTTGAAGTGAGTCTAAATTTAATATTCTAATTTTTCTTTTAGTTTTAAGAATAGCTGTCACTTAAGGTAAATGAAAGTGATGAAGTCAAACCTTCCCGTTTATGCAGGCAGTGCACTACACATGTATTGGATGCTTACGAATTGATATGTGAAAAAGCTGAAGTGGAAATCGATTCACTTTTACATCAAGAACATGAACATTCTGACGACGCGGGACTTGGACTTACAAGAAAACAACATTTATGAACCCGACGATGGAGTAGAGAATAACGTGTCATTAAACCGCCAAAAGACGGCAATTGGATCACGATTGGATAAACGCTTAGCAGGCGCAATTTTTAATTGTAAGGATTGCAATCGTAGTTTCGCCAAAATTAAATCCTTGAAGCGTCACAAGAAGCAAGCCCATACCTTTTTACCGATGAAAGACATAGCAAATATATCACCTTCCGTCCCTGAATCTACGCAAAGCGAACACAAACGAATACTTTGCTCACTTTGTCCGCTAACAATTATGCTCTCCGCTTAATCACTGCACATTCCGACAAGGCAGAGATAACATTTGAAGATCGCGAAATGTCAAAAGCAAAACATAATTATAATAAGACCTTATGTCGTTTCTGCGGTAAAATTATTTCCCTTGCCAATCTCAGCTCACATATTCGCCGTCATACTGGAGAAAATCCTTATAAGTGTACTGTATGCTCAAACGGCTTTCCTAGACGTTATGATATGATCTTACACGAATGTCAACATACAGGTGAGACACCTTATGTCTGCTCAATATGTGGTAAGATCACGAATCCAACCCGATAAATGTCCCAGTGTTATAACCAGCACACCTTTAGAGATCATGTTTAAACCTAAGCTTCCAGGCAGTTTTTCCGGTTTGCAATAAGCGGAAATAGTGAGGTTATTATTAAGGACTGTAGCCGATTTGGTCATACCGGTAAATACGGACATGACCACAATTGTAATAAAATCAGAAGATTCAGCTAAAGCTGTAAAAATTAACATTTTAGAAAAAACTTAATAATAATAATTCTGCATGCATACATATCCGCCCTGGACACTAACAAACGATAAGGAATTTTTAGTTTGTCTGTTATGCAGGGCAGAAGCAAACGACAAACAATATCGGGACCAGCCATAATAGACATATTTAGCAGTTCCAAATCTAAAGCTTGGACCAAGCGATGAGTTAATTTATTAAAATTCGCTTCATGTTTGACCGCTTGAATAGTAGTCTCTTGATAGATTTAAGGATAATAAAGATTTCTTCTTCTCGAAAACCGTAATGATCTAAAAAGAAACGTACAATGTGTGGCATAAAAACCTGTCCCAAGCCAGCGCCGGCAAGAGAAACGCCAACAGCTCGCCCACGTTTTTTTTTTTAAAAGCAAGATGGAGCTAAGTGAATATATGAAAGAGTAAGAACAAAAATAAGAATATAAGTAAGATCAACAATAAAAAGAAGAAGAATAAGAATAAAAGTAAGAATAAGTGTGAAATGAGGCAAATATGAAATATTTCTTTTAAGTATTACAAAAAAGAATGGCCTGAAATGAAAACTCAACACATTATAACTAACTACTGGTAAATATAATAACATACTTTTGTTATATTGTTTGTAAATGCGTGCATGTTATTCAGAAATTTTGATGGTGGAAGTTCGAACGCTTGCATGTGCAATGTAGATACAAGTGCCGAACCACACATAAAAGCAAAAGGAATCAGACTTTGAAGTAGAAACACATACGTGCACGTATGTATATGTGTTTTTAATTGTGTGGATAAGTGTAGGTTTCTTGCTCTTCTTATTTGAATATTTGAAATTGTGTTCATGTATGAGTGTTTATATATATATAAGTACAACCTCTTGAAGATAATAATAATTTAGTGCTGTTAAAATGACTTTTGACCATCATCTACAATTGATATTATTAGCTTATATAACTTTCTCGGATATTTACAAAGAGTACGAGAATTCGTGCAGAGGGGTGCTGGGATAGGTGTAAAATTAAGCATATAAGGCAAAGTATTATTTTTAGTTTATAAACTTAAACAAATACATACGAGAATGTATTGTCTACGATCCAAAAAATGAAAAAAAAACATAATAAGTTTGCTTACATTCAGTTTTAGTCTATTGCTTGAAATTGTTCGTAGTCATCCTTAGCCGTATTATTCTCAAAATTGTCACAACTTTGACTAACGGTGGCGAAATGTTTTTGTTAGAAGAAATAAAAGCAATTGCAACTATTAATTAGTATTATAAGTCCTGTATGCCTCGAAAACCGTAGTTAGTTTTCTTGAGAAGTAACGTGCACCTCTTTGTTTCGAATTGCTTTTAATTTTTTATTTTATTTAATTATTATTTATTACGATTGAATTCCATAGATGGCGTTGTCAAATTTATTATTTCTAAAGATATCTCAAATTTTTTTAATGATCTGAAATCCGAAACTTGATCGATTGACCTGCAAATACTAGAACAATTTTAGTTTCAATAGCATTTATTATTATCCATGGTTTGAAATCTACTCATTAACGCACAAGGACCACTCAACGTTTATACTTTTAAACTAACGGATATTTCAACATTCATATTTATGTTATAGTCACGAACCCATAAATTAGTACATGAGACTTCAAAATGTTTATTTAAGAGTACCTCCAGGTATTCTGCAAAATTATTATGACTCGCGTTGGGAAGGAGGAACAATAGTTTCAATATAACATAATCTCGTCTGAAATATCTACTATCATTTAACAATGTCAACATGGTTTTCTTAAGGGAAAATCAACTTCAACTAATCTTCTAGAGTTAGCTTGTAGTGCGTTTCATGCCTTCTCAGAATTTATGCAAACTGAAGTTATCTATACCGAGGCTACTGTTAATAAGGCTAAATCTCTGGTTGGTTTTATTAAACGATGATCCAAGGAGTTCGTCCATCCGTACGTTTCTAAACGATTATACACGTCGTTGGTAAGACCGATTCTGGAATATTCTGTTGTTGTTTGGTCGCCAAGTTACAGGTACTATGTCGACATGGTGGAATCCGTTCAACGTGACTTTCTGGTTTTTGCTTTACGTGGTTTGGGTTGGGATATTAATTTTTCCCTCCCGCCTTACGAAGACAGGTTGAAAATTATCAATCTACCGTCACTTACTAAATGTCGTGAAATGTTAGCGGTTATGTTCATGGCGAAGTTAATTAAGGGTGAGTTATATTCACCTTTCTTACTTGGTAACGTGTGATCCATTGTATCGGCGAGAATATCTAGGCATTTCGTGCCAATAAGATTATCGCAGTGTCGCACCAACTACCTACTTTGTAATCCATTCCGAGTCCTTTGCAAATTGTTTAATGATTACTCCGCTCTATTTGATCTGTCTGTTCATTCCGCTAATCAAATCAGAAATTGGATAATGAGATATTAGTTGTCAGATTATCCGATATGTGGTTACTTGTTATTTGTCTAATATATAGTAGCTTATTGTTATCATAAATTGTACAATTTTTACGTTTTGCTCTTTTGGCATTAAAATGTTAATATTAAATTAATTATAATTTGAATTAATTAAAAGTGAAATTAAAATTATATATATACAATAGTATAGAAAAATTTTTCTTTTTTATTTTTTTTGATATTTAATAAATTTTTTCCATTTTTCAACTTTATTTTATTAAATACTTGTTAATTTGTAATGAAATATTTGTGAAGTAAATATTTGAAATAAAAAATAAATAAATAACGCACTATAAAAGTTTATCTGTACTTATATTGTGCACTCTCGAGTGGTTGACAGATTCATATATATCAGACAGATTCGTACATATCAAAACCCTTCGTTTGTGTCTAAATCACATCGTATTATATTGTATATTAGTAGACTAATCTCATTGAATGCGAATAATAATAAAATTATTTTTCGAAGTTTTGTATAGTTAGCTTTGTCAATTACAGTGCGTATTATTCCCATTCTATCATTTGCCACCAGTCATCATCTGAATTTCTGAAGAATTCATTTGGTATCAATTATGCTAACTTGTTTTTTGTTCTCAAGCTTATAAACGGAACAACGAAGAAGACATATGATCTTTAATGTTCCAAAAATACTTGTGCTTGCTTTACGATAGTTCACTGAACAGAGTACATAAAAACGCGAACTCACTTAGTGCACTCTACACACGTGCACAGTTTTCACTTTAAAATTCATAGAACAAAAACGTTGTGTCTCATTACATGGACGTTTTTTCAATGAATATAGAGAAGTGATGAAAAAAAGCTATAAGTCATGAAAAAAAAGAAACGTTTTCAATCTCAATATTAATATTATATATGACAAACACACACATAAACACATAAACGTCATTTTTTCTTATATGCACGTACGTACGTATTGTGCTTACTACTTTACAAGGTTCTTTCAATGTCAAACCTTTTAGGAATTTTCATTGAACATTTGTACACTACGACCTTCGTATCAGGTACGAAAATTATAATTATTAAGCGAAATATTTTATATCTGAAAATATTACTCACTTTAAAGACATTGCCTTAGGCATAGAACCATTTATCCTCAATCTACTGTACTTGAAAACACAGAGAGGCAACAACGTATTAGACGACTCCTGGGCAGTCAGCATCCGGTTCGAAGGACCAGTGTAAATGTTTAGGATACTGTGTCGTTTTTCGGTGATCGTCGTTTTTGGTGATTATTACATAACCCTGTTATGTACTATGTTTTGAAAAATTTGTATAGCGAGCAACGAAGAAGGAATATGAACTGAAGTGCTTTTGTGCTGATGTTAAGTTTATTTCTGACGCTGTAGTTCACCTAATAATTCTTCACAAAAAGTCAAAAAATGATGAGAAAGAAATAAAAAAAGAAAACAATCTATCCGCAGTAAAGTATAGCAGAGTGTAAGTTTATCACCCAAACAAACTGCAATCGTATTTACATTCATTACTGTAACAGTTGTCATTCATCATATTTCATCAACATAACCTTCCATTGCTAAGATCATTTCACCAAAAATTATAAACGATCATCGCCTAAATGCCTAGAAGATATATGATATTATTGACTGAGTACAGATAAAAGTAATACCATCCATGCGAGGATACATATCATCAATACAGTAGAAGATGTCAACCTTTTCTTCGTCATCGTGAGGCTACGTTTTCTAACGCCACGTTTATTTTATTTTTGCAACAAGTATCAGTAGCTTTATTTAAGAGAAATTGTAACTAATTGTATATCAGATTGAATAATACCAAAAGTGAACAACACAGATGTTTGAAATTCAAATAGAAAAAATATGCCAACAAAAAATCACTTGCGGAAAGAGGTACTTTTTAGCGACAATAAAGAAACGCTACCATATTCGGAGCGTAAAAAAGTTTCTAAAGCAGATCAGATGAACCTTTAGCGTCGACGATAAAGCCATGCCATACTGCAATCTAGGGAAACCATCTTTGAGACACGTTACTAATAATCACGGATGCAATGAAGTCGGAAAGAGGTGCTTATGACAATCCTATCCATCCACAATGTGCTTATTGCAAAGAGACGTTACCAGCACTGAACTGAGGCGTGCTATTGACAATGTTGTACTCATTTTAATAGACGGATAGATCAACGTGGCTAATTTGGTTTCGCTATTTTTGTTGGTCAAGAATATGTGTGTTTTACATTTTGAACACTACACTATGGTGGGGTTAAAAATGTTAAAGAAAAGAAACACTTTGTTTTGCATATTGTTTCTACTTTCCAATGAAACGTTTTGCTTTACCTTCACTTCACTTTAATTTCCTTAAGGATAATTAAAAATCATGATTACGTGAAAAAAATTTTCAGTAATTTTTGCCCTCTACTTACCAAAACCGTTTATGTATAAATTTTATTACACATAAATATTAATTAATTTAGGGATGTTCGTCACGTGTGCAGATGAAACTTTTCAAATGTGACTGCAAATTTATATGTTATTTTATTGGATTGCACTGCAACAGCTGGTCGAACATCTTCATTGGCACATCATTCCTCTATTGATTTACGTGGTATTTGTTTCGAACTAGAGATGTGTCTATGTTCGTATTTTATGTATTTCGTTGAAAATCTATCGTTTTTAATTAATTTATATACAAATTCGGCAAGAACATCATCGTCATTGCAATATTTTTCTCTTATTATATATAATTATTATTAACTTTATACTCTTTTGAATGTGATTTGCGTAGACAACCACATGTGTACAGAGGATAATACGTTTGATTTGATCCTTGTCTGGTTACTTATGTGATACAATCTTAACTTTTATTAATTCGATGACGCTCATTTGTGTGCATTTCAAATCCTTTGTTTTCTCTGAAAAAAGTTTATACATTTTCGATGCTTATTGTAACGCGTAACTCTATATTATATTTCCAATTAAGAGAGCAGCGCACGAATTTCATCCGGTTTTGACGGTTTACTATTCTACTAACTTAATCCTACCGATTATTTTAAAATATGCGTGCTATTAATAAAAAAAAGAAATGAGCAGACACGTACGGAAGAACCACGGACATTAGAGAGTAATCGGTCGTCGAATCGGACGGAACTTTTGGGTCTATAATAATAATAATAATAATAAAATTTTTGGTCCGTCAAATATTCATTTCATTACCAGCGTACGAATAAAAGGAGATAAAAAGATATCCAACAACAAAAGTAGGAATGATTCCTTACAAACCAATTAATAAGTCAAAGTGTTTTTAAAAAAAAAGTTTTAATTTTTAAAAATTCAATTGAGTAAATGATAAATAAAGAATACTTAAAATTATATTTATAAAAAAATAAAAGAAAATCTTCGATTAAAGTGTAAATTCATCAGGAAAGCGTATTCTGCCTTCTAAATGTAAAGAAAAATTAAAATAAATAATTAAATTAACTGGATATATTCCTTTTCTTGTTGCTGAAGAGATTTTGAATCAAAGTTAATTAATTAATTTCACACAATTCCACCTCAAATCTATCGTTGCGCAACGTACCAGAATTCGGGTGAATGAATTTATGAGTGATGGGCCTATCGCCCAGTCCTTTAGGATTTCTTATTTAACGAGTTGCTTCAGTGATCATGTCTCGCAAAAATTTGCCATAATTTTAGTGGAATTTTCTTTTGGTATTTTAAATTCTTAGATTCCAACGGGTAGGCACAAATGTCTTTATCTCGGTGTTTCGCAAAGAGATGTTTCACCAATATAACAACGTTTGGATTTTCACATAAGTTTTTTTATTCTTATTATATTATTTAATGAAAATCCACACAAATTGTTACAGATTTTTTTCCTATATATATATATATATCCATAATTTTTTTTTCTTTTCCAATTTTTGTGAAGTCTCTCTCTCTCTACATTTTTTTACTTTTTTTTCTTACTCAAATAAAAACAAAATGAACGCCTACTCAAAAAAACCTCTTTTACATTATCATTGATGATCCAGCTCTTTCTATCAAATATCTTTACTGGTATGCAATTGTTGCGACTGCTCCCTAACTAACTTCACTTTCTTGTTTCGATCTGTTTCAGTTTCTCAGTCGATGTCTAAGATGAAGTATTCAAATTCGAGCCTATAAAATTGTTAAATGTATTGGCAAATTATGTAAACGTCCATATTTGTTTGTTTGTTTGTGCCGTAATATTTTTAGGATATTTTATGTCTTATTGGAGTAATTGCATGACTGTATAAATACGACTTCTGAAAGTAACACATTAGATAATAAAATGTTTTCTCGTTTTTCATAAAAAACATGTATTAGTTTTGATATCTGTACTATGTCACTAGTAGTGCCTGGACTTCAATATATAAGTGTGATCTAATCATTTTAAGCAAAGGGTTTGCGTCGGCAATGCGAAATTTTTGAGTTTTCTTTAAGAAGAAGAAGAAGTCTAGTAAGAAAAAGCGAAAAAGTTCCTATAAAAGAAATATTTGTTCTACAAATATTAGTTTGGGGAAAAAGAAATCCATCCAATCTTATATGAACTTCAGGACTTTATTTAACATTTCGAATTGGAAAATAATGGATTTCTTTTTCCCCAAACTAATATTTGTTCTACTGATGCACACATTCGTGCATAAATCGAATATTCTATCGGAGTTAGTAATACCCCTGGCTGACGCTCATTTTAGCAAAACGAAGTCGAAGTCGGTTTTGAACGGTACCCAATATATGCGTAATATTGTTTACTTAGTCAAGGGAGTTCATTTAATTAGAAAACAAGCAGCAATAATTTTTTTTGCATTAGCGAATAATGACAATCCGACCCAAAATATTTATATTTTTTCTTCATTATTTTTATCTTATTTAGGACTGCATTCTCTTAAGAGTACATTTTTTTCCAAATGTTCATTCATAGTGTTTGGCATTACTGCGTACCTGTTTTTCCTTCAATTTATACGTAGATCGACAAGCAGTGATTAGCTTTGATTCAGTTAAACATTTCGTTTTATTATATATTTTCAACTACCAATTCTATGTAATCGTAAATGAATACAAAACTTTTTATATAAAGTGCTTGAATTGGTTTTGTCTTCTTTTGTTTTTGTAATGTATGTATATCTGTATATCATGTGAGATGTGTTTTATGGTGCGTAAATAAAACAAATATATTAGTGCAGCAAGTCATTTATTTTAAAATACGCCCATTACTACTTCTACCTAAAACGTATACTATATACGTATGGAAAAACATTCGGAAAACAGAAAAAAAAATTCCTTGATTGTTCGATAAATACTCTAACTTTGGAAAATTTATATTATGACAACGTTTTTTGAGAAAGATTGCCAGGATTGGTTTAATTACAAAAGGAATTGTTTTGGTCGTTCTTTCTATACCACATGTTTACGATTAATTGCATATATTATTAATAAATTGACAATAAAAGGTTTTGTACTTTTATTTTTTTGGCAATTGACTTAAAAACTTGGCTTTCTTTTACAGTTCACATCCACATCTAGAAAGCATTGTTAATAATGATACACGAGCAAATGGAGAGATAATGTATTGCGTTACCAAACACAAGAATAAATGTTACAGGTGTTCCAATAAGATTTATGCTAAGCAAATCAGGCATTGAAATGAATAGAAATAAGTTTTACTATCCATCGTCTGCACTAACGCCCTTCTCCGTATAGAATATAACATTTTACTGTCATAGTAAAATATCTAAAATTTAATCAAATCAATCCATTATTTTTCGTAACAGTTTCGTCACAACTCAGTGTACTGAAATGAAGAAACGTCTTCCGAATCTCTACTAAACTAAAAACCCTGTGTAGGGCAGCAACTTTTACAGACAAAAATGATAAAGTAATGGCAGTATATATAACGGTTAAATTCGATGATTTTGATCTTCCTCTATCTAAAGTAACATTTTTCCATTTAGTATTACTGAGACATTCAGTCTATACAGAAGCTAATGATGGAACCCTCAAAATTGCATTTTTTACATTCATCGTCGACATTCATTTTCAACATTCATTATTTGAAGAAATCTGCCGTTAAGCTTTCAGAAGCTTCAGGTAATGCTGCCCTATCAAATTGTCGTTTTTGTTTTCGATAGTTTAAAAGTGGTGATTTCGATGTCAAGGACATCAATGTGGAGGACCAAAAAATTTCGGAAACGACGGAAACTCAGCACAAACTCTCAGAGATCATCCGAACAGCTTAGAAATTGATGAATTAATAGTTTCTAGACGTTTATATGCGATTAGAAAGTCCCAAACGGATGGAAAATGGTCCCCAACACGAATTGAATGCAGCTGTCAGTTTGGCCACATTTTGGAAAAGTGGTCGGTGCTCGAATGCATTTTGTCAATAAAAGGCATTTTCAAGTTAAAAAAGCGAGCAAAATGAACGCAGGTACTTAATATAAAGCGTTGGAAATGATTAACAAAGAGTAAAATATTCAAAAGTTATGTGAAAAAATGTACCGTAAGAAGAAACTCCTTTAAAAACATCTTATGAAATTTATGACAACTCTTAATATTAGAAAAGCGCTTAGAAACATTCATTGCGGATGTTGATTAGTATTTCAGCGGTATTAGCTTCAGTTTTCAACATTTTATTAGCGGAACAATATAACAAAGTGAACCGCATTAGAAATCAGATGAAAAGTTCTCGGGAGAATGTTGATACTTGCATAATATTTTGGTACATTGGGTCGAAATAGCACAACATTCGTTAGACAAAATGTTTAAGTGTCTATTTCGGGAGCCTACAATCCGACAAATCTGACTGGTTTCTATACGTTGCTCCTCCTGTCCGTTTATGGACAAATCTGCATAAAATTGTAGTAAAAACTCGATGATCAACAAATTTGCAAACTTTCCATGCCATAGAGTGCACATATAGCATGCACACAGTATCACAAATACTTCGTACTGCATACTAACTGTGGTCAAAGGGTTTTGCGTAATATGCACGCACGCACGTATTATGCGTCTGTGAAAGAAAAATGTTGTACATCTATGAACATGTATCTGTGCATACGTACATATGCATTTACTTGTTACGTACGAAAGCTTATGTGTATATATGTGTGGATTGTAGAAATCAAGATTTACGAGACGTTGTGACATCATTAATCAAGCAACTGATTGGTGATCCTATGTTTTCTGTTAATTAATACAATAATGGATGGCTTTTCAAGTACTTATAAACCCGTAAACAGTTATAGAGAAAGTAAAGAGCGAAGAAGATAGCCGGGTGTGCAGAGCTGAAGAAACATACAATGCAGTTGCACGTAAGTTTTGTGGAAAATTTACGATTTTCTGATGAAACCAATGAATTCAAATAGAAAACCAAAATATACAATTTATTCATTCATTCACTTAGTCCTTCATATATTCATATATTTATTCACAATTAGAAATGTGGTTGAAAATTCAAAAATTTTACCAAAATATCCGTTTTTTTTTTATTGTGCAAAATTTACAGCAAATTGTGTTAAAGTTCATTTAAGGTATTGTTAAATTTTAGTGATTTATTTTCATGCGATAAAAGCAACATGAAACTTTCAATTAATTGTAAAACTCCCGACCGCTTTCACATTTCCATTACATAACGTGGAGAAACATTAAATATCATGTTCCTATGTAATCATAAATCTTTAACAAAATTAAATGCAAATCTAAATTAAATGAATTTTATTTAAGATAGAAAAAAAAAGATTATCGGTACGATAATAGTGTGTCCTTGTTGAGCAAACGACCGCATCACACAGGTTTGATTATCAATGGCACCTAAGCGTCACATCAATTATGATTATCATCACGTGTTATGAGACAGTTTTACACAATTTTTTTTTTTTGGATATTTGGCTATAAATATATCCATGTGAATAGCTTTTCTTTATGTTATCTAATTAAAACACAGCCCTTGCTTCTTCTTTACTTTCTATATAATAGTTCTTGGCAAGCGTAAAGGAAATAATGCAGAAAACGAATTTTTTTTTTTTTTTTGTAACATTACACGCACTGTGTGTGTGCCTTGTTTCTCTTGTTAAGCTAAAAATTATAGTGAATTGCGGTTCCCAAAGGCCAATAATTATAAGTAATACTATTTACATCCAAATGCCCGGCAAACGTTTTGAGTGACACTTGAGTTTAATATTAAAAAATAGTATAAAGGAATCAATGCTTACATTTTAATTTTTTCTAGAAATCCATTTACCTGCATGTCAAATGTATGAAGGATTATACGCAATTTGCAACTTGTGTTTTCACAAATAAGGAAACTAAAAACGTAGAGAAGCCTTTACGAATAGTTTATTATTAATTTTTTAACTGGTGGAACAATTGCCTTGATATGACAAAGAGAAAAGCAGACAGCTCGGATAATCTTTAAAGGCTCTTGCCGAATTAAAGAAAAATTCAAACTTCTGAAAAATGCTTACAGTTGACGTGGCTTCCAATGCTTTCAATATACAAATTTTTTACTTGAAATGTGGATATTTTATCATCTTTTTATCTGCTTTTTTTAGTTGTTTAATGAAAAAAACAAAACGAATTAAAATTGACAACACTGCTTCAAGTATATATTCGAATCTCGCATTACATTTCAGTTAGAATTGACTAGAAATTAAAATCATCAAATTAAACGTCCAATGCCATTGCATCGAACTATTAGGTGCCTGCAAAGATTTTGATCATTTTTTCATTCCAAAAAGTCATTTATTTAGAAAAATTGGTAAAATATATATAATATTAATCAAAATGGTTTTCACCATTTTCTACATCTTTTTCCCATCTTTCTTGCAACGTGCTCGAAATTTTCTGATCCTCCAGGCCTTTCTTTGTCCTTGACGCCGAAATCATCAACTTTAAACCACCGAAATAGAAAGCGACTATTGCGCTATGATTGAGCTATGATTGAGCAGCATCACCATAAGCTTCTGAAAGTTTTTTATAAGCTTCGACAACAGATTTCTTCAAATTAAGGATGTTGAAAATGAATGTCGACAATGAATGTGGAAAATGCAATTTTGAGCGTTTCATGATTAGTCCCTGCATACACTGATTAATTCAATAAAACTAAATGGAGAATTATTGTTTTAGGTAGAGGCAGATCAAAATTATCAAATTCAACCGTTATTTATGTTGGTTTTTCCCATTACTTTATTACTACTACCTGTAGACGTTGCTCATTAAAACTTTTGCAAGCACCTAATACATGAAATCGAACTAAATGTTACGATGTTTTCGATGCCACAACTAAGGGAACTTTTTACAACCATCGCAATTCAAAAAGCATCGAAAGCGTCACAAAGTATACATATATAAAAGATCAGCCTTGGTATTAGAATTGATTAGACTTTATTGCTTATGACGACAATCGCAGATCAACTAGAGAACCAAACTTAACATTAACATTTTCGTTTTCATCGGTAACACACTAAGCCGTCCTTTAACGACCAGTAAAATACAGAGCATTTTAATGTCTTACTTAGGTTATCTGAGAACGTTGTTTAGTGTCATATATTTGGTGTTAAATTTTGCTTTTTTGATTCTATCAAGTGAGCTTCAAACTTATTCTGGTCTATCTAATGGTTATTCCAAACAGCATAAAAGCGCCTATTACGCTTTTTTGTTCCATAAAAAGTTTCACAAAGGTGCAACACTATAGCCAGGTTCAACTCATTTCTTAAATAGATTAAATCGAGCGTTTTATTGTATCCGCATTTTCGAAAAGCAAAATGCCTTTTTTTAAGCGTTTACTATTTTTATGTAATGTTCGCTGGGTGAATACGCAATTTTCTTTTTTATATAAATTCATAAGAGTTAACTCTAATAGCTGTCTTAAATAAACTTGATTTCAGGTGAATGGAAGCATTGACGTCTGGTTCGTTCATGAATGTTAATTAAGGTGTAATGAAAATATTTACTCAATCAAAACTAAACTACATTTTATGTGGATGGGTATTAGGCATCACTGAATACATGAACAACTAATTAGATGACTTGGCAGTTTTTTCAATTTGTGTGTAATGAAAATAGAGAACATTTTGATTAAAATTTTGGTAACAGGAAAAAAATTGATCAAAAAACTGCAATAAAGTAAGTTTTAATATTCGTAAAAAGCTTTACGGTTTCTTTGCTTAGCTTTTAAAATATTTTTATATTTTTCTTGCATCCCTATGAATAATCATGATTTCCAATTGCAAAGAGATTTTATATTAATGCCACCACTTTTTTAAATATTCTTTTTGCTTTTTGTTTTTGAATTTTACTATCAAAACGTTTTAAAACCAATTAGATGCAAATATGAAAAAAATTTTAAATGCAGCGGTTGTAGTAGTACCGAAATGAATTTTGGCATTCTCTGATACTATTGCACTAATACTTCACGCATGGCTTCAGAAACTTTGATTTTACTTTAAAATTTCGCATGAGTCTTTTTGCTTTTATAAGCTGATTTGAAGTGTCAGATGGCGTTTTTTGAACTCCAACTCCAACGGTTTGTAAGTCTCCACTTGCAGATAATTTACAAAATATCCTTTTCGCAATTTTTCTGCGTACATATGCGTACAAAATACATATGCGTACGTACCGTTCAGGTAGTTCTTGATCACTATTGTTAGAGTAACGGCTAACTTCTTGAGTCTTGAATATCTGCAGATATGTTAAACGCACCGAACTATAGATACTTTCTAAGATACAAGATACCCAGTATGTTTATCTTTCATTTACTTCGTGCCCACCTCCTTGTTCCTATTGCTCGATAAACTGTACATACCTTTAAAGATGTTTGGCAAAGGGAAGCACTTTTAAATATTAAAAGATAATTGCATTTGCGGTTGTTCTCTTTTCAATTATAAAATTGTTTGTATTATATTATGTTTTTGCATATTAGCAATTTAGTTTTTAAATTAAGTGGAAAAATTGTCACTAAAAAGCAATTATCTTTTCTGTATTTAGGTATTAAAGATAAAAAACAAAATGCTAAGTGTAACAGTTGATTTCTGTACTTTAAGCAATTAGTTGTATTGAGTGTCGAATGACGGCTCTTCCATACACGTCTAACAAAAAAAATAAAACTTAACAGAAAATCCTTGACGTAAGAAAAAGCGCAACCAAAATATTTAGATCTAAACATAAGGTTACAAGTTTGTTTTTCGTAATGCAACTTATTAAATTACAGGGCAGGTTCCACTTCGTCGGGCGTTGATTGTTATAAAGAAATTTTTGTAAAATATATGTTATCCACTGTAGAACGAAAAAATAGATTTAATCCATAACTTTAATAAATCCTTTCGAAGACGAAACGAAAATAAGTTTGTTTTGAATGAAAGACTGCCATCCGCTATAAGAGCATTGAGTTTTTTTTGGGGAATACGTATTTTCTATAAGGTAAATGCAATTAAAGTCTTTCATGAAGGACGGTGCGCTTTAAAATTGATACTTGTTCTAACCGCCACCGAAGGTGAGTGGTATATCCATTTTATCATTTTGTATATATATTCTCGATCGGCATCCGTCCGTCCGTCTGTCTTTCTAATGTCTCTGGTAAACATTCTCGCAAAAATGAAGATATCGGCATCAAATTTGGCAGAAACATTGGAAGTTCTTGCACGGAGGGTGGTGTTGAAAATGTGTCAAATCGATCAAAGTACACGTGTAAAGTACGTTGTAAAGATGGGTCAAAAATTAGACCAAACAGATCTATAACAATTTCCACATTCATCGAGCTGGCTATCTTTTAGTGTCGGTACAAGGAGGGAAAGAATTGACCACACCCACTCGATATAATAAATTATTGGAATTTATTTTTTGTGGAAACGTTTGTAATGTTTGTCCAATATCAAATAGGAAATTCATCGAGACGTAGAGACGAAGCGAAAACATTGAAAGTTGTTTCACATGTGTTGGCAATGAAAAGCTGAAGAAATCTCTGTTTTCTGTGTGTTTTGGTAACTAATCATAGAGATCATACAATAAAAATTTTCGGAGTATTTCATAAAAATAGGAAAAATAAAATTGATTTTTTTTACCTTTTTATCAGATAAAGGTGGTTGGTAGAAAGATTCAGCGCAGTCAAATATTAGTTTGGGGAAAAGGTAATCCATCCAATCTTATAAGAACTTCAGGACTTTATTTAACATTTCGAATTGGAAAATAATGGATTACCTTTTCCCCAACCTAGTATAATTTTCTTAGTTGTTCAAATTGGAAATTCTAGCGTGTGCTTCCAGGTGTGAAAATATTCAGTACAGTTTGCAGTTTAATTACAATTTCCAAACGTTTAGTTCGCTGTAGCCAAGTTTGAGCGGGATTTAACAGTAGGCATCAAGCAGACAACGGAAAGCTCGAAGTGAGGAAACTATTGCGGCATCAACAGCTAGTGGTGAGGAAGACCTGAATCAGTATCAGTTTTAAGGCAATCGTGTGGATTAATGTGTTCAAAGCCGTGTTGGACATTTGAACGATATTTTGTTTAGAACATAATTGCAAAGCGTAAATGTCACTCTTAATGAAAGACTCTATATTTGAATGCCATCTTTCAAACTTTTACGGCAAAACGTTACCTTTAATATATTATATCTCGTTCGATTGTACAGATGCAACTATTTCAAGATTTTCAGGTTTCTCGCAATTAGACCGTGGAAAGTCCTATATGTATGCAGTTAACACACGCTTTTTCAAACATAAGTGTCATGTGGTGCTATTTGAAATTTTGAGAAACCGCAAGAAACAAGCACAACAATTTGCTGATATCACTTCGTACGCTAATTTCATCTTTTTTTTTCATTCTTTGCGGAATTTTTGCATTATTTGTAAGATGTGAACAAAACGAAACCAAAATTTAATTTCTTCATTACATGGCTAATTTTTCAATTAAGTAAAGACAACAACGAATTAAATGCTTTAGATGTAATGTTATTAGATAAAATAACGAAAAAAGTGCAAAAAAGAATTACAGTAACAGCTGCGTTTAAGTGCACATATATACAAACATACAGAAGCGAATAATATTAAAATGTTTTAATAACACAGCCAACAAAACTAATCAAAATACAAAAAAGCCAATTTCCAAAATTAAGTTTTTACATCCAACCAACGATACGTAAGTTAGAAAATGTGCGGTAAAAGAATAAGAGTCACATGGACATTTATAATACCTAACATACATACTTTGAATGAAAATACGTCTTTTGTGGGTACGATTGTCTTAGACGGAGAACTCATTAAAAATGATTCTGCTAGGCGTTCAAGATTTTTATATATAAGAAATTCGCTTTATCAAGCCCCAAGCTTCACATAAAGGTGGATTGGGGACAACACATTTATTTTTCACTTTTTAGTTCACTTAAATAAAAGGTTATTTTAAAAGAAAATCTTTTGTAAAATTTATTTAGAATAATTTTTGTGTCCTTTTTTTGTATTCTACTACCTTTGTATAAACTACCACTTATTGTGCGAGATATATGAAGTTTGTGCGGATGTATTTAACACCCAATGGGACTGTCAATGGACCCGACCTGTGAATATTTCATCTTCTGAATCGAGTTAAACTTGTCTGGCTGTGTGTTTGACTAATTGCTCATGTATTAGTTTGTGCAGTCTACAAGTCGCAAATTTTACTGGGATGAAGATAGCCCCCAAAACTTTTTGAGTTTTTGCGTTTGCTAAGGTAATTGATAATAAAGCGGTATCAAGAAATAAACGAAATCCTTACAAAAACTAAAAACTTAAATGAAAAACTAAATCGTGCCTTATGTTATGAAAAATACAAAAAAGAAAAATTATTATTATTATTCATCATGAACGGTGCGCTTGTATTTGAATAAAAATTGCAAATTGCTAACCACGTTATAAAAAATTTTGAAGCAATAACATACCTCCAGTTTTTGGATAAATTTTAAAGAGCTCTAGAAGCTTTAAAAAAAACATAATATCATCGCCCTAAATAGGAGACATCATAATAGTAAAAAGTGTCTATATGTAATATTCTCTTTATGTTTATGTGTTTAACTTAAATGTTCAAGCCTCCTAAACATATCCTACCACACACTGCGTATACTTACTTTCCGTGCACTTTGACAACTTTGAGAACTAAGAACGAGAAAAATAATATTTGGTGATATGTTGTTTCTCCGCGGTTTTGTGATACATTTTTAGGCTTCTTCTTGCAAACTGTCATATTGTTAGTGCCTTCGCTGTTTTATGACTGCTTGCTTTTCGGTCCTGCTCCGCCAGTTGCAAAATTTTGTCAAGTTTTTGAGTGACTGGCGAACCAGAGCGAGGTGCATCTTTGACATCAAAATTTCCGGAACGAAATCGAGCGAATCGTTTTTGGGTCCTTCGTTCACTCACAGCATTTTCACCGTGTAGTTCACAATTTTTTTTAAACCAATTTCGTAGTTACACGCGCAATAAACTAAAAAACTATCCTCACAAAAGAAGTGAGTTGAAATGTCATCTTTTACTCATATTTTTATTTGAGAAAATCAGGTGAGTGTTGTCAGAAATAGGTACTAACACGATCAAGTGGAAATAATCGTCAAGACTTTTTATATGACCCTACATAATCGATAATGGGCAAAAAGATATGAGAGGAACAAGAGCAAATTCTCCGACTAGCATGCTGGTAAATATTATGGAGTTGTATGTTGAAGTATAAGAGTAAAGATGTTTGTTCTAAATATATAATGAACAACAATACAGAAATAGAAACGCACGGACGAAGATACGAGGGGTACGAGGGTACGAGATAACAATTTTCCATACGCACGAAAATATTCTATACAGGTGGAAAATTCCCATACATACGAAAAATTCCCGTACAGATGAAAATTCTTACATAGATGAAGATTTCCCGTACGGATGAAAATTCCCACACAGATGAAATTTTCCCATACGGATGAAAAAAATCCCATACAGATGAAAAAATTCTAGTATAGCCTTCTCCTTCTTCACTAACTACAATAGTTATCTACGAATTTGTGAAGCGTATTTCTTGGAGAATCTCTTCGCTCGCTTAAATCGCTAGTTCGCTTCTTTTCGCAAGCAGTAAAATCTAAAGATTTCTTTTTGAATCTTCTTGTTCTACATTATTCTTTTAAGAATGTTATCAACACAATGCAAGAAGTACTTGATTTTAATTCTGGAGAAGCATACACAAAGTTGTTTTCTAAATTGAATAGATCCCAACTTTGATCAAGCTACAGAAAATTTCTTCACAATTTCGGTGTTTCAATTGTAAAAATGTTGGTCTAATCATTGGTAAGATGACGATATTTGTCTGTTTTGTAAGCCGATGAAATGGCAGGAAATTGCTTTGATTGATTTGCTTCATTTTTGCTTGTAGGGTTATTTTATATTACAACTTTTATCATCGTATATAATGTCAAAAGATTAATCAGCAATAAAAGAACAGAATACCTGTGTTAGAGATTAATACCTAGAACATTTTTTATTCCTAAATATGTGAATTCTTCACTTGAAAAATTCTTTCCATGATTTACGCCAAGAAAAATTTTATATTGTAATAGGAAACTGGTAATAATATTGTTTCATAATTTTAAAATCCAAATCTTGAATCGTAAATGTTCTTTCAAATTTCAAAATCGCCCGTCTGTCGCAAATGTTTTATTTTTTCCTAAGAAAATAAATAATCTGAATAAATTAAATATCCAATATTCAGCCGTGGAATAAAAGTATTAAAAGAAAATAGAAATAGATCTTGGCAGATTTTTCTTTCTTTTCATAAAAGCCTCCAACAGCAGTACAATTTATCAAAAAAAAGTTTATTGCTACAAATGCGTGCATATAAGAACCTACTAAGGCACATTCTTTATATTGTCTAACGAAAAAATCATGTTTGTAGTCCAGCGTAAAAACATATACATAAACATTTCATATATGTGTATTATATTACGTAAAGCATGTAAAACTACGCAGTCGATCTTTGCATATTTGTAGTCGATATTCTCTTTTCCTTTTTCTCTCCATATAAAAAAAAATACTAAAATTTCGTATAAACGAATTAAAAAACACGGAAAATATATATTCGGCAATAATGTTTACAATGTTTACAATGGCGTACTTGATATGCTTAATCGTACGCGGATTAGCGTGGTCGGTTTGCGCGCATACATGTTTCGTGTTAGATAAGAATAGAAATAGAAACCAATAAATTTGTCTACTATTGGATTAATTTGCGTAAGAAAAACATGCGCGAGAGTAGAGCAAAGGTATTCGTAAGCAAAAGCAGTCGTGCAATCCTTTCTTGTAGCATTACGCGTATTTCAAATTAAATCCGCCATTGATAAGATGTCGTCGATTGGCATATCTATTGTTATCATCCATTTTTTTTTTCTTAGGAAAGGAAGCAATCATCCTAATGAGTCTGTAATTAAATTTTAAAAGGTGTTGCAGATCGTTAACAAAAAAGGAACAACCAAAATTTCATTAAATAAATTCCAGCATTACTCGCTCCATTTTCCCAACTTTCTGATCAAATATGTATTCCATGTGGAAAAAGTTCCGTTATCTTTTTGAAACCGTCCATACATTGCGTCATATTGTTGCTTAGTAATGAAAGAAAAAGCGCTGCTTGCTTAGGAGGGTTTAACATTTAAGCTGAACACATGAACATACGGGGAATATTACATATGGATACTTTTGACCATGACGTCACCTATTTAGGTGGATGATGTTAGGGTTTTGTAGGTTAAAAAGAGGGTTTTAGAGACAGACATCAAACAACCAGACGAACAGACAGACTTAAATCGGTTAAAAAAATGATTTTGAATCGATCGAAAAGATGAGTCAATATTAAGCCCTTCTGTACCACAAGTGGAATAGTGTATAAAAAGCGTTCTTTCTGCTTTTTGAGTTCTTGCTTCGATGTAAATCAAAGAAGATCAGTTGTACATTTCGTTGAGAGTTTCCACTGGTTTCGTGCATGTGATTTTATTATAAAAATAAGATCAATCGGATTATTATAGAAAAGAGATACTGTTCAAATCATTCTCTTTAATTTAATGTTTTCTATAAATTAAAATATTTTTATTTATTTATTTATTTGTTCTGTTTTTATGGAAAACTGTAATAAATACGAGCATTACAAGCAATTAGGAAAGAAGGAAAGAACTGATTTAAAATAGTAATAGATGTGCAACTCTTATTTTTGGAAAATGCTCTGTCGTCATAAACTTAAACCAAAATCCTTAAGAATTAACTTAAGGAAATCCATAAAGTTTAATTAAAACACTTCCCAACTTCCTTATGCATGAAACTGTACAACAGTTTTAGTCCTCTACTAGCATGATGATGTCCAATATCAACAACGAAATATGCAGAAAAGCGATGGCAAACGATAGAACAAAAAAAAAAAAAAAATATTAAAAAAAGGGAAATATGAACTAAACCGGAGGGTTTTGCATGAAAGTTTATGGAGAAAAGAAAGCAAATCCTAATAAATAAATATACTCAGACTTGTACAGAAGATAATAATTTCGATACCACAAATTGTCGACTTGTGGCGTTGCGTAGAGGCCTGAAGAAAATTAAAACGAACCACAAGCAACAAACCGTATCCTATTTATACCGTTATCATCTCTTTTTCCCTTCATGTTTTCTTTTCGTTTTTCTTCATGTTTTCAAGCAATTTTTTCTTCGCATTTCAAATAAATTTTTTCTGTTTGTTTGGCCTTCACTATGAACTTGGTAGCCTAACTGTTGCGGTTGTAAACAATTCGAATCGTTTTAGTTGAAAATTATGTTTTTTTTTTATGAACGTGAAACCTAAGCAATAATTCGTACATCCATTATGTGTCTCAAAGTGTTGAATAGCAGTTACCTACTCTTTTACTTATCCTTACGACTAGTCAAACGATATCAGTTCATGACTTTGTCGGTGTTCACATCTTTAGTTAGTTAAGTGTAGCAAAAAAAAATTTAAATATTGTATAAGGTCACTTAATATCAATAAAATGTACAAATGCCAGTATGCTGCGACCTTAATAATACTATTACGCAGCAAAAGACGCTTGGCTTAGAATGTGTATAATAGGAAGTATATGATCTCGGGGGGATTGCTTTTTAAATTTTAGCTCAAACGCCACTTCGAAATGGAAGAATAATGCTACGATTGCTGGTATTTAATCTATAAATGCACTTTTATTAAGTGATGAATAGATATCATTTAATTACTTTGATAACAATACAAACAAAAATAAATTCATTAATATCAGTCCATTGAAAATTAAAACAATTTGCAAAAATGTCGCGTTTAACTAGTTGGAATTTATAATCGGAATCAGAATCTGTACGAATTCTTTGGCACAAAAACTATTATGATTCCAAAACTAGGGAACAAAACGTAACAATATCATACAGACCTATCAGCCTTTTATCGATCGTTTCGAAATTATTTTAAACACTTTTTCTAAAAAGATCGCTTCCGATCCGGGAAGCTGCCAAAGTATTGTCTGACCGTTAAGTTGGGTTTCGGTGTAATCGTGGTACACCATAGCCCTTAAAGCATACTTCAAGAAATTAGAAACAGTCTTGGAAACAAACTTTATTGCTCTTGGGTATTTCTTGACGTAAGATAAGTTTTTGATGGAGTTTGGCATAAGGGCTTATTATTTGAACTAAAACCATCTCATATATTGCTAAAATCTTATTTAAATAGGGGAGCTTTTTTTATAAATAGGAATGGCGATGAAACAGACATTGTTAACCTAAGAAAAGAAGATTGGCCTTCTCCTTAATTTTAAACCATTCTATCATCCAACAGTGTGAACTAGCTTGGTGTTCACATCGACAGAGGACTAATTTGGAAAAATCGTAAACGGCAACAACTCAATATGTAACCAAAGAAGGATAAAAATCTTAGAGGCGGGATATATGCGGGAGAAATTTGTAAATGTATTTAATTGGAAAACAGAAACGTAAAATTACGTGATCGAACAAAATCCATGTTTCAATGTGTACAACAGATTTTTTGCGTGAGTAATAGACGAAAAGACTGTTTTCGTGCAATCGCGGACTGAGGAAGCTTAATCGAATGTTAGCGTAATACAAAATTTATTAATTTATTTATTTATTTCAGATTGTTTGCTACTGTCAAAAACTTAATGCATAACATGAAGAGTCAAAAATGTAATTAAAAAATATTTCTTAAGCAATAACTTCATAAAAACAAGGTTAAATAGACTTAGTAATAAGTATGCTATTAGAGAAAAATTAAAAATCACAAATACAGGAGTGAATGTAAACAAAGCACTTTATAGGATTATAAGTTTGCCCGAAGGACCGCCCTCTTTATACTATTTGTGGAGTCAAGCGACGGATCAATCAAATGGGCATTATTATTAAACATTTTGCAAAGAATCCGAAAAGGATTAAAAAGCTGATAATTTGTATGGCACTAAGGTAAGTAAATTACATCATGATGCCTCGTGAATCTACCAGGAACGTTAAACGAGATGCCCTGAAGAAGGAGAGGAGGAGAAATAGATCCTTTAATCAATTTTGCCTTAAATACTACACCTGACATTTCTCGTATTTTTTCAAGTGTGGGGAGATCTATAAACTGAAGCCTATTTACGTAGGGAGGTAAAATCAGTTGGGGATTCCAACCCAACGCCCGAAGGGCAAAGAGTAAGAAATTTCTTTGAACCGATTCTATTTGATCAATATGAATCTTGTAGCTAGGTGACCAACCCCCGAAGCATACTCGAGAATTAGTTTAACAAGGGCCATATATAATCGTTTGGCTATATAGGGGTCAGAAAACTCCTTAGACCATCTTTTTGTAAAACCAAGGATCGACTTTGCTTTATTCACAGCTGCATCGATCTGTAGATGAAATGTTAATTTGGTGTCAAAAATAACTCCCAAATCACAGATGCTAGCTTGTGGTTACGAATTTAGTAAGTAGCGGCCAACCTATTAGACCACGCAAATGACAGCAGGCAACACTTTTTTAGGTTCAGTCTCATGCCATTTGTTTCACACCACGTTATTAGGTTATTTATGTCAAACTGTAGATTAGCGATACCATCAGCAGAGTTAAATGAAAGAAAGATCTTAACGTCATCCGCAAACATCAAACATTTCGAATATTTTACGCAATTGGGAAGATCATTTAAGTAAAGTAAAAAGAGGATAGGTCCAAGATGATTACCTTGGGGAACTCGAGACGGAACAAAAATTTCACGCGACTGACATGAATTAAACAATACTGTTTGAGTCCTCCCTGTAAGGTATTCTTGAAGCCAAGAGACCAGGGAAGAAGAAAAACCAAAACGTCTAAGTTTGAGAACTAGGAGATTATGGTTCACTCTATCAAATGCCTTCGAGAAGTCAGTGTAAATAACATCTGTTTGCTTAAATTAATTGTTCCTATTCTTAAATTAATTGTTCCTATTCTAGGAAGGAAGTTTTTTCTTTTGCTTTTGTATTTGTTTTAAGGTTAGTTATAGTATAAGTTTTTCGCAATAAATGTTCTTCAAAGTTGTTCGCACAATTTCTCTACGACAATAATAAGGCTTGATAAGCTGGGAAATTAAACGCACTTTAGGCGAGTACCGCGCGTAATGAATTGTATTTTAGCGGACGACCAGCTAGTCGTACACGCAATTATTGCCCACATAACCTTCGAGTGAACCGTTTTTTTACTTTTCTTGTCAGACTTTTTTTCTCCTACATCATCCTCTTCGCCTCTTCCGTATTTCTTTTTCCTGCAGCTTCTTCAGTACCTAAATGTATTTGTTATCATCTCTTTTTCTTTTTCCAAAAAGTTACACAGTTCCAATTAGTTTACCGATATAAAATATCGCAATCAAACATTAGCACCGTGTCCTTTTGGTATTGAAATTCACAATTATATGGGGGCGAATTCCAACTCCCCATGACTTTGCAGTCAATATTACACATGTTCACGTAATTCGTGCAAAGTTGAGCTTGATCTTATGGTGCGATTTCATTCAATCAATTTGCATGAACCAAGAGATCTTCGACTAAGCATTTGCAAACATTAGTTAATAATTGAGAAAAAGTTTGTGGCGTTGTTTTTACCAAAATTCAAATTTAATTTTCTTATAGCGAAATGAACATGTGCCGTTTTCACAGATGACCTTTTGTCATAGTTTTGGTAAAACCATCATGTCATCGCTGTAGACCTTTTGAGGTTTATGAATGGAAAACGAAAGTAAATGAATCTCATCTGCTTCCTTTCATAGGCATAGCTTTACAGCATTGGGAGAGTTTTGCACAAAAAATGTGTTTGGTTTGTCATTGTTGTGATGAAGCATAACAAACTTTTTATTGTTCAACTCTAGACTATTTATCTCAATTGAATTCTCGGATTACATTAATTATTGACGGTAAAAAGTAGAATCAATCGTGGGAGCAAATTGCAGAAGCTCAAGACATTTGATTGCCTTCCAAATGGGCCTAATGGCATCAATCCAAGTTTTGCTACTTTATACATCGTGAACCAATGTCTATTTATCACATTTGTAAAGAATAATTATTTGTTGAATTTTGGTCCTCCTCCATTATTGTCCTATTTGACCTGCAGTGTTTGACTCTCTAGCAATATAGGATAAAATAAGATAAAAGGCGTTGGGTTTTTCTCTATTTGAGATTGATGCGGCTCCCCAATAAGTAAATACGCAGAGCGGAAGCGAGCAGCTACGTTGCGTGCTGCTGATGTTCACCAAAAACCTCAGAAGCATGCGAAGTTTTATCGGATTGACGAAACTAATGTTGCAAAATGCGAAGAATTTGTTTACAAAATTGACTCACTTTCAAAACCATTTGCTTTAGACTAAATTAACAAATGTCACAAAGTTTTTTTCAATTATAAACGCGTGTGCGATATAATGCAGTTAATGCTGCAATCGTTATACGAAAAAAATCCATTTATTTGGCAATTGCCACGAAGTTTTTCCTTGAGCTAGTGTTGGAAAGCTCAAATCTCGTAGATTTTATCGCCTAAACAAATATAAAATCTATAGTAACTTTATGAAAGCTTAAGTAATGGATTTATAACGACCGTAGCCTATTTACTAACGCAAAACTTTGATGAGTATTTTTGACACTTTGGATGAGTAAAAGTGCATGCACACAGAGAGAACATATAACGTAGCTTTAAAAACTTATGAAAGGATTAAAATTTCTGATTAAGACTAAAAGCACATCAACTCACTAACCTCACAGTTACGTATGCGAGTAATGGCTTTTGCATTCAAAGAAATTTACTTTTATAAACTCTTCTTATTCTGTAATGGTTTAAGTGCGAGGTGAGCAAAAAAAAGTATGACATACATGTAAGACCATTTAAATATTATATAGACGCGTATGTACAAAAACACGTGCGGACATACGCACATACGCACATACACTTTGCACAACACTTAACCGAATGACAGAAAAGTTTTGCGGTATCTGTGGAGTGGAAAAGAGACTAACAGATGAGAGAATGAGAATATTTACACCATTAAAGGAAATCACTTTAGACATCCTGTTAGTTAAGAAACATTGCAAGGAGTAAATATAAGTGTAAAAAAAGTAAACTCTTGAGTTTTGGACTAAATGTTGTTGTTTCGACTCTTCTTTTTGTTGTTTATAAAGATGATGTCTATAAAAGTTTTGGAAACAACTTTAGTTAAAAGTAAATCAAAACCGGAAACGTTTGTGGTATTTATGTGAATATAAATATGGTTGCATCAAAAGGAGAAAACTATGTGAAACATAAAAATTAAAATTGTAAAAGGTTTTAATGATAAAATAACATAAAATAAAAATATAAGAAAAGCATGAAGTCAAATGTTCACAAAAGCGGATAATTCAAGTTTTCGTTTTTTTCTTAAGATAAGTAAATAAAATAATAGTTGAATAAAAGAGAGTTTAGCGGATTAAACTCAACATTTTTTGATAGTCATTATTCGTTTGCTGTATATATAAGAATTTTATTTTGTTACTGAGAAAACCATGTAGATATGTTTTTAAAAAATTAAAATTTTTTACTTCACCCCTCTGAACGTGGAGTAACATACGAGCAAGTAAATTAATGTAACATTCTTATTATAGTACAGAAATAGTACAGTGGTAGTCATCTTTTTTCCAGATTTTTAGAAAAATTTACACTTTTATACAAATCGTTGTTGTACGCACATAAGTAAATGTAACATTTTATTTTCTAGACTCTATTTTGAAGGTAATGATCGCGATTTCCATATGAAGATAATGCAACAGGCAACAGTAAATTAATACATTTTAGTCAATTTCATGTTCCATGCATTCATCATAAATACATTTATTTTGGGGGGTGTCCGGTGCAAACATCTAAGCTAAGATATCCTTTGACGGGAACAGCAAAATCTGTCATCTTCCTATTTAGGAATATGCTATACAGAGAATTCTTTAATTTTTCGAGTCTCCGGATTACCTTTTTTCGATTATAAAAGAGTTTATATCTCATATTTGGAATCGTTCCCTCATTACTGCTTTCTATGCGACTACGAATGCGTGTGTGTGTGTGTGTGTGTGTGTGCGGTTGCTTAAGTCTACATACTTTTGTATACATGTGAAGAGTTTGGAAAATGTTGTCATAAATTAAAACTTAAACTTTTGGAAATGTCAAGTATAAAGCGGTAAATCTCTGTTCAAACACATATAAGTATACAACGACTTACAACGAGTATGTATGCGCACACATGCACACATACACATGCACAACATACAGTTAGTGAACAAAACCTGTTCTTATATTCCTTTAAGTGTATATATGAGTGTGTGCGTGTGTGTGTTTGCTGTTGTACTCATATATATGTATATATACAGCTGCAACTTGCACATTTCCAACTTTTGTATATATTTTATAATTCATTTTATTTTCTTTAGTTCAGTCCCGCTTAACTATTATGGCTGTATACCTCGTCTATACTTTCTATCTGCTCATACAGTTAAAATCCTCTAAATCAAATGAATTGAAGCACCCACAAGAATTACAACTAGAATTTTATGTACACACATACGTTATCGCACATTCATATTCACGTATACATGCACACGTACATCTCCAAATATACAAGCATTTATATATTTTAACTTTGGAAAGATGTTGTTGAATGAAATACCTTAAAAAAAAAAGAGTAAAAAAAAAACGGTATTCTTTATATGTACATACCACCTACATATGTAAAAGCTTACACATAACCAACCATGTGTACCTCCTCCTCCTCCTTTTTCTATTCTTCTTATTCTACTTTGTATTTTGCTCATAAATTTTATGTAAGCAAACTCACAGATTATCCGTATTTAGTTGTAAAGGTCCTTTTTAAATGTTGTATATCATTTTGTTTGGCTTGTTGGATTTGTTGCTCTTTCTTGTTCACTTTTTATAGTTTTTTCTTCTCGTTTATTTGGTATTCTATGCTAAATATTTTTACTAATAACTAAAAAGTTTGATTTGTAGACGAGAGAATAAATTAAATGTTCTTTAGTGAAATTGATTGTTTCATAATTGTACCTTGAGGGAGAGAAATGGGGCAACAGAGAACGTTATCCAACATTGAATAATGAAAAAATATATTTATATATGTATACATATATATATATATTATACATGTATATAGTGAAAGAAAAGAATATTTATTTTCTATTCTCAATTGATTTACAAAAAGTTCGTCGGCAATGTGTCTCACAAAAAATACATGGTTAACTGCCACAACCATACTTAAGAAGCTTCTTTATATTAGCTAGGGATACTGAGTGTTCACGATTGGTTTTCAGGATGGTTTTTTCTGTTCTTCTTCTTCTGAAGGTCTATTTCGAAAGCTTATCAGGAAGATGGGCAAAAGTATTTACGATCGTTCGGACGACGACAGTGGTCGATTGTATAAGGCAAGTGAGACTCGATTCATTGCGCACCGTCTACAAAACATGCAATTTGAGCATCTCTTTATAAAGGCACTTAATCATTTTGAAAATTGAGTATAATCTGTTGCTGTGTTTAAAATTGCTCTTTTTGTTATATTGCAGTTTTCATTATATAAACCAGACCCTCTCGCTTCAATATTTCTCACATGAATACAATGAATTGTTTGCATAAAATATTTTTTAAATTGCGGATAAAACAGCTGATCGGTTGGTGCTTTCATTCAGCTGACTGACGTTTGTTGCAGATCTTAAGCTTGTATCTCATAGAGATTGCAAGGCTCAACTTTTTGCGTAATGTGGTCCCGTTCTTCACTCAAGCTTATATTAATATTTGTGTCAGGCAATCGGAGAGAAGAGGATGGCATTGAGCATAAAAAGTTTGTTTCGAAACTTTCGCAGTTATTTCTATATTAGCGAATACATCGTGCTCAAGCAGTTCCGAGTGCGGAATGGACGAGCTGGGTAATCACAAATCCACGTAAAAGAATGTACATTAGAAAATCCGCTCCTCTGGTCAATTAAAAGAAAGTGCACTCTCAGCGACAAAAAAAAATAAGTCAATTATCTTTTGAGTTTCTTCAAAATCTAAGATACTATTTATGTAAAACGTGTGCTTTTGTTGATAATTTGGACGGTATCAACAGCAACGAAATTGATAAAAGCGTTACAATGTCTCGAGACTTACATCTGCTGCAAATAGCAGTGTGTCAGTACATCTAAGGATTTAGTGCACATAGGATTGAAACTAAACGGAGCGCAGTCAATCAATTGTCACAATGAATGCTTGAAGTATACTTAAATGTTAGAGAGACAAGAAGACTTGGGGTGATCAATAAGATATCCTTCATCGATATGAAGTTTTTATTAAAATAAGGTTTGTGTGATTGTGATTTCGAAGACCATATATTAATCATTCTGTCCATAATTATAATATACGAGTAGTAGTTGGAAAAAAAATTTCCTTTTTGTAAAATTCAAATTTATTCGTTAACACACAAGAATGATACATTCATTCCAACTTTTCTCTAAAATTCCAAACCTTAAAACAACTTTTAGTTCCTGCAATAACCTCATCATTTGATTCAAACTTTTCCCGTAAGCATTCGTTTGAGATATGCATGGGAGTCAGATCTGAAGGATGCCGTGGGTGAAGTAGCAATTCCAACTTCAATTTCCCAAAAAAATATTTTCGACTGAAGACAGCTACCATAATACTTTTAAAACTAACCTCGAATTTGAACGATTTTTTTTCTATCGAGAAGTTATGCTTAATCAACAAAACGTAAAAAATTATATAAAATTTGGAAAGGCGCTGTTTTTTTCTAAAAATAATATGGATTTTCCGGTGGTGAGGAAATATATGTTACCGTCTCCCGAAAAATTGGTCGATCCAATGTTTTTTCATTTTTGCTTAAGTAAAAATTGCCTTTAGCCGTAACTTAAAATAAAGCAAACAAATATTTCTTCTTTTATTGCATTCTAGAAACGCAGCACATCGGTCATTTTTATGTTTCCTATGAAAATATTAAGCCTCAGCTTTATCCTAATAAACATCACCGTGGTTTTTGTTTTACCCATCGTTATTATTTTTAGCAAGTGGTTAATTGATGCTGAGTCGTTCGTGTATTTACTAAAATGCGGTCTTCAAGGTAAAGTCGCTGCTATGCAAAGATTAATATCTAGCAACGCATAAGTGTGTGTATTCTTTTCTATATATAATGGCACCTCTTTGTCCACATTAATGTGCCAACGGAAAAGGAAACGGTAACGGATCCGGAAGTGCTTTCAATGCAAGTGTCGCAGCCTGTAATGTAAAAAGCGTTAAAAATAAAGAGAACACCTTTCTATAAAACTATACCTTAAATATACACATAAAACACATGCATATGCAAACATCTAAACACTTATGTACACATGAACCTATTTGCTTCGGTTGCTACTCTTAATATATTTAGGTTCTTTACTTCATATTTTTTCTATTTTACTAACTTATCTTCCTAACTTTTATATATAGGGTTGTTTTTATAGCTGCATCTCACTATAACAATCTTTGGTCAAGAGGTCTAAATATGAAAAACACTCTCTTAGTGCGAATATGGAATAAGAGAAGGGATAGAAGTGCTTGCCGCCGTTTGTCTTACAGTGGATTTCGTAGCATGTTTTTCTAGAAAATTAGTGTTAATAAATAACATTTTAAGATATAATACACTCATGAATAAATATTCATTCTTAAGCAAGAAAATAAATTTTTCGGATGTCTGTATTCATCGTAGTAGCCTGCTTGTCAAGCAGAGCGTTTTCGACACCATCTTTGCATGAAACTGAGAACGAATGTTTCTTGTTTAGAGGACAAACCTAAATATTCATAAATTCAATTATAAAAACTAAATAGAGTAGGTACTGCTCGAAATGTTGTTTCAAAAAAAAAAAAAAAAAAAATGGCCCGCTTTTAACTAATAAATAATAATAAACTTTGAAAGACATATAAACGGGAGGCGCGCGTACTGTCAGTGTATTTTATTCTAAAACCCACTGTTCTCTGTTGTTGGTTAAATTATAACCCTTTTACGTACTTTGTATCTCGTCAGCGACATCTACATGCGTGTTTATTGCTAGTAGTCGTGTTTGCACATATGCACTGATCCTACTATACACCTTTTGCATGCATATTTGTGTGTATGAGTAATACAAACAGGTATCTTTCTATAATTCTGCATATAAGCGGACTTCCATTATACTACACTAAAGTCACACATAATTACACATTTATTTTTACAATAGAGATCCCGTAAAAGCTTTACACATTCTGCTGTACAGTACCGAAGTTCACCGCCAGCGTCGTTCATTCCGTTCCGCTTAGTTTTTTATACATTCTTTAGCATGTCTATAATCATTTGGGCGATTAGACGGTGCCTGTTTGGGACACTACGTATAGCTGGTTGACCAATACTACAGCAATATAGCTTCACGGCTTCTATATACAATATAATTTAGTGCGAAATATTTGCAAGTCTTTATTTTTTCACCTTATCCTCTATATATATACTCATATGTATGTATGCACAGTACAGTTTTTATATTTTTTTACTTGTCTAAAGGAAGTATGTTATGTCTCCGCAAATGTATGCGTATAAGTGCATTATTTTTATTTTGTGGGGAGGTGTTGGAGAAAGGGGGAGTGAGGCTATAGTAATAAACACAATTTTTAATGCCTTTTTACTATTATATATATGTAAATGAATACGAAGTCACCGCCTGAGTTAACACTTATTGTTGATTATCCCCGCCCTATAGAAGTATAACAACTTTTAAAGTTTGTTTGATGTACAAGATGCTAACAGACAGACAATTTCTAATTATTATAGCTTTAACATTTACTTTTACGGTTTGCAATTCTGTACGAATGTACACTAATGAAGTGGATTAAAGTTCTTTGATTAAATATATAAGTTTTGACTCATATATCTCTCCTATTTTGAAGAAGAAGTCTCTCTGAGATATTTTTCATCAAAAACATTTCAAACACGTTTCATTGCAGAATTTCTGAAACAAGTGATTTTCATAAGCCTCTTTCGGAGTAAGCTTTATACAATTAAAATATATCTGTACAGATATAGTAGATCATGAGCTATACAATAGACGCTTTAAAAATCACCGGCCAAACTTTCTCAAACTTTATGCGTTTTTGGTCATCTTGGATTACGGTCTTTTTCGGAAATTATTGTCGCATATGGTCCACTTTTCATCTCCCGTTGTCGATCTCTTTAATGCGTTCAGATTTCGTTATGTTTCAACAGCTTTTGGTGGGTGGGAATTCACTCAGTAAAGTTTTCCTCTGTAAGGGCATGTGGTATCCAAATATCGAGCTCCTTTTTGTATCCACCCTAATGCAGGTTTTTGATCAATCTTCATTTCTAACAGGCGGCTGCTGAAATAAATGTCTAAAAGCGATAAGGGCTTCAAAGCATTAGTTTTTCAAAGCAAAACCAAAGGAATTAACTAAATTTGAAAATTTTGACTTTTGCATCTATAAAATTTTTTTCTTTTGTTTTTATATCCACCACCGAAGGTGAACGATACATTAATTCTTTCTATTAATTAGAAAACTCACACCAAGGGCCAGACTTCTCTCCTCACGAGAATGAATCCTGATTAAAAGGAACGTATTTCACAACCAGTGTTGTGAGCATATTCCATTAAAAGTTACATAAGGTAAATAAGCGATATTCTTTCTGAACTGATTCGATTAATTGAACTGGAGACCATGCAGCTGAGGGATATTCGACAAAAGGCTTTACCCGAGGTAAAGATTTAATAACGTGCGCATCATGAAACTTTTTAGCCAAATGAATGAATCCTCATGAATCCAAGACGTGATCAAATTTTACTAAATTTCATCTTAACGTCAAGAATAACCCCCATGTCACAAAAAGATAATGCAGACCCCAGAATTAATAATTCGTTATCTGACAATAAATGCAAATAAAATACACTTTCGATTGAGATTTGGATCAAATTAATTTCAGTATATTGCGTGGACCTTCGAAACATATTTGTCTCCATCTGTACTGAAACTACAGGTGCATAGATTTTCTTAGGTTAATAAAAGTGCGTCTTCATGACATGCACATGTATTTACTTAAGACCAGTCGAGAACGTTGGCCACTGTCACACACTTTTCAAAAAATTACTTGATGTTATTAGGCTGCACACGAAATGAAATAAGCAGTTATATGATAATTTTGCGGATGACCTTGCGGACATTTCGTAGAAGTGAAAAATTGAGCTGGAAAATCATCAGCAACATGAGTTACTTTTGAAGTTTTTCAATTTTGCGATATTTAGAGTAATTTTGAATGATTAGTGGTAAGTATATCTTGCGGGCACATTCTAATTAGACTACAAGTGTATTAACTCAATCAAGAAATTTCGAAAATTTATTAGTTAAAACTATAACCAGGTGGACTTTGTCTAAGCAAGGATGATTTTCTACTTATTTTGAAAAATTTCTTTCAAATGTCGATTTGACAAAAATAAGAAAAAAAATCTATATATCAAAGAAAAGTTTGAGACTTGGCTTGTGGTTATCATTTCGGACAAAAAAAAAAAAAATAAAACATAAATATGAACAAACGAACGTAATTTGAAAAAATATATAATTTAGAAAATTTGTTTGCTTTTCGAAAAAGTGGAGTCTAACGAGGGAGAGTGAAGGCGATAGGGGCAATAAATTGCCATTAACTGCAGCAACAAAACCGCTTGCTTGTTGGCTAAAAACATTTAAATGAAACACAAATATATTTTGACTAATAATGTTAAATAGCCAAAAATACCGCTAAACACTAACGTTACCAATACTAACACCAGCATCAACATCACTATCGTCAGCAGCAATAATAATAATAATAATAACAACAATAACAAGAATATTATACATTCGTATACAAACAGACATAAGTAAGTGTATACGTCTGGCATCATATGCTCAAATAAGTATAAAATGGAACAAATGCATATACACACACGCACACACGCATGTTCGCAAATAAATGCCAATACGTTTGTGCACAGAATAGAGTTTAGTTACATTCGTAACTCAATAATAATGTATGCGCTATAGATATGCAACTATGTCTGGATGTGCTGTGCTAGTGAATATGCATGTGTGTGTATGTATGTACAGTTTTAATCATGTTTGAAAATTATAAATTGTTGCGTACTTAATTTCAACCCAAATAATAACACAAGTAATTAATTTAATATGCCAGAGACATAAAATCAGAAGCAAACACATATAAGTAAACGCACGCACAAGCACACGTACGTGCACGCTCAAATTCGTAAAATAACTACGATATATTCATATCTACGAAGAGTGAGATAGATAGCAGAGCCAACAGTACAGTGGCAGAAACCTGACAAACTGCACACTTAGCCATTAAAGTATAGTAAGTTTGTAAGTAAGTAGATATAAGTGTACGTAACCGAGTGCCAGCATATGCACATATAAATGTTATGCATAGAGTGCAAGTGCATTATCTCCTATTAGCTACAAATAAACTAATATACACGTTGCAATTGCCCACATAACCAACGAGTACTGGAGATTATATTACATTTGGGCGCTGTACGGTTGCTATGTTTGTTTGTTCGCGTACACGTATAGAATTTGCTGAATGGAAATGACTCGATATACGATATTATGGCTTATTATTAACTACCGGCCAATAAACGATTGCAATGAGTTGCTATTGTTGCTGATCACACTTGAAAAGTCGGAAAATTTCAAGTTTTTCTAAACAATAAACGAAATCGTTATGCATAGAAATATATTTTGCTTATTTACAATGCGTTGAACTTGAAACTTTAAGGGGTCTTTCGCTGCAATCTTTTTTTTCTTTTCTCAGTTCGTAGGCCCTCTATTCGTCGAACGAAAGACTGGAAAGCCATCGAGACATCGTAATTTATGTATATTTTATGAGTATTTTAAATCAGTATTAAGAGAGAGAGAGAGAGAGGGGTCTCTTATCTATCTGCTGTAGTCCTATTCGCAAATACTTATTCCAAACTGTTTCCCATCTTATTATCTGTTAGTTGTTTCAGCTTCAGCAGTTTAAGATTACCTGAACATGGAAAGTAAAAATATTGTCAGATATTTGACAAACTTTGAAGAATTCATACTTGTAGGTGATTTGAAGTTTTATGTAACTTTTTCGTTGAAAAATCTCTCGGTCGCCTCAGAATCATTTTGTAATAATTTGTTCTGACATACATATTGTAAATTTTTCAAGCGAAATATGGTAACTTGATTGATTGACACATCCCCCCCTTATATATAAGATTCCTGTTTATAGAACTTAGTGTTGATTTTTGATTTATATATTAATGAGTGAAAAAATAATTATTATGCCCACTAACGAAAGTGAAGGCTATATTTCACTTTGTCATTTGGTTCGTAACTCCGAGAAGGAGACTTTGGAGACCTCGCAAAGTATATATATTCTTGATTAGCATCAAAGTTAGAATCGATTTAACCATGTCCGCCTGTCCGCTTCTTGGTCTATGTAATGTCTGTGGTAAACATTCACCTAGCCGCAAAAATTCAGATCTCGGCTTCAAAGTTGGCAGGAACATTGAAAGTTCTTTCACCTATTTAAATTTAGTTTTCCCCCAATTTTTTAAAGATAAAGGTGGGGGGTAAGAAGAGCTACGGCACAGCCGAATATAATTTTCTCTTACTTGTTTTTATAATAATATTGTATTTATTCTTGATACGCTGAGTATGATCACATAAAATTAATTTTGATGTCATTTTATTCCTAAATACTTAACGTTATCGCAAAAAGAGATCCCATGATGTTGAACTGCCAAACCAAGGATGAAGGGTGAACGCATTGGCCTCTTCTTCTATCGAAAAAACATGATTTTATGTGAGTTTTCGTTAAGTTCTCAATTATGTAAGAAAATTTTACTTATCATTAACTTTAACTCGTTTACAGCTAACGTCGGCGGGCAAGAGTTAATTTACACAGCTGGCAATACGCCTTAAATGAAATAAAATAATAAAAAAAAAAAAACATTAATTCAAGAAAGTTTTCATTCGTCGCTTCGTCCGTTACTCATCCGATGTGCGTCCTCCTTTGTAATGTGTGTGTCCAACATTTACTACCGTCCGTCCGTCTACATCTAATACAAATCTATAGTCTGCCCTCCCATCGACCGGCTAACTTTAGCTTTCCTAACTTCACATTTCCCTGCCTTCGAAAAGCCATTACATTTCCATGTTGCATATATATGTATTATTTATTGCAAAAATAAAAGAAATTTTAGAATAGAAGATGATTATTTCCAAAAAATAAAAACAATGAATTTATGTATACAAAAAAAGGAGAACACGTTAACGAACATTAAATTATACATGGAAACTTATATTAAGCTTTTCTATAACAGTTTCGGTATCGAATAAAGCAAACCAGTCATTATCAACTTGCCCACACAGTCTAGATGTAGAAATTCCCCATGATTTCAAATATTGCTGTTAGCGTAACCGGTGAATCAACCCTGGAAAAATATTTGCGTGAAGACCCCAACATTATTACCACGATAGGAAAGTATATTCAACACAAATAACAACGAACTTAAGGAGACAATTATTTCTAAGTCAATTAAAATTGCAATGAACCGCAAGATACTGGCGTTGTTTAAAAATAGCCCAAGATCATGTCAACTTTGTATAGACTTCGACATACTGATGACTTATATCTCTGATCAGACCCCTTGATAAATTGACTTCTTCCTCTTCTTTATTTTCCATTTTTTAAAAATTTATTTCAATTGATTTCTTCGAGCTATTTTTATTCTTTACAGATTAATATTGGTTTTGTTGTGTATTAAGATCAAAGCCATCACATTAAGCTTCAATGAATTATTATTTACCTTTAACGTACTAATCTGCTTTTCATTTATACACTAATCATCTATGACAAACCACCGCGATCACCGATCCGATGACCGCAAAACACTAACTAAGTTAAAAATTAATTTGATGGCGATCTCAAGTGGTCGGTTCTTCGTTGAATTCTTTTATTTTTTTTTCATTTTTTCTTTTTAACAATAACGAAAAAGGCGAAGAATGCTGGATTAGCGGATAACCGCTATACGGGGAGCATATTTACTTTTTCGGTCGTTGCACTTTCGATGACATGCAATGACGTTACACTATTTTACAATGATGGTCATGCGATGAAGATCAATTTAATAGGTGTAGAAATAAATTCCTGATACCGAAATTTGTAGTTTTATAAAATCGACTAGTTGCATTAGATTATCTCGAAATTTCGGATATAGAAAGCTTAGAAACTTATATTTATACGATATAAGTTTTATTTGGGTACAAGTTGTCGTTCGGTATATATCGAAATGGACGTCAACAGATAGCATTTAAGTCATTGCATGTTGTTCTGTTTTAATCTCGGAAAGTTGACTTGCTATGAAATTGAAATAAATTAGTTAGAACGTGGTAGAACGAGTTTTCGTGTAAAAAATTCTTTCTCTCGAAAATGCTAAAATTATGACGAATATCGCATACGTCCGCAGCAAACGTAATCCACGAGTTGATCTTCCATCTGAGAATCGATCCTAATTGCAAATTATTTTCTAGGCCTGCTTCTTTCTAATTTCCACTAGCTCCGATCGATGCAGTCATATGTATCACAATAATCGTGGAGTGTACGCATATAGTGCTTTCGTTTGTTTCACTTTGTCATTCCATAGACTTAAACGTGCAAGATCCGATATAGGAATTATGCAAACAAGTGATCTTCATGTTTGCTTGGCATAATGGACAGCCTTTGTATATTCATTGCATTCTGTTGCAAAAGAAAAGAGAGAAAAACTATAAGAATACGAATAAGAGAGAGTCGATCATGCGAGACGGATAAAAGTAATGAGAAGAATGGTTTTAGATGAGTAAATTGTCAAATATTTCTGCTGTGATTGCAACGACGCAAACAAATTGAAACCAAAAGTTGCAAATAACAGAAAATTGCAAATAATAAAAAGTAATGTTGATAATGTTCATCCCCCGGAACAGAACATGGGCGTTTATTATATTTCAAGAAAATTTCCAAAAACTTGCGACTCGTAATTTGAGAATGAGAACATGAAGAACCTGGACTAATATCATGGAGACAGACGCAAAAACATTCGGAAAGTGATTATGCTTCCTTCTAGATGGTGCAGACATGCGAATAAATTTAATATGCCGTGTCACGCAGTGTAGGCTGTAAATAGAACAAAAAGTTTCTAAATATTGTTGCCAAAACAAGCGTTAATTTCGTAAATTAACTTACCGTTAAATTCAAATGTGCCAAATAAGCTATTGAGAGTACAGACAAGGTTTCGAGGGATTTACAAAATTAATAATTAGTATCAAATCGCATCGGACAATTTAGTAACTATATTTATCGTGGATCGTCATCATTTCCCTCTAAGAATCATTATGAAGTGTAAGCAACATACTATTCTTTCGCTCTAATCATGTCAACCATGGTTACAACAAAACATAATTTTCGAAAAGCGTTGCTTTTGGTGCTTAATTAGAAGAATAATGCTGCTACATCCCAAGATGGGTGTGATATATTATGGTTTATTCCAAACCAACGGAATTCTCATCAGAGAATGCTATCAATAAATTACTAGTGAAATTAGGACGAAAAACTGCCGAAATATGGCAAAAGTAATGATTCAGCATGACAAAAACGATTAGCAGCACTAAACTGGAGTGTATTACCTTGGGTGCTCTTATCAGCAGACACAGCATTTTCCGATTAACAATGATTACCATCGATTACTTATTGTCTTTTCATGACGATACCCATAGCCATTGAGTAGCCGCAAAGCGCCAATAGCCTTTGCCTTACGGAATTCATATTTTATCTGAAAATGGAAGAAAGTAATAATCAGCAATAGATAATACTTCGGATAAAGCCCGTTGGACCAATTTCTCTGAATAAAGCTTTAAAATTATAAAAAAAGAAACTCTCAAAAGTTATTTGTATCCGCGTTGTATACGTGATTTGATTACGTTAAGTGTTTCATATCCCACGAAGAAAATCTTTTCTTATAATTTATTACGTAGTTCTTGAAGAAGAAAGCGTCACACTTCCATGAGCTTTATTCTTTATTCTTTAATAAAATACGTTTGAGTACATTTTATTAGAATTTTTTCTTGGTTTTAATGCTGTCGTACGTTGGGAATGATTTTGCATATTTTGTAGTAATATTCGATCTGGTGGTATACGGTGTTAAGTATAAGATAATTGCATTAGACAGTGAGATAATCATAATAACAAAACACATTCAGCGCACATTTGTTTTTATTATACACCTCGTAGGACGGTTCCATTTATTTATTCATAGAATTGTAATTTATATGAACATAGCAAACGGATGAAATTAAGAAAAAGAATTTGTTGTCTTATTTTCCGCTAACTTGGTAGGTTAATTAATTATAAAGAATATTTCTAGCTTCAAAACGATGCTTCGATATAGATCTTAAGACAAAAAAACACTCTTTGAGAAGTTGGCTGAGTGATTACAGTAGTAATTAAAAGTGTTCTTTCCTTTGAAAATGCTTTGTTAAGAGCATTTGATCAAATATTATAAAATGAAATATTGTCTAAATGTAGGTGTGGCATATTACTGTTTAATGAGCAGTATCGCTTTCATATTAGCTGAAGACGAACAAGCGTATCTTATTGACTATTAAAGACATTGGCATGAAATTAGACGCAGACGTTATCGAATTGCTGCCTGTCCTCGTAAATCAATCTAATCGTCTGCATAAGCACGCGAACGCCGAAGTCTTACTGTCTTTTAATCGCTGTAATAAATTTGAAACATTTTACTATAGACAGCTTCGTGTTTTCGCCGCCAATTAATAATATTCCTTCTAGAAGGAAAACAATCATAATTAGAGAGTACTACGGTATGCAATTGACGACCTGCGGCATTCGGAGCTTACAGTATAGTCTCTCAGTATAAGTTTAACTCGAAGAGTATCACTCACGCAAAAGAGAAGAAGTTGTAAATGTTCTTATAAAACTTTGTAGTTATTTTAAGAAACCTATTCTACGTTAGCCACAAGTTTTTGTTGTTATTAGTAAATAAAGGCTGGTGAATATTTTTCCATCTTTTTAAGTGCTTCGCCACGCTTTTATGTTAATAAACTTGAGAAGTTCCATAAATGGAGAGATTAAGGCTGCTGCACGAAACAGGCTTAGAAGAGAAAATTTAGTGCTTAAAAATGAAGAGCTCTCTACGTCAAATTTTAATGAGCTTGTGATCTTCACTTACTATTGACTTACTTTACTCAACTCCACTTACACGTATAGGTACAATTTAAATTTCCAAAATGCTATGAAGATTTTGCGGATTTGTGATACTGAGACTCATATACTCGTGTACAGACATTTATTGAATCCAATGACGCATAGGCTTTAAAATGAGAAAAAGAGGAGACAATAATGGTTACATTCTTGTAACTTCACCAAGGTTAGTAGAATTTTTACATATTAGAAAAACACACCATCTGATGAAGATTGAGATTGAAACTTTTCCACGCTTTCGGTTTCATGCCATTGTAAGCCTTCGCCCCGCCTTATGGGCTGTTTTAGAATTTGGTTTTTAAATTCCAGAAATTTAAAAAGATTAGTAAGAATTCTCTGGTGACGTGACACATGTACAATTGCTACAATTTGCGATTCTTTTTCTGTTTCTACTACTCTCTTCGCATTACTTAATCGTTATTTATGTATATGTGTATGCTTATGTAATTGCAATTGCAATCCTTTTGAATCCAATTACAATATTTGACAATTTCTTCCGTAACCATTACTTGTCATTTACATAAATTTTTATATGCATTTGCTGTGAGGCGGGAATTATCAGAAGAGATTAAAATATACAGAGACAAGTAATGAAGTGAAATTTAAATAAGAAATTATATTCATTACTTCTCAGTAGTGTATATACACCATATATTCGAATGTGATTTCATAAAACAATATTTCTCGATTATTCAGAGCGATAGGCACGACAATTCACTCTGTCTTTCATACAACAGCAGCACGTTCAGTACAGATAGAAGCAATAGCAAGCAGACAGCGAACAATTGTACTCACAGTACTTTCAATGTAATTGTGCATTTTATTGTTATTTAATATGATCCAGTCAAAAGTAAACGGCAGACGCCTTGTTTAAAACATTCATATGCTAAAACATACACGCACACATGTATATGTATCGGCATATATATAAGAATGATATGATTTTGATTGGGTTATATGTGTAGTTAAGAAGTGAAAATTATACTTTATGAAGCTGCAAACTGTTAAGTTTATACCTTAAACCTAGAGACAAACATATCTACGTTAATATTCTATACTGATATACATACATACATATATATATATATATATATATATATATATATATAGAAATTGTTAAAACAAATGTATAAACCGACAATTGCTACGAAATGGTTGAGCATTTAGGCAATGAATGAGGGCTGAATGCGAAGTAAATTACGTCTTACCATTTGTTGGATTATACAACCTGCCCATGCCAATTAGCATATTAAGCGCATAGACATACAGGATACACACAGACAGAGCTATTAAATGTTTTTACGCATCTTGCCATACAACATTTTATCTTAGTGTGTATGCTATGTATGTATTGTATTTGCGATGTAAATGAATCCTCATATTTGTATGCATGTCCTGGGTGGCAGTAAACAATATACAATCTGTAGCATCTGTTACTTATGCTTATTGTCTGTCGGTCTCTTCGCTTTGTCGCATTATTGACGAGGCGTTAATATTTTGTGATAGGGTTAGCATGTAAAGTATCGCTCACACATATATTCTCTTCCCATAAATTATGGGCGTATGTAAATTTGTTCGACAATCATGTAAAATTTTAAATGGATTTCTGATTGTTTATATGATATATCAATATGTTGTCATCGGGCATGTTTAAACAACAGCGATGATGGTGATGACGTTGCTTTTAGGAAAAATATTAGTGCACGAGATAATTAATAGAGAATTATTAACATTAGAAATTATAGTATAAACACTGCGGACTGTTGAAAATATTCTAAAGAATTCATTATCAAGTCTTAGCGCAACGTTTATGCACGGACTAATGTATTGACGGTTAGAGACAAGTTAATCATACGAAGTTTGATTTAAATTTTAAATATTAATTATTAGGTGTGGACAAAGATTTTGATAGGCAACTTCTTTATGTAAAAGTGTTAAAGTAATGGGAAATACCAGTGTGAATAAGGATTGAGTTCGATAATTTCGACCTTCCTCTACCCAAAACAACAATTTTCCATTTAGTTTTATTGAATTATTCAGTGTATGCAGTCGTTAATCATGGAACGCTCAAAATTGCATTTTCTACATTCATTGTCGACATTAATTTTCAACGCTCATAATTTGAAGAAATCTGCTGTCAAAGCCCATAAAAAACTTTTAGAAGCTTATAATGATGCTGCTCAATCATATCGCAAATGTCGCTCTTGGTTTCGATGGTTTAAAAGTGGTGATTTCGGTTTCAAGGACAAAGAACGGCCTGGAGGACCAAAAAAGTTCAGAAACGACGGAAACTCAGCGCAAACTCTCAGAGAGCATTCAAACAGTTTAGAAATTGATGAATTAACTGTGTCTTTGTTCTAAATGCGCTTCAGTTTCCACGATGACGTCATTATTTATTCTTTTTTCTTCGAATCTTCTTTTGAGATGTTCAAACAGCTAATACGAAGGCAACTTTGCCATTCTAGCTATCGAGTTGTGAAAATGTGCATTTATTTCATATTTTTACGTCAACCATTTCCGGCAATTTCGTTCTTCGATTAGCGAGAGTGATATTCAGGATTTATGCAATACTTTCTCATGCAACCATCTGTATTAAGCCTCGATTGTGTTTAGCATCGACCGACGACCACGTTTAATATCAGCAAACCACCAACAAACCGATCTTTTCGATGGAGAAAATCGTAATTACACTTCAGAAACAAATACTGACCTCGAACAGTGTTTTTTCCTATCAGAAAACAATATTTTTTCAGAGCTCATAGACAAATGAGAAGTTATGATTTTGTCGTTTGAAAATAGTCACTTTTTGTTAGACATTACATCCACATTGTCTGGCCGATATTGGCCGATTTGTTACGTTAATTTTATTTATTTAAATTGTGTTTTACTTCCATCCCTAACGTTAACTATAATTTAAATACAACGGCGCATTTATAATCGTTATAGATTCACAAATATCGTGTTTGATCATTCTTCGCATTTAGCTTAAGTCGCTATACCATATAAAAGAGAGCCATCGTATTTTTTTACACAGTTTATGGAAACGACAGCACACTGGCATGCACCTTTCGCAAAACTAGTATGAAATTCTCAAATTTTTCCATGCAATTGAATTGGCAGGCAGTAGGGGAATATATGGAAGAAGCTGTTGTTAGACGACCTCTCTCCCAACTGATCGTTATACTATCCAAAGCAATTTTCTGCATACACTTAAGCTTGTTTGTCTGTCTCTCCATCCTTCTGTTTGTCTGATGTATATCCATGTGTTTGTGTCGCAATTGTTGAAAATATTTCATATAATTTAGTGCACTGATATGTTTAATGAAAAATAATAAGATCTTGGAGAAGAAAATGAAATTTTCTAAATTGAAATCACAACAGTTGACGCCCTGTCATATAAGCTTCCTGCCATATAAGAGCTCCCTTAAACACTGTACTTTACATGGAAATAAAGTACAATTTTTGGTATTTTATCACGAAATTAAATGAATATAAAGAAGCGTAGGGTACTTAATGGTTGGCTTTGCCCGACTACGGCGTTTTTATTAATTTTCTTTTTGATTTCTTTAAATTGTTATATAACTGCAAAAAAGACAATTGAAATCTTATGAATAGGAAATCACTACTTCTACTTTGTACGACCGAAGGAGTTCGCAATTCTTTACCAAATTCAAAACGTTACGGATATCATAAGCAAGGAATTTTGCAAAGTGTCCACTCGGGACGAAAAGAAGCTTTTGCACGTGTACTGGATATAGTGCAACAGCATCACAAAAAACTGCTTCGTTAAATTTAGGGCGAGTCCATGTCAAGCGTAAACAAATCTAAGGAAATCTATGCATATGAGAATGTATGTGTTAACTTAAACGATCCGTAACTTTGGTTACTTAATTCTCCCTTTCCATTTAAAGGCAGATGATATAAAATATTGCCGAGTTTTGTTATTACCAGCACCAAGAATGAAAATTAATCATCTTCAAAGGAAATCAAAAGTCGAAAAGGTAAACTTTTTTTTTTCTTTTGTAGTTAAAAACAAAGGGTTAATCTGAATTTTTGCGATTCTAGGTTAATCAGGTTTAAACATATGATTTTTCATACATATTTACGTGTATGACTCATCAAGATAACGCATTAAAAATACTACAAATATTGCATTGTAAGACAAGATAATGGTTTTGAAGCGAAAGGATATACTTGCTGGTTAGCGTCTCTGAAAAACAAATATACGAAGTTAAATATAAAGCAATAATTATCGATAGGTGAACACATCAGGAATTATACGGTATCTTTAACTTTAGTGTTATATACGCGTGCAGTATTCTTGCGTATAATTTTGATTTTTTATGACTGATGTTGAGGTCAAACAAATCCCACCTGGATTAGGACATAGCAACCGAAGAAGAAATTGGAAAGCAATATCAGCACAAACGTATGTTTTTAAGGAAAACAAGAAGCTATTTATAATTTCGTATTTTCCGATTTTCATGCCTTCATACACGCACAAACACATACACTCTCAGAATTGCTTATGTAAAGACTTATAAGCATTGGAAAGAAACAACAACGTCACTCGATAATCATATATTTTGGTCGTATCTGTTGACCATAAAACCAGTGTGCTTATGTGCCTGTCAATGAGTTTCTTCATGACATTTGATTCTAGGATTTCTTTCTTTAACAGACTTAAAAGTCACTCAACATATACAGGGTGCTTTTTTTTCAATTTAAGTAAATATCCTTTTTTTATAGTGCAAGTACCACAATATCATTTATATATAAAAAGTAACGACATTCGTAGATCTACAAAACTTTTTATATCAGCTTGCATTCGAATATTCAATTTTTTATATCAGAACTCAACGAATATTGGCCTTTAGATCGTTAATTCTTTTTGAGTTGTTTGTATGCACTTGACTTTACAAATAATCCCAAACAAAAGTAGTCAAACGTTGTCAAATCACGTGGCCTTAATTGTTGATTGGTATTTGAGCTTCTTGAAATTATTCATTTCTCGAGCTCAGATGACAATGCGTTAATAGTTCCAGGGCTTGTACATATTGCGCCGCCAAAGTGAAGCCTGCTTACTTTTTACTCATTAAGACTTGGATAAACAAAATGCCTTCTTTGGTAGTCAACGAATCCATTACCATACAGGCTATAATTTTGACCTAACATACAACAAAAGGTGTTTTTGTTTTTTTTGCACAAAAGTAAAAGAGAACATAGTGAACACCCTGTACACGTACGTATATGTAGCATATGTAATAAACATTTACATGCTCTTATCATTGCTGGTCATTTATGCTATGTAATGTTTTCGTTTTTCAGAGGATTTCTTGTACCATTGATGCTTATATTTTTTTATTACATTTCGTTTATGCGTGATGTTCATATGCGAATATTGTTTTGTTTGTCTTGCATGTGTATCAGTAATATTTTAGTGTCCATTTAATGTCCAATCTAAGATGAACATATAATTTTTGATCGAATGTATTTGCAGGAAAAAACATTAGCAAGCGGCATCGTCACCATCTTACAACCATCGTCATCAGAAAACACAGAACGAGAAGGTCAATCGTATTTGTTATCATATACGATATGGGACTGTGTAGTCGAGTGTCTTCAGCTGCAACCCTTCTCTCAGCCAATTGCTTCGTAAATATCGTATGATAAGGGAATTTTCTTTTCATTAACTTTTGGCTTGTTTATGTTTTCTTATTATACGTTTGTACGCGTATGTGTCGATATCCATATGAGGGAAAAGCTCGGGATAACACCATCCTGCAGCGTGGCACCGGAGAAGGCTTTGAATGACTGTCTTTTGTTTGTTTGAGAGAGCCAGGAGTGTTGCGTGTTGCCGCGCAGTTAAACTAAAAAGAAGTTATTATTTTTGGTAATTTTATTGATAATTTTATGGGCGGTAGGAAAAGTTGTTGCAAAGGAAAGAGTCGAGTTTACGATGCTTTTTTTTTAATTTTGATAAATCTTTATATGAGCCGTAGAAGAGGATATCGAAGGAAAAATCAATTAGTTTGTGCTTCTATGAACCAATAAAATTCGAGATACCTGTAGAGTAATAAAGAAGAAGGATCTACTTTAATTTTGTAGGACTTGCTTCAGTTACTACAAATCCTTAATTGTTATTAAATTAAATCTATACCCGTTAGATGAAATCTATGACTGTCTTTTCAGGCACATTTGTATAAGTAATGAGTATTGAGTATTCCATACTCTCGTGCCTGTTTTTGATAAAAAAATATGCTCTTTTTTAACTTTTGCCCATATTTACCCATTTGTAGTAAAAATATATGAAGTTTGTGTCAGCCGTTCTGTCTGTGCGTCGATCAACGAAGTCGGCACCGTATCATGATACGACCACAACAATAGGAAAACAGAATGGAATGGAATGGAAAATTTGCAAAAAGAAATTGGTAGTCCTACGAACTTATTGAGTCATGTGTTATATATGTATAACAGACTCGCGTCTATTCATCAGTTTGTGGTTGCAAATCGATCACAAAAGCAAAAAGCTTTAATTACGAGCAAAGGTTATTAAAGTGAAGCTCGGTCCACGAATCATAGTGGAAGTATAGAAAAATTTCTGAATGATTAACAAAAAATATGTTACTTTTTATGAAGAGGCTTAAAGTGGCGATGATCAAAGATCCCATCAGATTATACTGATTTTAAAGCTTGAAATTGTAAATTGACTTAACCGGATTGCATGAACATTCATGATTTTAAACCAACAAAATGTAAAATGATACCAAGTAACTGACTTAGAATTTTTTGCGAACATAATATGGAAACACATGGCTGGCTTTATTTAGATGAATAAAATTTACATTTACAAAAAGAAAAAATCGTTTTTCATAAATTGAAACAATTTCCAACTGATGCTGCATATCCCGGCAAATCGTTTATAAACAAATATTGTAAAATACCAACAAAATTGTATTCGGGTATTGATAGTGAATGCATACATGTCCTTCAGTATTATACATTATTTTGTATGTGTACACAAGGTATGGGACAAAAACAACTTTAAACATTTCGTTAGATATGAATTTTCAAAGACTAAGCAAAACGCCTAAATTTATCGAATTTTCATAAACAGGTAAAACAATAGCAGTGACTACGTATTACGGAGGTGACATTTGTTAGATATGGATTTTTAAATGTAATCAAAGTTAACAAATTTCTTAATAAAGAAAATCCTTACAAGGTATACGCAAATACTTGTAAAATTTCTGAGGAAGTAAGGGGAAATAACAGAGGCAATAATTTTTGTTTTTTGGGCTTTAGTAATAATTTTTCATCGCTTACAGATTTTTATCAGTTTTTATTTTCAAGTCAAAAGCTGAGCCAATTATTAAATGAAACCTCATTCTCAGAAAAACGAAAAGAGAAAATGAACGCTTCATAAACTTAGCTACATAACATACATTTGAACGTAGTTATAGCATAAAAGAGTTACGTTCTAATAGCTTCGGCAAAATTATGTCTGATAACATAAAATGTTGCAAAGCAAACCTAAGTCCCAATAAAGAAATAACAAGAAAGTTACGTTTGCACCTCACAACTAAATACTGGCGAAACCTTTTACATTTCATCTGACAAAGTGCGCACGGTTGTGTGTTTCTACGTGTAAGTATTTCTAATAGTTATTTTACGTCAAGGATTACGATAAACAAACTAATCTGCCGTAATAAACACTATCGAAAAAGTCGTCGAAGCTGGCAAAGAAAGCCACAAGCAAATGAAAGAACGTATTTTTGGTAAGAATTGGTAAGTTTTGTTTGTTATACTTAGAATGTAATAAAATTTCTAAGAATATGTAGCCTTTGGTGTTATATAAAATATCTAAAAGGATACCCTTTTACTTCAAGCCCCTCCTTTCCCTTTTACGTGGAACTTTTTTAAACTAAAATTTTGAAACTAAAATACAATAACATTTTTATACATTCTGCGCCTTTTTTATTTGTGTTGGATGCTATGAATGTAAGCTAAAGAAAATTTTATCGTTATCCTATAGTAAAGAACCTAACGAAATAAACAAGAAAAAAACTGTAGATAATCCTTTTTAGTCATAAACTCCAAAGCAATTGCAATCCTTTCATTTCAAATTGTTGCTTTCATCGTACAATTTCCCGTCGAAGTTATCTACGCTGTACGCACGCTACACATATAAATTGTATGTCCGTTATGCTTCATTTGCAGCTTAAGGAACGGGAAGGATAAACATTGTTTTCCGTTTAATTTACGATACGAAATGTGTATCGTTTGAAAATATTCGTTAGATAAAACGTTGTAGAATGAAAGGGTAAGAAAAAAGCATTTCTAAATTGAAACGAGTGTAGGGATTCAAAAATATCCATTTTTGACGGACAACTGGGTATAAAAACTTTTCTTAAGTAGAATCGAAAATTTAAAAAAATCAAAAAGTTTTGAATTTAAAATTGAAAAAATATTTCTGATCTACATACACTTACCCTCTACATGTGTTACGGCGTTCAAGAAATTTGTAGATTAATAATCCTATTTCTTAGCTTTCACAAACATCTTGAAGCTATCTTCCAATACGTTTGCCTTGATTCTGTAATGAGTTTGCAAAAACAAAACTTATTTTATTGGAATAATAGAAGCTCTGAACCTTCTAGAATATTTAAAAAAAATTCATTACTCGGTTGAAAGGACAGTGTGAATTTTTGACGAAAGATATCACATGAAGTACCCGGTCCGAGTCTTGGCACAAACATTCCTTCCGAGGAGGCGGACAAAAATTAGAACAGCATTATTTTACATAGAATAAGTGGGAATAGAAGATGGAAAATTGCACAAAGTTTAGATAAAATGACTGTGCTTGTGCGTGCCGAAGGGGATTTTTCAAAAACAAGAAGAAGTTAGTGGATGGGATGGTGAACTGCGTTGATTTTGTCAATGTCGTTGTCGCATCAGCAAAGTTGACACCAAAGCGATTACAAACTTCGCAAGACGCCTACAAGGTGGTACTAAATGTGGAGAACGAACAAAAGCAGGGACATGATATTAACGTGAAGCACATCATTCCAGATGCTTTCAAAACAGTTATTAATGAAAGGATCTATATAAATACGATTATTGAACATTGCTTTGCGCATCTCCAAGTTGAGTCTGCTTCAGTATATCCAGATTTCAACAGTTGAAGCTATCAGTAAAGAAATCAGAATTACTAAATTAAATACAAACAGGTTGCTTAGCGTTGAAGATATAATGCAAAAGCAATATAGAGAACCAAGAACAAAGCTACATAAATAAAGAGAAGCAGCAAAGTTGTCACAAAAGTGCGTTTAATTTTAGTTGCTTCGTTTGCATGGGAGGGGGGATTACTCACTCAGTGGAATTTCAACCCAAGGGCCAGCTAATGCTTCTTTTTTATGAGAAAAGAAAAAAAACTATTGACACTTCACTCGCTTGCAGAATCACTCCCAGGAACCACCATACCGTCCTATGTATGTAACACTTCACACTCATACTATCATTCCTTTAATTAGTATATATGTCGGTACATTTTATTAATTTTATGTTCAACGTGACACGTAAAATAAATATAACTTAATTTTTATCTAAATTAATCATACGGGTTTTTGTGTGACTTCTTGGTGTATATGTGTGTGTGTGCAGGTATGCGTGAAATACAAAAATTGTATTCGCTTATCCGGGCTTTTTTCTTTTCTTTTCCTGCGCACTTCCTTCCTCCTTTCTTCTCGCGTATTCGGTGTGTATAGGTAATTCGAAGATCCATTTATGCAAGTCTTCACACAAAGAATTTTCTTCCAATTTTTAGATTTTAAGTATCACAGTTTTTATCGAGCCGGACAGACTTTAGGTAATGTATTGTGGGAAATAGACACTTGGTGCCAGAACGCTTCTTGTCGCAAGCAGGAGAAGCACCACATTTGAGAGTATAACTCATGCTAAAATTGAATTTAATTGTTTTCGGAATTTTTTTACCTCTAAAACCGATTTTAACATTTAGTGAAGTCATCGGAAGAACGACGGGAAAGCCGTATGTACGGGAATGTACGATTTTATATTGATATAAGAAAAGTTGTTATTTAAGATAAAATTAGTCGCGTTTCTAGAAGAATCGAAGAGCAATTTAACCCTACCTTTCCTTATAGTCTTAAGGACCTTAAGTCCATTAAGCTTGAATTTTTTAGGATTTCAAAAAAGGCAAGATCTGAGTTTATAATTTTTGATTAATTTTATCAGCACAATGTTCGAGAAATCATAAAGGTTTCTAATTACTTCCTTGTCATTGTGAATACTTTTCAAGGGGGGAGCTGTCAGCAAAGGCCATCTCCACGAAATCGGCTTGATCTTTATCCACAGGCAGAGGTATTATACTAGCTAAATCCATATTTTTATTAGCAAAGTCATTGAATTTGACTAAATCTGAAATCGTGCTGTTTTTCTTTATTCCTCATTACAGCCACTCGAAGGGGGTTAACAACTGATATTGATGGTTTCAATATTTGTATAATAAAAATAGTTTGATGAATTAAGAAAATTTAATTTTTTTTTTTGATTTTTAATTTTTCCACAGGAAAAAAAATTGACAATCTTCTCGTAGGGTTGCCTATCGATTTTGCATGATGTAATAGATAATTAATTTTTGTTATAATTCGTATGTGCTTAAAGTGCGCAGGAAAGTCTTATTTTATTTACCAACACTGTGATAAATAAGCGAGTTTATGTCTAACGCGATGTCTAATTCTAATGAAAGCTCTTTTCTTTCATTTTGTGTGAATGAAGTTTGTTTGTTCTTTACATGTTCATGCTGCATAATAAAAAGGATTTGTAAATTATTGTAAAGAGATAGTTCGTCACAAGCGAGTCTAATGGACCCTTGGTTTGCATGGCTTTAACCTTTTAATACAATTTCTTCTTTCTATCCTACCTCGCTTCTTTTTCATTACAGAATTATTAAAATTTATTTTCGGCCATTAAAAGAACTTTAGGTATGTCACGATTTTGATTTTCTACTTAGCTCAAAGAACAATACTCCTGAAACAAGACGTGCCAGTTAGTGGACCGGTCATTATCTACAACCGCTACCTAAACATAATGATCTCAACGATTGATTACATGAAATCAATTTTATTAAAATAATCGCCATTAGTTGTTTTCCCATATTAAGAATGCAACGAAGGACACAGATTGTTTCGGAAAACATTAAAACCATCACATATTAGTAATTTTTATTTGACGTGGCTACAAAACCTTAAGCAAACATGTCCATCTTTTATTAATATGTGATTGCAATGAAACAACACACAAAAGCTATTGTCCTCCAATGTACGTATTGTACGTGAATATTGTTGAGATGGAAAGCATTGCAGAAATGGAGAAAAAGAGGCAAGTATTGGGGTGAGAAACAAGATTTAATTCCCATACAAACAATAAAGCAAGCGAATGATATGAAACAGCTTTATGTTAGCTTCCCAGTAAGAAAATTTTGGGTGCACATTCCGAGGCCGTAACATAATATCGTTATTTAGCACATATGTGCACGAAACTCTAAAAATTAAGTGGAAGTGAGATGAGAGCAAAGCAAAATGCAATAAAGACAGACTTTTTTTTTACGAAATATCAATTTTTATTTTTTTTTACTTTAATTTCCATGAGCATAAAATTGCATTAGGCACCGCTGTTGTTTACATAATGATTTTTGTTAGAGTAAGCATTTTATGAATACTTTGTATGTTAAAGGAAATTAACATATAAGCAGAGCACATTTCAAAATGAAGGAAAATAATGATGCATGAATTAAGCTAAATATTACATCTTGGCCCACAACTGATTCTAATCATTTCAATTCATTAGTATTGACTCTCGTAGCTGAATTTATTTTGGTATAAAAGTAGAGAAAGTCTTGGCGGGAATAGCCGAGCAGTCGATTTTATTTCACTCTGTTAAGACGTGGAACCTTTGCTCTCAAAAACTTTCACAATCCTTTCACATTTACCTTCAACTTTTACCTATAGAGATTGAAATTCTTCTCGCCACATACTTTGCCAACTTTGGTTAGAAACGAAGCTTTCAAAAAACCTTACGGTATAAACACCTTTTCTTTTGACATTCGTTTCGAACACGCGGAATTCCGGCCCGAAAGCAATCTCTTGTTTAGTTTTGTTCGGAGGAAGATCATCTGAGGTGTGAAAGAGGGAAATTTCTTATGGACTACAGGGACATAAAGTAAGACAGTCTGCCGTCTGCTGAACTTGTTATAAATATACTTGCGGACATGATATTTACGAATTCAGAAACGAACGAAGCATTCAAATTCTTGTGTTCCCGAATCTCAAAACTAATGAATTGCAGACATCGGTTATACGGGCTGCCCACTAGCCTATATTGGGTGTTTTCTTTCTCTTAGCGAGCAAATCAACTTCTTTTGTCGACCTCCAAGGGAGCTAATGTGTTCATTTCATCTATAACCCTAGATTATCTATTAAACAATAAAAATGCATGTCGTATATAAGAAAGTCCATTTAATTTTTAAATAAATATCTTAGAACGGCCCCGAGTGATGCCTTAGCTATAGATGATCTGTTAGAATATGTTTACTGATGAAATAGATTGGATCGAAGGCTTTGTTTTGTAAGCTCTTATAAATTAAATTAATTTATGTAGAGCGATATAATAAAACCACCAGAAGTTGAAGAGGTCTGAATCTGTTGAGTTTTCCGGTGATAATCCATCCAATAATGGTTGTTTATGCACATGGCTTACCACAGACTTGGCAGCTAAATGAAAATTTGGCAACTGTCCTGTCTTGAGAGTAGCACGAGGTATATGCTATAGATTTCCGGTCAATCTTTCAGTTACAACTACATCGGTGTTATTGCCGACATTTAGAATCCCTATCTGAATCCAACTCAATTGGGGTAGCTGGTAATGTGCTATTGATGGCAGTAATTTGCGCTTTTACTGATTTCGTTGGGAGAGTTGAGATTGAGAGGCTGGCTTGGAAGCCAGAACCAATGAGAAAGTCCTGAGAGAATATCTTGAGTCACCAATGATATGGGGCATTATTAAGGACTTGATCTTGACAGGACTTTGACTCAAAGCAGGGACTATATGATTAATTTGCTGTGATTGATGCAGTGATGAGAAGTTGTATCGGATGCTTGCTTTCGACAAGTACGGGATTGATGTGAGAAATCTTATTTCAATAAAGCTTCCCCAATGTTTTCTACTAGGAAAAGACACCGTTCAAGTTCAGAAATTTCTCTCCGTGCAAAAGAACAATTTTTCAGTTGTTTGCTGATTTTAAACGAGATCATATGGATGCTGTTGATCTTGAACTCAGTGGATAATCTAAAGAGGAGGAAAACATTTAAAAAAAATCGATTATTATTTTGGATTTTAATACGAAATCGCGAGCGATATAGGACATACTTAAGATGTGGAAAGGCAGTGCAATCATCTGTATGAAAACTTTGGCATGAGAAAACTGTTTTTTGTACAGAAGAATTTATATTTTATTTGATATATTGAATCCTCTTCGATCTTGGATTGGATCTTCTTAAATTATTTAATTCGCCGTTCGTCTATAGTATTAAAATTTTTCAAACCAAAAACTAATTTTGATAAATAGCATGAATCTTTCCACAAACCTGTGAAGTGGTATGCAACGAGTTTCTTTTAGACGTCAGACTCATTTTCAAAACGTAATTACTTTCGTTTTCGTTGGCAACTTGCACATGCACTATACTATGACTTGTTAGATTTCATTTTATCAAGGTTACGGCATGAGGTTTTCCTTTTATTACTTTCCAGCAGAGCTAAAAAGTTAGACTGTTCCTCCCATTTCTCTTTCTTTCCTTTATTCATTAGTTATTGAGTTTGCGGCTCTGAAAGATTATTCGGGAAGAACAAATTCCGCATATAGGGAAGTGATCAATGTTAGTCATTGCTAATTAATGTATAATAGGTATATCTTCATGTAGATATACATATATAATTTCATTTTTTAGTCCTTTAATCATGTATATAAATTTCATAACAATCACGTCATACATATTATTTGAAAAATAACGATTTTTCTAAGAGAGAGTATTTATATTACTTAGCAGTCATCGAATATGTTCAATCGAGTTAATTGAACTAATGACAATAATGACAAACTCATCCGAGTTTCAATACAAGTATTTTTCAAAGCCCCATACTTTGTGCTGATCCCTACCAATCAGTGGGAGCAACCAGCGTGACATTTATCAGATGTGCTCTTGCTTTATCCAGCCTAAAGGTGGATTTAGGGATTTAAATGCAAAAACGAATTTATACACAAATTTAGCTTAACTCGTCCAGTCTCTGTTTATCAACTAAGCAAAAGGCATTAAACAATGAAATAAATATAACGGTAATAACGAAAGCAAAAATGTCATGCTAATATATTAGGCACGAGGCACAAGGAAAACGATCTAAATAAAACCAATATAAAGCAACAATAATAAAATATGGTTAGAAGAGTGGATATGTGCTTTGGAGAGTATATGATAACCCCAATTGGACAACTTTAGGCTTTAGCGAAATCCACTCACTACCTCGAGCTCGTAAAATGTCAAGTGAACGCGTTAGCGATTGCATAACAACCACAATTTGGATTTTGATTGGATTAAAACAAGTATTTGGCGTCAACGATGTTCGTATAGGTGTTTGTGCTTATATATGTGTAAAGCTACATACCCAGCAAATGCAAGAGATACGCTTGCAATTGTGAGATGAGTAACCGAAAATAAAACGCAAATCTAACTTAAACATAAAAGCATACAAATATAAGCTCGAACCGAATATGTATTTTATGTTAGTGGTTGTAAACTCGTATGTTTTCATTTTGCAGCAACTAAAATCACTCCGTATCATATCAAAAACAATAGTTTAAGCAAAGAGGGAGGAACTGTTGTTATAGTAATATCCACCAACATCGGGTGTGTGTGTATGTGGCGGTAATCATATCAAACACTGTTACCCCACTTCGTTAAATACCGTACATTAGAAAAAACAAAAACATAAAATGTGTTGACAACTCATGGCTCGGAGGAATATTTGTGTGTGTCCATATCATGGAAAAAAAGAGCATCGTACGTACATGTGTGCTTACAAAAAGTTATGGTGAGGTGTTCATTCATGTACTTGTGTTTGTTCGCTTTTGATTAGAGACCGATATTGGAGCGATTGTGTACATTTTTAGGCAATTAAAATTCCCAAATACCAACGATATCAATTCTAATTTTTATGATTGTTCTGTGATTTGGTTACACATGCGATGCATGCATACATAAAACATATCCACCCAAATTTATCTCAAAACAGTCAGGCTAATGTATACGTGCATACGTGCATGTACGTATTTTCTACATTCAATGAATTTTTGATGCGATTTCATTCGTTTGTTCATTTATACATTCACACTAGTTAGTCACTCACTAAGATTTAAATTTTCATTTTGCATTCAGACAACTACAGCAGCAGCTTAACGACGCCAACATCAATATTTCGTGCATTGGAAAAATCCATTCTGCACCATTCAAATAGTGATTAACTTCAACTGCCACTTGATTAGCTCTTAAATTTTATATCTATCCACTAGTTATATCCTTTCGGTCAGGTTTCGTTGTGATGAAATTGTACGCGGATGTATGTGCAGTGAGCCCTCTGTTTAATTGCACAAATATGTATGTGTATGTGTGCGAGCATATGACTGTATTTGGTGTTTTGGTGTTATTGGCTGTTCGCCTCTAATTGTTTGCTTATATTTTTTCGGTGAAAATTGCTTTTCTAATGTTTTATTCCCTCAACGGGGAATTACATACAAATTTAAGCGCAGTCCCCTCCTATCGGATTGTTATAATGTGCTCAATAGAATGAGACGACCCTTTTGCTAGAAAATACAGGTTCGACTGGAACGATTAGAAACAATGCTTAGTATTACATCGTTTTGTAGACATCTGTACCTGTACGAACATATTAACACGCGATTCATGCAGTGATTTAGAAATTTTATTTTGAGTTCACTGGTGTAGAAATACTTTAACTGAACCTAAGTTATGATAATTGAACGTAAGTAAGAAAGGAAGCTTACAGAGGTTTGTCGTGATTTAACAAGAAGTACGACAATTTGGCTCAGATTTCATGCTCCAAAAAATGCTCGTAAAGTATATAGTGTTTCAGAAATTTATGAATCTGTAATCAAGTTTCTTCTATCTGGCCTATGAGTCAATTTGACTCACTTTTTTTTTATTAAATTACTATGATCGCAACAACTTAGGTACAGTTTAGCATGTTCTTCATGGTTAAAAAATGAGTATTATCAGCTTGCACACACGTCCACTTCAGACAAAAAACTTGAAAAGAAAGGCAATAAAATTTCTTTCCATAACTAATAATCCGGCAGGAATATTTCGGAAAAGACTCGACGCAAATCTACAGGCTCGATCACATCTACAAGTTTGGTCCACATTCCCATCAGTTTACTAAAGCGTTCACAAATAACGGTAAATTTTAGTTATTTTTATACCCACTACCCAAAAATGAAGGCATATTTTTTTGTCAATTTATTTGCCATGCCCAGAAGACTGCTTCAAAAAGTTCATAAAGTATATACATTTCGGATCAGCATCAAATTTTGAGTCGATATAAGTATTTCCATCTGTCTCTCGTAACATTTTCCTGACCGTAAAAGTTATGCTCCTAGTACTAAGTTTACCAAAAAATTCGGAAAATTCGACAAAGGTTAGGATATCAGTTCAAAGTTTACCAGTTTGGTATTGAGAAGAAACACAGTTTATCCAACTATATGCCTACAATGCAACATAAATAACAATGCAACAAATACACTATAAAAATGTTCTCGTGTATTCTATAAAAAATGAAATAAATGCAACCGCGCTCACCTAATATAGAAGAATATCTTAATTTGTTTTTTTTTTTTTAAATAAAGTAAGCGGTTATAAAAGATTCGGTCACAGCCAAATATAATTTTCCTACTGGTTTTCAATAATTACATATTATACATTACGTATCAGGTCTAGAAGTACGAAAATTCGATTTATTTTTTGCAAATGCTCGTTAAGTTTAGAAGAATGATAAAAATTGGTTTCTTCAAAGAATGCTTCATCGTTAGTTACATATTTTTCACATCTTTTCAACATTTTATGAGCAAGACGACAATGAAAGTCGCCTACTCTTGTCATGGGCCGTTTGCCATCGTGCAATTTCCTTTGCATCCTTGTACGAATCAAAGTCCTGCCCAGTAAGCAAGCAAGCGCAAGAATCGATGCAAACAATTGGTAATCGGAAGGATACGAGTGGGGCGAGTAAACCGTATGGGTGAGCACTTCTCAGTTGAGTGCTTCCAACACATCGCGAAACAGTTTTGACAGATCTTAATTGTTATTAGCAGTGTTTAATATTAATCTATTCATCAGACTTTCAAAGCATATAACAAGCCGGCCCCTTTTGGTCCCACCAAAAACAGACTGTCCTGTTCCTAGCTGGGTGAATCAATGTACCGGTCGATGTTCTACCTATAAATTTTTGGGCCTGGAAATTTCAAATTAAATAATTTTTTCGTCTGCAGTGACGATATGACACAAATACGAGTTCTCTTTATACATTTCGACCAAAAATTTGACGATGTTTGCGAAAGTTCTTTATTTGGTAGAAATGTCCAAGCGCATATATTCTCAACACGCGCTTTTTAAATCTACACCTCGTTCTGGTAGGGCTGGTATCATATAATATATATTATTATATGTTATATATTATATATTATATATTATATATTATATATTATATATTAT